>CAUYUJ010004559.1:472821-512821 GCA_963575745.1 Prorocentrum cordatum | reverse complement strand
CTCGCTGTCCCAGGTACCGATGTTCGCTGCGCTGATGGAAGGCAACGATTGTGTCGAGCTTGGCGACTGCTGCCCTGATCTCCGCGTTGCCTTGCTCAGCCTGGTCCATATGCTGCTTGACGAGTGCGACCTCGCGCTCCGAGCTTTCGTTCCTCCCCGGAGGTCTCGAACGACCTCTGTGACTGAGGCCATGGCGTTTTGCTCTGGCGGTCTCGGTGGCGCTCTTGGCGGTCGCTTCGAACTGGGCGGCAGCTTCACGTACTTGGGCGGCGAGGGCTTCTTCGAGTTGTTTGCGAGGGTGTGCAGGAAGAGCCGGCGCCTCCAACTTGGCGGCGGACTCTCCCGGGGGGTCGCCACCGCGTCCGAGAATAGCACCATTGCTTTCGGCGGCTCCGCGCTTGATCTGCTCGCCGTCCTGCACCATACGAAAGAGAGGCGATCCGTGCCAGCCACGAGGAAAGCAATGGCTGCGCCGATATGGGGAAATATGGAAACCAGCGCCGTGGGCAAGGTGAGGCGTGGAAACTGGGTCCTGAACCGCCCCTGGTCAAAAGGTCTCCGCACTCTGCCACGGGGCCTTTTTTGCGCAGGAGGAGTAGGAGAAGGAGGAGGAGGAGGAGGAGGAGGAGGAGGAGGAGGAGGAGAAGGAGGAGGAGGAGGAGGAGGAGCGGGAGGTGGAGGAGGAGGAGGGGGAGGAGGGGGAGGAGGGGAAGAAGGAGGAGGAGGAGGGGGAGGAGGAGGAGGGGGAGGAGGAGGAGGAGGAGGAGGAGAAAAGGAAAAGGAGGCGGATAAGGGAAGAGGAGGGGGAGGAGGATGAGGAGAGGGAAGATGAGAGGGGATGAGGACCAGTGCCACCGATGATGGGAAGGATGGGGGCCCGCCACCAGGGCGCGCCCAGCGTTGACGCCCTGTGTCTCCACCAGGCGGCCAGTCAAGCGCATGACCTGCGCAAAGCACCCCGGCTTCCGCCAGGACGAGCAACGACGAAGGAGAGATTGAAAGGAAAAGAAAAGGGAGCAAGAGGATAAACATGACGATGAGGATGAGTACGAGCACGACGATGAAGAGCAAGAGGAGATTCAGGAGAAGGAGGAGGAGAAGGATGAGGAGGATGGGGGAGGAGGAAGGAAAGCAGGAGGAGGAACAAACGAAAAGGGGAGAAGAAAGAGGACGATGAAGCGGAGGAGGAGGATGATGAGGAAAATAAGCAAGAGGGGGAAATGGAGGAGGTGGACGGTGGGGGGGGGGCGGGGTGATGAGAAGGGAGGGGCGAGACGAGAAGGGCGACGACTAGGAGGAGGAGGACGAGGAGGAGGAGGAGGCGGAGGCGGAGGAGGAGGGAGGAGGAGGAGACGCGGAGGATGATGAGGAGGAGGAGGACGAGGAGGAGGAGGAGGGAGGAGGAGGAGGAGGAGGAGGCGAGGAGGAGGGAGAGGAGAGGAGGAGAGGAGGAGGAGGAGGAGGAGGAGGAGGAGGAGGAGGAGGAGGATGGGGGATGAGGAGGAGGAGGAGGAGGAGGAGGAGGACGAGGAGGAAAAGGAGGAGGAGGAAGAGGAGGAAGAGGAGGAAGGGGAACTCAGGGGATGGGGGGAGAGGAGGGCAAAGAAGAGCATGGGGAGGATGACGACGACGAGGGGGAGGAGGGGAGTAGGGCGTGTGTGTTTGCGGGGCAGAAAGCGGAAGGGGAAGGGGGGGGAAGGGCGCGGATGGGGGATAGCATGAGAGGGAGAACGAGGATGGGAGGGGATGGGCAGGAGGAGAGCCTACGAGGGTGGGAGAGGACAAAAAGGATTAACCCCAGCAAAATACCCGAATAGCAACTAGGATGTGGAGGCGGATTGACGTCTGAAACGTCGGCTTGCGAGACCGACCTCATCCCACTGTCGATACGATTGCGGAGGTGAACTTGCTGATGAAGGTGACGCCCGTGATGGTGACACGAACGCGCTTGGAACAACATTCGGGACCGAACAACCCCACTCCTAGCAGCTGGAGTGGTGAGAAACCGATGGCCCTGCCACATTTTCTTAACCTAGGACAGCTGGCATGGTAAGAATCCCATACCACTACCATAACTTATGGACCTGCGACGGCTGAGCTCGAACCTGAACGCCAGAATGAGCCTCGCCCCTGAATCTGCGAAGGCAGGAAATTCTCGTGAGACTGGAATCTTTGAACTGAAATCGAGCCAGAGCGCCAAACTGAGTCTCATCTCTGGACCAAATCGAACCCAAACCCTATAATCACTTTCATTTTTGGATCTGGGGGAACTGAAATTGAACCAGGACACAATAGTGAACCTCACTGCTGGAATAAGTCGAGCCATAACACCAGAGTGAGTCCCAGATCTGGATTTGCGAAAGCTGAGATTGAACCAGAACGCTCGGCCCCACTGTGGAAACTCTGGTGACAATATTTTTCGAATTGAGATCGAGCCAGAGCACCATGGTGAGTCTCAAGTCTGGACTACATCGAGCCCGAGCACAATTCTGAGCCGAATTTCGGGATTTGGGAGGGCTGACGGACATCCACCCAGAACATCATAGAGAGCATCACTTCTGGACCACAGCAAGCCAAAGCACCAGAATGAGTGTAATTTCCGGATCTGCGAGGGCTTAAATCGATTCGTATCTTTTTAGCGAGTCGATTCGGGACAGCCACAGGACCGGTGAGACGCCTCCCCCCGGCCTTCCCATGCGGAGAGTCGGGATGATCTGGTGCAGCGAGATCGAAGCAGAACGCAATAGTGAGTCTCATGTTTGTGGCCTGGTTCGAGCCAGTATACCATAGTGGGTCATATTTCTAAGTTTGGCATGGCCGAAATCGAACCAGAACGCAATAGTAAGTCTGACTTCTGGGTCAAGTCGAGCCAGAAGACCCAAGTGAGTTTCATGTCTGCATCAAACCAAACCAAAACGCCATAGAGAATCGTTTCTAGACCGCCGCTGGACCCGTGAGGCGCCTCCCACCGGCAACCCCCCTTGTGGAGATCCTGGTGAGAGGGAACTTTGGCCTCTCGCAGAGCCCTCTGGCAAAACGCTGTCTACGGAAAGGGAGAGAGGAGGACGAGGGAGACGACGAGGATGGGAGGAGGAGGAGGAGGAGGAGGAGGAGGAGGAGGAGGAGGAGGAGGAGGAGGACGACGACGACGACGACGAGCGGCAGAGGAATGGGGCGGAGACGGAGAAGCAGAGGGACCGAGGTTGACGAGGGGGCGGAAGGCGCGGTGGAGGACGAGGACTGTGCATTCTCTCGGCGCCGTGCCCTTGCTGCAGGAGGTGCGGCGCACGGGTCCGTTCCGCAACCCTGCGTAGGCGGCCGCGCCTCGCTGAGCGGCAGCCGTGTGTTCGATTCCTTCGGCGGTGGACGACATCCCCGAGGTTCTGCGCCGTGAAACCCGGGCCCCCTCAATTCGCGAAATGTTAAACAACGACCAAAACTGCCACCGGGGTCTCTCACGGTGCCCTAAGACCGCCGAGCGACGACCCAGGACGAAACGCGGGTCACGGAGATCTGATCCACACCTCCATGGGTCCGAGTTGCGAGAAAAAGCGCGACGTCGGGGGCCTGAGGCGGGAAAGCATGCGTCCAAGGAGACCCCAATCGGGGCATTGCCGAAATGATACTTGTGTTGTGCAGCGCAGAGGTGCAGTGCGGTGCATGGCAATGCAGATCAAGGCCGTGAATGCCACATGCTAGCATACAAAGGCAACTCATTACGGCGTAGCGTTGAATCTCACAGCATTCCATGCCGCGATCTTGCATCTCAAATGGCACAGCGTAGCATGTCGTAGCATGGAATAATATTGAACTCAGTTTCATTGCCTAGCATAGCATAACGCAGCATGGCATCGCACAGCACGGCACCGCACGACATGGCGCGGGCAGCATCATCGCGAGGAGCAAGCGCCCGTGTCGCTAGGAGCTGGCCTGACTACGGCCACCAGGCATCGTTTAGCTTCACGGAATGTGTAGAATAAGGCCACTCTTCTCAGGCTTGCCGAATCGCTGATGTTTCTCAGGGTGGGCCCCAAACAGCTCTGGATGGGCAGGCCATGTGATGCAGGCCACGTGGTGCTAGCCATGTGGTGTAATGAGGTGCAGGCTGCGGGATGCAAGCTTTGTTGCACAGGCTGTTCTGCGAAAGACATGTGAGACGATCACGAACAAGTCTTACGCGAGATGACGTAACGACCTTCCGCGGTGGCTTACGCGGGCCGCTGGCGCGGCACGCCACACCGGAGACGAGGGCGCTTACGCGCGACCTTACGCGGGCAGCTCGCGCGCCAATGTCGGCGCAGTTGGACCCCTTTTTCTTC
This sequence comes from Prorocentrum cordatum, assembly GCA_963575745.1. Classification (NCBI taxonomy): domain Eukaryota; class Dinophyceae; order Prorocentrales; family Prorocentraceae; genus Prorocentrum; species Prorocentrum cordatum. The sequence continues at coordinate 508,502 of CAUYUJ010004559.1, read as the reverse complement.
GTCGCCTGAGCATTTCCTCTCGGTGGAGGGCTCAGGGTGAAATCCATATGGGCTTCTGCACCTCGAAAATCAGTCCGTCCTGTGATGCACCTTCTGCAGATTCAAGCCTCCAGGACCCATCGAATCGGCATTTCAGATTTCACCCTTTGCCCTCCACCCAAAAAAAATGCTCGGGTCACTCATGTGGTGCAAGCCATGTGGTGACTGAAAGCGACCGGCTGGGTAGACGTCCCGGCCGGGTAGACGTCACCACTACCATGGAGGAGGAGGAGGAGGAGGAGGAGGAGGAGGAGGAGGAGGAGGAGGAGGAGGAGGAGGAGGGGAGGAGGAGGAGGAGGAGGAGGAGGAGGAGGAGGAGGAGGAGGAGGAATGTGCGATCTCTGTGGTGCACGCTGTGCGGTACCATCGCAGCGCCGACCAGCGCACGAGACGGCCACGGGCGGCGACGGGGCGGAAAACCCAGGCAACCCCGGCCGGCGCGCGCGGGGCGCCCAAACGCGCGGCGACCGGGCGACAACCCGGGCGCTGCCAGGGGGACAGCGCGTCGTGTAAGCATCGCGGCTGCAGCCCGCGGCCCCACGTGACTACCTACCAGACCACCCCAACCCAACCCGAAGACTCGAATTTCGGGTTGGGGGGGGTAAGGGTTCCATCTGTGTTTTTTCAATGTTCCCCGACCCCCCCCCACTGGAAATGGAGGGCAAACTGAGGCCTTCGGGTTGAGTTGGGGTGGTTTGGTGGGTGGTGACCACGTGTGTGCAACCTGTCCACGGCTCGATTCATCCGTTCAGGCGAGGCCAGGACGAAGAGAAGCTCGGGTGAAGACAAGTTGAGGGTCTCTGAGAATCGGCAGATCTGGAGGATGGCTTGGGCGCGAGCGTTCCGGAACGGTCTGAGAGCGTTCCGGAACGCTCTGGAACGGACTCGTCCTCGTCCTAGCCCCGTCCGATCCGTGAGGGCCCCAGGTGCCCGACACCAGATTTGAGAAGCGTTGACCGACTTTTGGGGAGGCGGCAGAAGCGGAGGGTCTCGGCTCAAGCAAGCGCCCCACTTGACTCGTCATGGGGCGCGCTCCCGCCAGGATTGGGAGGCGCATCCAGCCATGGCGACGAGGGCCGTCTAGAAGGCCCACAGAGGGCAAAGCACGTCGTCGGGGGTTACGCAGCAGAAGAGCTGAAGGAGAAATCTGGGCGAAAAACGCCCGTTCTGATGTTTGTCACAACGCCAGAGATTGAGGGGTGGAGGAGAGGGAGGATTGAGCAACAACCCGCCAACGAACGAACACTCTGCGCGCGAATACGAGATCTATGTTGCATCACAGCAGCAATTCGGCCCCTGACTTTCGTCCTGGGTTCGGTTTAGTGAAGTGATGAATCTCGGGGTCCTTACGCAGGGAAAAAACACTTCACTAATCTGGGGCCCCTGGGGCCTCAGTGAGCCCTGGGGCCCAAACTCAGTGACGTAATATTTTTCGGGCCTCGGAGCGAAGCGCGCAACCAAGAAATCCGCGCGGACCTGTGAAGGTTCAAGTGTCCCTGCGCTGCGAACGCTGTGAAAGGTCTCGGCTCTTTAAAGAGGAGCCCGTTTCGAAAGCACGAAGTGCGACACATCTGCCGCCGGCGTGCCGTCCGTGCCGTGGCGTGCTCGCGTGGCGTGTCGTTGCTGGTCCTGAGGCCCAGGAAGCAAGAAGTGTGCCGTGCCGTGCCCGCGTACCGTACCATGCCTGGGGTCTACAGTCAAAAACCCTAATAAGGGCGCAAGATCCTTGGAAGCCGAAGTTGGGATTTTTGGGGCGGCGGACGACGAAAACCTCAAGGAGGCAAGAGCAAGGAAGAGCAAGGACGCAAGGGTACCCTGAGCAAAGTCGCGCGTCCTTCTTAGGGTTTTTGACTGTACCATGCCTGGGGTCTCGAAGGCGGGAAGGTGCTCCGTGCCGCGCCGTGGCATGCCGTGCCGCGTGCCGAGGCTTGCCTTCTTAGGTGCTGCAGTGCGAAGAACCTGCCGTGCCCCGTCGTGCCCGAGCTCTGGAATGCCAGAGGCGTGCCGCGGCGGCCCTGTCTGGACTGCGAGAAGCGTGCCGTGCCGTGCTGCGCCCGCGTGCCGCACCCCGCGGGGCCCCAGGCTGCGAGAGGAGTGGGCCGTGCCGCGCCGGTGCCCGCAGGCCGTGCCGTGCCGGTGCCGCGCCTGGGCTTCGGAATGCAAAAAAGGGCTGTGCCGTGCCCGCGTGCCGTGCCGTGACCACCAACTGGGGCTGCGGCACACGGGGCCGGGCCGCGCCGTGCCGGCGAGCCGTGCCGTGCCGTGCCGTGCTCGGCTTCTCGCGGCACGGGGCACCCACAGCAGGCACGCCCCCCTCGGATTCGGCGTTGTGCCATTGAGTAGAAGGGGGGGGGGTCTGGCTCCAGACCTCTGCTCCGTGCGACTGTTTGCAGCAATGCGGCTGATGGGGGAGACTCCGCCTGCCTGAAACGGGCGCCCAAAACAGCTAAGACCTACTCCGCAGGGGGGGGGGCGAGGGCCCGTCCTGATCGGCAACGCAATGAGTACGAAAACGATCACATGTGGGTTCTCATGCAGCGTTGCTGTTTAGGGGCTCGTTGCACTGAGGTTGTTGGTTCACCGAAAAAACGGAAAAGACTTGCACGATTGCCTACACGTCGTTCATGTCTAATCGTGCTCATTTCAAATTGTGCTCGTTTCGAAATGCTCCTGGCCCCCTAGTGGCCAGGAAGAGGCCCAGGATAGAACATTTAGAAATATAGGGAAAACGCAGACAATGTGTAGTTTTCAACAGAAATGTGTGTTTTTCCCACAGACTGTGTGTTTTTTCCAAAGGATCTTGGCACCCCAAAAAACCAACGAACTTTCGAATGCTTAGAAATGAACAGTGTGTATCCCAAGGCGCTGCGGTGCTCTGCCGCCGCCGCTGGGAGCAACGAGAGCCGGGCGAGGCCACCGAAATGGTTGTCGCAGATCGCTGGGCTCGACCTCGAGACGTACGTCCTCAAGGTCTCCCAAGGAGGAGAAGGAGGAGAAGTAGGAGGAGGAGGAGAAGGAGGAGAAGGAGGAGAAGGAGGAGAAGGAGGAGGAGGGGGGGGAGGACGACGACGAGGGGTGATGATGGGGAAGAGGGTGGTAGTCAGGGGGGGACAGTGAGGGCGATGAGGAGAGGGAGAGATACGAGATGTGGAACGCTTTTGCTGTTTGTTTCAGGGGAACTCCAGCAGCCTCCGGACACATTGGGCGGGGGGGGAGAGCAAGGGGGAGGATGGGGTGAAGGGAGGGGGAGGGCGACTTGGAGGGGGAAGGGGGGCCACCTCCTCCTCCTCCTCCTCATCATCACCATCATCCCCTTTCCCCTCCCCCCCCTCCTCCCGTTTCCCAATCAGCTTCGTCACCATCACAGCCACCATGATTATCATTACCAACACCTCCACCATCACTATCATCATAGTCAGCATCATCATCATCATCATCATCATCATCATCATCATCATCATCATCATCATCATCATCAGCAGCATTGTCATCATTAGCACCATCATCACCATCACCATCACCATCACCATCACCATCACCATCACCATCATCATCATCATCATCATCATCATCATCATCATTATCATCAGCATCAGCACCAGCATCATAATCAACATCAGCATCACCATTATCCGCATCACCACCATCACCATCCCCATGATCATCACCATCAGCATCATCATCATCATCACCAACATCATCATCTCCATCATCTCCATCATCAGCAGCAGCATCATCATCATTAGCATTATCACAGTCACCACCGACGTCATCATCATCATCACCACCATCATCATAATCACCATCGCCACCATCGCCACCATCATGCTCATCATCATCATCATCATCATCATCATGATCATGATCATCATCATCATCATCATCATCATCATCATCATCATCATCATAGCCATCACCACCATCACCATCACCATCACCATCACCAGCACCAGCACCATCATCATCACCATCATCAGCATCAGCATCAGCATCAACATCAGTCAGCATCATCATCATAAGCATCATCATAATCACCATCATCACCATCATCACCATCATCATCATCATCATCATCTTCATCATCATCATCATGTCATCATCATCATCATCATCATCATCATCATCATCATCATCATCATCATCATCATCATCCCGTCATCGTCGTTGTCGAAATCGCCGTTGTCGTCGTTGCCGTCGTGGTCGGCATCATTGCCGTGATCACCATTATCGTCATCATTGTCCTCGCCACCACCGTCCTCGTCGTCGTTGACATCACCGTCGTCGACATCGACATCGCGGTTGAGCGTGGCTGCCAGGACTGATGCCCGTAGATGGTGGTCGTGATAGTGTTGGTACAAAGTGGCCGCGATGCGAGGATGATGGTGGACATCTGCAGAATAGCTTTATGATATGAAAGCATGCACCGCACCACCTCCAGAGAGAAAAAACACATGCAACTAATCGTACAAGCAGCCTGCGCAAGGCTTGCCGGTCACTGCACCAATCGCCGCAGGGCCGCCTGATTCTGCTCCAGCGACGCCCGGAGCTCCGCCCCCTCCTCGCGGGCGCGCCGCAGTTGCGGGCCCAGGGCTACGAGAGCATCCTGCACGCCGAGCAGCTGCACCGCCTGCGCCCTCGACAGGTCCGCCTCCGCCTCCACCTGCCGATCCAGCAGCGCGGCCTCCTCGGACGCCAGTGCATCGGCGGCCGCGGCGTGGGCCGCGCGGTCCTCCTCCAGAGCTCTGCGCGCCAGCGACAGCTGCTCCGCGGCGAGCACCAGGCTGCGCCGCTCCGCGGCCACAGCGCTGCGCAGCACGGCGACGTCCGCCGCAGCGGCAGCGAGCTCGGGCCGCCGGAACGGCGCGGGGCTGCTCAGCTCGTCGATGCGATCGCGCACCTGCGCCAGCTCCTGGTCGAGAAGGCTACGCTCATCGACCCCCAGTGGCCGCTCGCAGCTGCCCAGCGCGGGGCCGACGGCGGCCGGACCGAGGTCGAGGCTCCACCTGTCGTCAGCGCTGCGCCACAGCGCCAGCTCGGCGTGCAGCCGCTCCACCTCGGCCGCGGCGGCGCGAAGCTCCGCCGCGTGGCTGCCCGCTGACCCCCTGGGCTGCCCCCGCGCCAGCGTGGGCGTCGACGCCGACTGCGGCGTACCCGCGCGAGCGGCCAGCGGCGGCCTGGGCTGCGCCTGAGAGTGCTCGCGCTCGTACTCGGAGAGGTCTTCGGCCTGGCAGCGCACGATCTGCCGCAGGAGGTGGACCTGTTCCGCCAGCAGCTCCTCCTGCCCGTCCAGTCTCTGCCGGCTGATCGGGTGTCGACAACAGTGCCCCTGGCCCCAGGTGCTCCCCAGCTCTCCGCCCATCCGAGGCCTCCTTCTTCCTCTCGGCCCTCGGGCCCTCGTGGCCTCCCACGGCCCGCGGGCCCGCGCTGGCCAGCTTCCATCACGGAAAGCTGCTCGACGGGGCCGGGGTGCCCGGAGCGGACCCCCACAGGCCGAACTCGAGAAACCTCTGGCGAGATCTCGCCGACCCTGGGGCCAGGGGCACCCCCGGCGACGCCCGGGCTGAGCGCGCGACTGCCGCAGACGGAGCAGAACGGCTCCGCGCGGGCCGCGCCCCGCCGCGGCGACGCGGCGGCGCCGCGGCGCAGAGGCGCTGCGCGGGAACAGTGGCACTGGCTGCGGACGGTGCTGCCGCCATCGGCCAGCGGAGCGCTCGAGGGCACTGACCAGTGCAGCCACCAGCCGGGGCACTGGGCGCCCGTGGCGGGGCCGCGCTCCGCCGAGGGCCGCCGCCGCAGCTTCGAGCCCGCGCGCCCGCGCGGCGGCCCACTCCTCGCGCCGCACTCGGAGGCGCAGCGGCGCACGCCGCCCATGGCGGGCTGCCCGCGGCTGCCCGCGGCGAGAGGCCGCGGGGGCGGCGCCTCAGAGCCGGAACGGCTGCGCGGAGGAGGGCGGGCAGGAGGCCAAGGAACGGGGGCAGCAGCAGCAGCAGCAGCAGAAGCAGCAGCAGGGCGAGAGAGGAGGCGGCGGGGAGCAGGAGGAAGGGAAGCAGGAGGAGGAGGAGGAGGAGGAGGAGGAGGAGGAGGAGGAGGAGGAGGAGGAGGAGGAGGAGGAGGAGGAAGGGCAGAACGAAGAGGTCGAGGCAGAACCGGAGAAGCAGGGGCAGGAGGAGAATACCCTCGAGTACCTGAAACAACTGAGCTGTCTGAAACGTGCTGCATCCGATGCAACGGCTGCCACTGAAGCTCCGGGCACACGCATGTTGCCCAGCCCTTGACGGGTGGAGCGGCTTCTGGTGTCCCTTCGCGCCCACCCCTTCCCGCGCACAGGAACTGCACGCCTTCGCCTTTGGCGGGCATGTGGGTGTGCGGGCCGCCCCCCCCCGTAACGCCGTGCCCAATTGACGACTCGAGCCCTCTCCCCCGCAGCCAGACAAAGCAAGCAGGATGGTGACTGAGTGAATGCCTGACGCGCCCCTGACTCGCTGAAGGAATCCCCAAGTTCGACCAAAGTCACACTGAATACAAATACTCATACAACCCTCGGGATGGTGAGCAGGAGAAGGCCAGGGAGCAGGAGGATGGGGAGCAGGGTAAGGAAGAGAAGGTAAAGGAGGAGGAGGAGGAGGAGGAGGAGGAGGAGGAGGAGGAGCAGCAGGAGCAGGAGCAGGAGCAGGAGTTGAAATATGAGGGGCAGGATAAGGACCAGCACCGGAATAACACATAGAACAGTCGTGTGCCAGACGAACCAAGCACCACTGCGAGATCGGAAGCTAGACCTACCCCAGCCCGTCCCTGTGCGAAACCGAAGAGCTAGTGTGAAAAGGCCTTTAGTGGTGGACCACCAGACGCCGCAACCTCCCCGCTGGCGCCCGAAAATGATTTCCAGGAAGACCAGAGAAGAGGCATACAGTGGAGGCCCGACCACAAGAAACATCCCACAAGAAACCCAACCCTGAGACCCCAGGACGTCCCTTGACTTTTCGTGGGAACGTCACGCTTTCCGTCGAAGAACCGTCGAAACCCAAGAAACCCAGGGCACCCTGGAGGCAAGCAAGGTGTTTTTTTGGCACGGCCCCCCACCGTACCCGCCAGGAGCCGGCGCATCCGCCACGCCTGCCGCCGAAGACACCCCGCAGCGAGAGATGGGGCAGCAGCAGAAGCAGGCGGAAAACTCCACGGGCGAAGAGCATCATACCATGAGCTTTTGCGCCGCCGGGGGCGCCGGGCCCAGGGCGGCTCGACAGCTGATACCCTTAAGGTGGCACGGCAGGGTACAAGCTCTCCAGCCGCCCCGGGGCAGCGCCCCCCGCGATGGAGAAGTTCACGTCACACCGCTCGTCGCCCGCCAAAACACGGGAGAATTCCCGAGATGCATCTGCAGTGTTAAGTCGGGCCTGTCCCCCTACAGGGGGATTTTCGACGAGAACTTTAAAACATACAGAAAATTACACTAAAAATAATCCAAAAATAATCTGGGGACTATTTTTTTAGTACTTCTGTTGGCCTTTTTGGGTTTTTGTTGGGGTAATTTTTTATTGTTCGTCGACACTCCCCCCTGTAGGGGGACACGCCCGACAGAACTGCGGTGCTGTACTCAAACTCCCCGCCACGTTTGCCCCCTTTATATCCCTCCGCGGAGCTCCGGGCAGGCCTTGCCCGCGCAGTGTCGGCGCCCCCAGACGGTAGAGGGAAACGATTACTGAACACTCTCCCTCTCCCTCAACCTCAACGTCGGCACGCGCGGGAGAGACTGCGGTCGAAGTGCATCTCATCAGACCCACCGCCAACTTTGAACATTGGGGGGAGGGGGGGCCGTTGACAGATGAATTTGGCATGAGTGTTCGCTAATTTGTTCCGAGGCCTGGACCACCAGACTTCAAAATGGATGCCGAGACGGAGGACCTCATATCTGTCGCCGGCGTCAGCAGACCGCGACGCGCGCGCCACCGGACACTAGAATTGGAGGGGCAAGGGTCATGTTGCTCCCACCGTACTGAATGAAGGACCACATCCCAGAAATAATTTCGAGCACCCGGAAAAGTGTCGAAAGAGCGTCGAAAGAGTGTCGGAACAATGCCGGACGAGCGTCTCCCAGGGCCCGACACGTGAAAGCCCTCGAGTTTTTGGGGCGCTTCCATGGTGCTCGAACTCCTTCCTGGTGATCCAGGCCCGAGCAGGCTGGAACATCATAAGACAAGGGAGGGGGGGAGGGGCAAACCTTGCCTGCGGGTCCGCGGCGGGGTGTGCAAAAGCTCCCCTCTCACCACACGGGGCGCCGCCTGGAAGACCAGACGAGCACCCCGTGGCCCTGCCATGCCAGCGAGGGGCGCGCGGCGCGGAGGCGAGAGCCCCGGCCTGCGGAGGAGCCGCCCTCCATCCTTGCAGCTGGACGGGCCTGCGTCCCGCCACCACCGCCATGAGCTGGAGGGGGGGGAGGAGGTGGAGGACGAGGAGGAGGACGAAGAGGCGGAGCAGGAGGAGCAGGAGGGAAAGGAGGTGGAGGAGGAGGACGAGGAGGACCCCCCTCCCCCTCCAACGTATGGTGGTGGTGGTGGTGGTGGTGGTGGTGGCAAAAGCAGGCCCACCACAGCTGCTGCCAACTGTGAAGACGAGCGCGCGCGGCGCCGGGGCGAGCGCCGAGTTCCAACGGCGGCCCTCCTCCGCCCCCGCCGCTGCTGCAGGCCTGGAGGCGGATGTGTGCGGGGCGCCGTGGCGAGAGCCCCCCCTCGTGGGAGCGCCTCGTGCTCCGTCTCTGTGTGGCGGTTGCGGGCTTCAACCCTCGAGATCACAGGTGATGCAGGCGTCTCACGCGAAGCGCCCCGCCCGCCCGGCCGACACGTCGGTGGGTGTGGCAGTGAGGAGTTCTCTGGAAGGCAGGGGATCCAAGAGAAGGACGAACAGGAGGAGGATATCAAGACAAGGACGAGGAGGGGGGTTGGGACGAGGACGAGGAGGAGGCGGACAGGGACGAGGAGGAGGGTATCAAGACAAGGACGAGGAGGAGGACGAGGAGGACGAGGACGATAAGAACGGATATCAAGACAAGGACGAGGAGGAGGACCGGGATCGGGATCGGGATCGGGCTCGCCGAGATCGGGCGCCTGCTCCTAGCCATCGCGGAGGGCTTGCAAACGTGCCCTCCGTGAGCTCTGAGCGGCGGGTGAGGAGGATGAGGAGGAAGTGCTGCGCGCGAGGAGGATGAGGAGGGGAAGGGGAGGAGGTGCTGCGCGCGTTGGCATATCCCTCTGACCAGCGCAACGGCCTGGGCGGTCCAGGACAACCTGCGATTGGGCAGATCGGGCACGCCGGGGGCGGCCCTGATGAGTAGAAAGGGGGGGCCCGGGAAATTCAAGTTCAACTCCTTGTCCTCCATATTCGGATCACTATCCTGATACTTGTCTCCTCCTTCTCCTCCTTTTGCTGCTCCCCTCCTGATCCCAATCTGGGCTACAATCCTACTCATCCTCATAATCTCCGCCGCCTCATTCTTCTTTTCGCCCCCATCTATCCATTTTCGCAAGCATCGCCATTCGCCTTCTTGCAAGATTCTTGCAGAGGAGGAGCCTGAAACACGGCGGCCGCAATGGCGCCAACGGCGGATATGTCAAACGGACGGCAGTGCGGCGGACCGTGCCTCTTGGCTGATCATCTTGCGCTGGGCGACAATCTCTGCCTGGGCAACGCCCGAGGACGTGGGGCAAAACTCCTGACCGAAGAAGGAGGTACACCCCTAGCTAGTGTTTGGACACTACTGCTACGAGAGAGTGAAGAGCGATGACAGGACGAGAAGGTCATACAAATACGATGATGGGTTGCACTTGCGGGCAAGAGAGCACCACACCCGAGTGGCTTTATTTTGAATAATCTGCTGCCAAACGTTCTGTTTGGCTCGTCCAGAATACTTGCCAGAACTGGCTTGCGGAGAGCCCAACGCAAATCAGACACTCAGTACACATGGTGCAGCAAACGTCCCCATGGGCCTCATCCTTCTCTCCGTACTTGAGCCGTGTGTGCCAGATCTTTCAGCATGCGAGCGTGCGCCGCCACCCGACACGTCGTCCTGTGCACCCACGCGGAAGAAGGGCACACTCTTGTTACATCGTGTCTCTGTTTCGCGGCTTGAGCCCCAGAACCCTCGACCCCATTTCCCGAGGTCGGTCTCTCGTCGCGTGCATTACCCGCTATTCGGAAGAAGCAGGTGGAAACATGAAGTATGAAGGAGGATCAAGTAGATTGTGTTCGGGCCCGCCCAAAGAATAACAAACAGAGCTAAGGCACATCGGTTCTTGAACTAGGATGGCGCTTGAAGTAGATTGGGATCGGGAAACCCCCAAATACAGACTTTCAACGACCGGCGTGTGTGTTGGCGATCTCGGGGTCTCAGAAGCGCTCTCTAGGAGGCCGAGACCGAAACCCAAAACACCTGCGGCGAACTTCTCTTGCATCGCCCGGAGGTCCGGGCAGGAAGTCGAGGAGGCCGTGCCCAGGCCGTTCCGCCAGCACCGCCCGCGAACGAAGAGCTGAGGGCGCCGAATGCCTGGCGCGCGAGATCGAACGGCTGCTGGCTGCCGCTCTGCTCCGAGGACCTGGAGGACGCCACGCGTGCACACCTCCACTGGTCCTGCCCGTGCCAATCCTGCAACCAGGATTATGTTGCTTCCATCGTACTTTAAAGGGCCACATCCCAGAAATGATTCCGGAGAAAAACCCCAATCAGGGCTATAGGGCTAGGGGGCTATAGGGCAATTGAGCTATAGGGCTATAGAACTATAGGGCTATAGAGTTGTACGGCTGTAGGGCTATTGGGCTATAAGGCTATAGGGCACCCCTGGGCACGTCTGGGCACGCCTGGGCACCCGGGCACCCCCGGGCACCCCCTGGGCACCCGGGCAAGCAACGAAAATCGGCGGCCAACCTCACCCCCGGGCACCCCCGGGCACCCGGGCACCTGGGCGTGCGGCGAAAATCGGCGGCAAACCTAACCTAACCATGTGAATCCGCTAGAACCCCTGCAGAGGCAAGCTCTGATTGGGGAATAATTTCGAGCACCCGGAAGAGTGTCGAAAGGGTGTCGAACAAATGTCGGGTGAGTGTCTCTCAGGGCCCGACATGTGCAAGCCCTCGAGTTTTGGTACTGTCTTGGGCGCTCGACATTCTTTCTGATGGTCAAAGCTAAAGTAGGCTGCAACATCATAAAATCGGGGATGGACAGACCCCCCTCTAGTAAAACGTGGTTTAGTGAAAACGACCTGAGGCCCAACCCTGGCGGGCGCAAGCCTGGAAAATAACGGCCACGGCGCCCTCTCGAGAACCGAACACGGACAATTCACGAATCGACGTGTCACTGCTGGGGGGCTCTGTCCACCCCCGATAAAACCAGGATCGGCGTCCTCCGGAATGAGTGCGGGCGTGCAGCGGGCTTCCCCCGACGAGGCGGCGAGCACCTGCTCAGAGGGTTCCGCCGCTCGTGACGGCCAGAGCGGGGAGCCCGTCGAGCGTGGAGCGAAGCGCTGACGCCAGCGGGCAGCGGGCACGCGCGAGCGAGCGCGCCTGGGTGCCCTCCAGCGCGGCAATGTTGCCCTGCAGCCTCGCCTTCTCCTCGGAGAAGCGAGGGGGTCGAGGAGGGAAGGGAAATGCGGCCGGGCGGGAGGTAGAGGGGACAGGGGTACAACTCCGCATAATGAGGACAAGCTCGCGCGCAACACGCCCGCACGCCTGGAACGATACGATATCAGACTTCATGAAGTCAGTGGCCCGAAGCAGTGGGCCGAAGACCTGCACCAGCCACAACAGCACGGCGCCTTCACGCTGGATGCGCTCGCTCGCCTTCACAGTCTTGCACGCGCCGCGTGCGGCAGAGGATAAGACACCAGGAGGCGAACCCGGAGTGATGGCACACACCCTGGCTAGGTGAACGTTAGGTGAACGTTTTCTTACTGGGCCTTTCGACATTGCGCGGAAGGGGGGGGCTGGCTCCAGACCTCTGCTTAATGCGACTGCCTGCAACAGCGCGTCCTATGGAGGAGACTCCACCTGTTCGAAACAGGCGCCAACAACAGCCATGATCTGCTCCACGGAGGGGGGAGGGTGCTGCGAGGGCCCGCCCCGATCGGCAAAACAATGCATAAGGAAACGACCACTAGTCATACGCTGTGCTTGCTGTCGAGGTCGGCCGCGCCGCTCTCGGTAGAACCAGCGCAGGGGCTCCAAACGGCCGGTCACGGGGCCCGGGCCCGGGACAGCGCGGGACACGGCCGGCTGAGACAAGTTCAGGGGTAACGGAAGGGGGGGAATGGGCACATGGGGGGATGCATCGACCCCCTATCACCCATTGATCGCCGACAGGGGCCCGAAAGACGCAAGCTGCCCAGGAAGGTGCGGGTTCACGATCGGGGGCGTATCGCGTATCGCCGATCTACCGGCGACGTATCGCCCGGTCCAGGTCAATAGATTCCACCCTTTGCCAATCCCACCCCCATCGTTGCCCCTCACAATTGGCGGCGACGGAGGGCGACGCCAGGGCCGGGGACAGTCGAGCAAGCGGTGAACAGCCGGCCAAGGACAACGGCGCGGGGACGGGAGCCAGCACCAGGGTTGGGAACAGTCCAGCAAACGAGCCAAATGGCTAAGCTCGCTGAGCCAGGTGTCAGGGCTGAGGGAAAAGGATCCTGGACCGAACGGCCTTCCCACCTTGCCATCGCTCGGACGTCCATTCCCCGTGAACGTTTCGGTTTCGTGCGTATTTTGTTATCGCAGGATGATCCTAAATGCCCCTCGACGGCCCCCACAGAACAATGCACACGTCAGGGCGATGCCAAGCCACGGGCCAGTGCTTTTTCCCGAGCCGTCCTCGGCAAATCTGATTGGCCACTCGGACGAACGACCGCCCGAGGAGCCTTGGCCAGGGACAGCCAGGGGTAGTGGGAGGCACGACGGCAGCGTCGGGCAGGGGGCACTCCCAGCGATAGGGGGGGGACCTGCCTCCCACACAGGCAAGATCGGCGACGAGCCCATGGGGGAAAGTGAGAAGGAGACGGCCTTCTCACAAGGTTCGGAAGTCCCATGGCCTTCTGAGAAGTTCTTCGAAGGGGCCCCAAGACACACAAATAAATACACACAAATAAAGATATTCACCATGCTTTCCCATATTATCTGGGTTTTTGTCTTCCCCCCGAATTCCCATATTTTCCCATATTTTCGGGGGAGTCGACGATTACTTGTGTCTGTGTGTTTCTTTCCCTCCTGATTCTTGAAGCCTTCCTCGAAGACGATCGAACTTCTCAGAAGGCGCGAGGACTTCTGAGACGTCCCGCCGCCTTCTGAGAAGGCCTTATCCTTTTCACTTCCCCCCCTCGCTCGCCGCCGACAAGAGCCCCTTCGGTGCAGGCACTGCCTCGGGGATGGAGAGAAGCGCGGACCGCTGCCGAAGGCTGCGGGCCTGGAGAAGCAGGAGCCCGAGCTCCACCCCCGCAGCCCGCGAGCCCCTCCTGGGGGGCCACATGCGAACCCTACCCCTACCCCCCCACGAATTCTGAGGGGGGGGGTCATTTCGCCCCACCAGAACCCCACTCTCCCCCCCAGAAATCGTGGGGGGTAGGGGTAGAGGGGGTTCACATGTGGCCCCCTATCTCCCGTAGAGCAGCGGGCCGGAGGTGGCGCAGTGGGCAGAGACAGGTGCGGCCCTGGCGCCAGGCACTGCTCGGCGGCGAGCCCAGGGGGGGAAGTGAGAAGGAGAAGGCCTTCTCAGAAGGCTCGGAAGTCCCATGGCCTTCTGAGAAATGTTCTAAGCCTTCCCCAAAAGACACACAAAAACCTTCTCGGAAGGCCCGAAGGCTTCTGAGAGAAGTCCCGCCGCCTTCTGAGAAGGCCTTCTCCTTCTCACTACCCCCTGGGCTCGCTCGTCGCCGAAACGCAGCTTCCAGTCTCTGGCCGGTCTGGGCAGAGCTGGGCGCCCGCACGGGCTCTGTCTACATCGTCCAGGCTCGCTTGCCCTGGCATGTGCCCTGGCTCGTTTGCCCTGACACATGCCCTGGGGCAAGCGAATTAACACATATCTCAACTCATGGAATCATCTCCGGTGACACGTGTCTGTTTGAGATCTGCATGTGTGTCTCGTGTGTGAGGCTTCTGCGAGGCACACGTCGGAGGGAATCTCCCAGGCGAGCACCAGCAAAGAGGGCAGGCGAGAAACCGACGTGGGCGAATGCTGCGATCCGTGGGCTTCTGTGCGCCACCCGTCCCCGAGCGCGCGTCCCAAATCCTAGCTGCTGAGCGCCGCCCTCTGATCAATGCTCTCCTCCACCATTGCCACTCTCGCCTTCCCAAGCCAACCAACTATCTAACGACGCGGTCGAACAACCCCCCATCCCCATGGCCAACTTTCCCGAGCATCTGGCACAAACACCGCGTTGGGACCATCTCCACCCCAGCCAGCTACCTGTCTGCACATTCACAGAACAGCGGATGCAAAGCTGAAACCTGCACTGCACTTGCCTGGCATGTTTGCACGTGGCAAGGGCACAACGCACAAGGTGAGGTCAATAATAGTCTCAGATCTGCGTTCGTACGAACAACAGTGCACCTGGAATCATCCACGCGCGCACTCTGCAATACTACAGCACGCGAACGCCGCATGGCCCGCTCCAGAATCCGTAAGCCCAAAAATGTGTATTGTATCTTTCGGTGCCGCTTCATTCTTTCGCCATCCTCCGCTGGCCTTCTGCAGGCCGTCGCCGGCGAAACCGCCTCGACCTGTCTTTGCCGGACCCCGCTGGCCCTCTCCGCCGAGGACGCGAGGTCCGCTTCTCGACCACCGCGGAGCGAGGCCCTCTCGAAGACGGCGCGCTCCAGAAAGGGTCTCGCCGTCTAGGGGTCGAGAGGATGGTGCCTCTTCCTCGGCGGAAGGCGGTTGAGAGGGCAGAGGGAGCCGGCGGAAACAAAACGAGGGCGGATCCGCCAGCGGAAGGCCGGCGGAAGCACGAGTTGCGGCCTCGTGCGGGGACAGCAAGCGACCACGACCACATCGAGGGCGCAGCATGGGGGATGCCTTGCGCATGCCGACGATATCAGTAGTCAGAACACCGGAACCAGCTCAGTACCGGTTGTGGTTCTTTGTGGTGCGCGGGCTTCCGAAGGTGTCAAAATTTTTGGGCGCAGGGTCTCCTGAGCGCGGCATGAGACAACAAAGTCAATCTTCAAGACATCGCGAGAGCAGGCATCACACCCACACGCATGCGCGCGCGAGGCGCGCGCCTTGACATGTGCGCCTTCGAGCAAGCCGAGGCGTATGCCGTAAACTGCTGAATATGTTCTCGGAGAGCCCCCCTCAGCAGCCGGGCTCCTTGGTTGCGGCATCCACCTGATCCTCGTTCCTGGGGGGCATGTGGCGATCGATCGACGTTGCTCGCCGGGGCCGGGGTCCTCCCACACGCACATCCACCTCCTCGAAACAATGCCTCCCGAACAAGATTTGTAGCCTCGCACTTACGACTCACCCCATCCCGTCACGCCTTCCCCTTGAAATGGATGCTTAAGATACCCCACCTCAAACAAGGCTCTCCATCCATCACGCCTTGTCCAACCAGCTGTGACTACGACGCCATATATGGTCCAGGGCTTGGGCCCCCCCCCTCCCCCCCAATGCTGATAAAATTGGGCCCCCCCCCCCCCCGCGCGATGGTCCCCCCCGCCCCCCCCTGTGGGCGTGGCGTGGTGCTGCGCTGCGGTGCCCCCCTCCCCCCCCTGTGGATGTGGTGTGGTGCTGTGGTGGTTCAGAGGTGGGCGTGGCGTGGTGCTGCGCTGCGGTGCCCCCCTCCCCCCCCCCCTGTGGATGTGGTGTGGTGCTGTGGTGGTTCAGAGGTCGTCGTCGTCGTCGTCGTCGTCATCCTCGTCGTCCTCGTCGTCCTCGTCGTCCTCGTCGTCGTCGTCGTCATCGTCGTCGTCGCCGTCGTCATCGTCGTCATCGTCGTCGTCGCCGCCGCCGCCGCTGGCGTCGTCGCCGCCGCAGCCGTCGTCGTCGTCGTGGTCGTCGTCGTCGTCGTCGTCGTCGTCGTCGTCGTCGCAGTCGTCGTAGTCGTCGCCGCCGTCGTCGTCGCCGCCGTCGTCGTCGTCGTCGTCGTCGTCGTCGTCGTCTCTGGGACCGTACCATCTGGGAGGGGGGGGGCCCGAGGAATCCTGGGACCATACCATCTGGGGGGGGGGGCCCGTGGGCCCGGAGCCCGGGATCATATATGCTTCATACCGGTCCAAGCCACCCTGTCAGGGAATGGTGCTCGATGGGCCAGCGTTGGCTGAAACTGTGACTGTAAACCGATGTGCGATATCAAACCCAAGATATGCATGTGGTGTGACGCACCTTACATATCTGAACTCGGTATGCTGGAGGGCACTCGTGCTTTCGTGTTATTGAGCTAAAAGGGTGCGTACAACGACGGTGTCAGTGACGCACGTAGGGTAAAATGATTCCCCAAACCGTGCTCGCCCTTAGGTGCTCGTACTCGTCCTCTAAAGAACTCGGCCTGGAACTTGGTCTGGCGGCTATGTCGTCTTTGTCGCCGCCCCGTCGCCGCCCGTCGTCTGGGCCTGAAACTTGGTTCGGCGGCGATGTCGTCGCCATCGCCGCCTCGCCGCCGCCTCGTCGCCACCCGCCGTCTTCCCCACACATTTCCCCAAACAATGTTTGCACCTTGCGGTTCTTACTGCTGCGGCTGGTCTGGCGGCAATCTGCTCGCCGTCGCCGCCCCGTCGCGGCCTCGTCGCCGCGTGTGGCCAGTCAGACGGCTATGTGCTCGCCGTCGCCGCCCCGTCGCCGCCTCGTCGCCGCCGTCGGATTGCACCACATAGGTAGCACGAGAAAAAATCGAGCCTGCGGCGCCCTTTTAACCGCTTCCAGCATCGATGGCACCACGTTGATTGCACAAAAAGATACCACTACGTATCCTGCACAGCCTGAGTTGCACCACGTAGATTGCGCGTCATCGATTGCACAACCACGCCTGCTGCACCCCGTACATTGCACACCATACCTTGGCGGCGTAAATTGCACCGATTCGGTTGCACAGCGTAGATTGCACAACCTAGATCGCATCGCATAAACTGCACAATGCAGACTGCCACCACGTATATTGCATACCACAGATGGCATGTGTTTTTGTTCACGCCTGCGGCGCGCTTCTTGATCGCCCACAACTCGATGGCACTACTTATACTGCATAAAACAGATTGCACCACGTAGATTGCACAACACACAACACACCCAATTCCATGCACCACACAGATTGCACTACATATGTATGGCACACCGTGTATACACGTATAATACCCACATATATATGCATATCCATATATGAAAAATATGGTGTGTATATATATATATATATATTGATGAGTTCAGACAGCAAGCGCATCTTGCACACGCGGGCCTTCAAAAAAAACGGCGGGGGGGCGACAGCCGATGCACAAACCTGCAAACATTTACATGTTTACAGACAGGTTGAAGCACGGTTCCAGCCACAGCCGAGCCACAGCAAAGAAACGATTCCAGCGTGCCAGTGGCACGACCTAACATTTGCTGAAGCTCCCCTCGGATCGAAGGGGCGCCTGAAAACCTTCGGCCCCAAAGAAAGGGTGGCAGGAGGCGCGAGGGCGGCGAACAAACAGAGGACTGCTGACGCAAACCATCAAGGGGTTCCGTCGTGTCCGAACCCCTCGCGCTCTTGTGTGCAACGCGTCGAACCAAACCTGGCATTCGCACATACTGTAAAAGCGGCAGCCCTCAAGGAAGCAGCGGGGCGGCGACAGCCGATGCACGAAACTGCTAGAAAGACATGCTTGCGGACAGGTTGGATCACGGTTCCATCCGCAGCCAGTCCAGAGCATGGAAACGCTTCCAGCGTGTCAACGGCACGCCTTAAACTTTGACGGAACTCCCGTACACGTATACATATCTCTCTATATGTGTGTGTGCATCTATACGTATATATCTATGTCTATAATATCATTAACAACACGAGAGCGCAGCGGCTGTAATGATGCATCGGGAGTGTGTGAAACATATCAACCGCGCCTGGGCTATACAAAGGTGGGGGGATCAGAGAAGACTGCCTACCGCTGGTGGGCACGCTGCTTCTGAGCATTGCCGGAAACTTCAATGTCAACCCATTGCTGATCAGTCAGAGGCGTGCGTTCACACATCCGCGCTGTTCAACGCGGCGCGCGGTGACCAATGTGCTCAGTGGCAGCAGCACGGGAGGATAATTGTTTTCAGCCGACTGGGCATTGCAAGCCTGCGACATAGTGGCGTGCCGGGGTCCGATACCCATGCATCTTGTATGCATGGGTCATCGACCATTGATGGGTGGAGCAGCACCGGCGCCGCTCGGGAGGGCAATCGGACACAGGGAGCTTCAGCAGGCGCGGCGTCTGCATGGACATTGATGTAAGTGGGCGCGCAAACTCGCGGATGGAGGTGCGGGCAATCGAGCGCCATGTCACGCAGAGCGCGCCTCAATTGAGAAGGCTCGGCCAAAAGGGCGAGCCAGGGGCCGGGCGCGGTGCAGGGGTCTGGCATGCCGTGCAAAGGCAGGGGCAGCCTGCCGCGCCCATCTCAGGTCGTCGGCCAGAGCTGCCGAAGGATTCGTGCACGGCTGCAGCCGGAGCGCGCGTAAAATAGCGGGGCCACGCGCGGAAGTGGTAGGCAGCAGCCGCTAACGGCTTCTGTAAAAGGATCAGGTCCGTGGGCAGCACGCGCAACTCCCTTGGCACCTCTCGGTCCGAGCCGCGTCCTGTCCGCTTGAACTGGCAGCGGTTTACCACCTGACGAAGCACGCGCATGCGAGCGCTGTGAAGATGCTGGGCGGCGTCGGGAGGAGGGGTCAGCCATGTGTCGGTGCCGAACCACAGCTTCGAGAAGCAGAGCGAATCTGCAAGGGAGAGCCTCGTGCGCAGATCGATGTCGCAGTTACCGTAGACGCGGTGCGCCAGAGGGTAATGAGCCTGCAAACAGGAAGTGGCCTTAGCACGTGCATCGGCGACGTAGGGGCCGTTCACTGTGCGGACTGCGCCCGCGTGCTTGTAGCGGTTCGTCGCAGGCGCTGCTCGGGAGCCATCCAGCGCGCGCAGCATGCGACGCTTGAGCTCCGGGTCATCGACGGAGGTTCGCACTCGGCGAGATTCTTTGCCTACCAGCTTGCCCTCCTCGAGGTTGCACTGGAGGCCGCGCTTGGCCAATGCGTCGATGACGATCTCCAGTAGCATGCTGGCCCGCGTGGAAGCCAGAGCAGGGCCGGCACACAGCAGCATGAAGAGGCCGTCGTCCACGCTCGCGATGTCGAAAAAGGTCAGCAGAAACGCCGGGGCACGGCGCAGCAGCCAGACTCGCCAGGAGAGCTCCAGGAGAGATGCGCCAAGGGCGCTGGCCTGCGGCAGCTTCGACGAGAAGTGCGAGACCAACATCGCGGGCCCGCTGTCGGACCTTCTTCGGGGCATGTTCGTAAATCACGTTGAACATTGAATCTCCAATCTTGCGACCCTGCCGCGCGCCCTTGGCGGCGCGCGCCGCGATGGCGCCCGTGCTCGTCACGCCCTTCTGCACGGTGAGCCACGTGTTCGCGTGCGCGTCGGCGACCGAGGCAGCCGCGTCAGCTGGGGCACCAACGGCGCGCGGAAGATTACCATGCGCCCGGGTAAATTCGGCCACCTACTCCTGCGCGGCCGCGGGGAAGTCCGCGCCGCTCAACGCGGCGCGGACGCCATCGGGGTCGCTAGTAGGTTGAACCATCGCCAACTCTCGACAAATTGCGTCAAAGGCAGCGGTCAGGTCGACGAAGAGACGGACGAAGCATTGCCGACCGGAGCGGCGCATGTCGGCGCGCAGCTCGGCAGTGAGCCCAGCGGCAGCGGCCCCGCGGCCCGCGATGGCACCGCGCTGCAGGTCGGCGACGGCGCGGGGGTAGTGAGGTTCTAACGCGTCCTTCGGCGTGGCCCCGTGCACCTTCCTCGCGTGGGTCTGGATGAGGAGACCGCGACTGTTCGCAGTATCGGCGCGCTCGCCCATTCGTTTCTGCAGATCCTGCATGCGGCCGCCGCTCATGGGTGGGGTCCTCGCAATGCGCGCGGGTGGAGTCGGGGGCAGCCTGCGTGACAATGCGGCCGGCTCACTGCCTGCCTCCCATGTAGCAGGGCCCACGCTATCAGGCCCAGTGGCCTCGCGCCCCCTGGAGCTCCGAAGGAGGGGCTCGACGTGGTCGAGCGACCGCGGCGGCGCGCGCGGAACGAGAGATGCAACGGCTCTGGCGGAGTCGGCAACCAATAACTCGGAGAACGGGAGGGCGCTGCCAGCGAGGTGCTGGCACCGTCGCTCAGTCCACCGCTGGTCGATGCCCAAGTCGCCGGTCAGAAGGTTGCCACTGGCACCCTGAACCGCGCGACGAGTTCGGTCGTGGCCAGTGCGTAGGCGACGAGCGAGTGCATGCAGAGCTCCAGAATCATGAACAGCAGCGGCCTGCTCAGCTTTGACGGCGATCGAAGCAGCCCAGAAGTCGAAATCCTTGGGGATACTCTGCTTGACCTGCTTGCGATGTGCACGAATAGCGGCTGCAGCAACAGCTTCGGCACGACGGATGCGAGGAAAAGACTCGCAACCTCGATGGTGCGCAGGACCAGGGACACGGTCAGGGGGGCCCGCCATGGGTGAGAACGCGCACAGCGTGTCCAGGAAGAAGGCCGCGGATCCCGCGGTGTAGCGCGGCGCCGCCACGCCCATGGACGCGCGAGCGTCTGCTGGCGGAACGCCCGGCGAGCGCGGCGAAGCGTGGGCCGCAGCGGAGGTGCCGCGCTGGCCAGCATCGCAGTACTTGGAGGCGTCCAAGGTCGCCGCGGCGCGTCGGGGGCGGCAGCGACGGAGAAGGAGGCGCCTCGGGCGTCGCGCGCGAGGGCCGCGACGCGGCCATGGAGAGCTCCGGGGCCCGCTGGGCCAGCGAGAACACGAGCAGGGCGCTCCCAGAGGAATCGCTGGAAACGAACCTGGCGCTCAGGGTCGGCCATCAAAGAACGGCTCAGTTGGGCGGGGGACGGATGGTGGCACTGCCTCCCCCCCCCCCCTGCAGGGCAGGGCACGAGAAAATCGGCGTAAGTGAGCAAGTGGTCAATCGAGTCCGCGCCGCTGAGATGCACGCTGTGGACGACGCTCGCCCGGGCGAAGTGGCGGGCAACGCCCGGGGAAGCGGCCGCGTAGTCGTTGCGACGACCTTCGTGCTGCAAGTGGCCTCCGAACCGCGTTGGCAGGACGTCGGGTGTGGCCATTGAGGACAGGAACAACGCGGCCTCCTCCATGGTTCCCCGCAAACGCTTGCCGTTGTTGTTCTCGGCCGTACCGTCTTGAAACGGGATGGCCGAAGAAAGAATGGAGTCAAGCGTGGCGTTGCCATCCATGGAGAGAAACACCATGCGCGTAGGCGGAATGGCATGTAAGGCGGCCTGGAGGGAGTCCCAGAAGGCCGACCTGCCGGCATCATAAGCTTGTTGAACAGGTGCGTGGGCAACCACTTGTGTGAAAGAACACTGTGAACTATAAGCCGCGCCACCAATAGTCGGGGGGAGATGGCCTGGGGCTGCACACGGGCACCCAAAACGAAGGAGTGCGCCATCCAAGACTCAACTCCGGAGTGTTCCTCTGGCGCGGCGCCAGAAGTGCATGCGACGCGCTGGGTTTGCTCCCGGGTGGGTGACGTCGCCGCCCACGCAAAACTCCTGCAAACCAGCGATATTGTAGCCGGCGGCGGCGAACGCGCCGTCCACGTACTACTCTACTAGTGTTCAGGCCAAGGTTTTTGGCGCGACGAACGCCAGCAGGATCCAACGTCTTGACGCGCGCTGAGGCGATCTTGGATGCCAATGGTGCCCCTGACGCGTCGGGGCGAGGGACCGCTGGCGGCGATGCCTCACCTGTCGCGGCGGGGAGGGTTGTGCCAGGGGTGCTGGGAACCCCGAGCACGCGGACTTGCCAACTTTGCCGATGGTGCGGATGACCTTCTTCCTGGTGAAGAAGTCGAAGAAGTCGGTGATCAATTCCTTCCGGCGCTGCTTGCCGCGGCGGCGCACCATGGCCTTGCCGTCCTTGCTGGCATCATCGCCGCCCGCATCGCTACCAACATCATCGCGTCAACCGTTGTCGGCGTTGCCATGATACCGCGCCCGCCCAAGTCGTCGACTCGCACTGAAATCTTAAGTGCCCGCTGGGAAATGCCCAGTGGTCAGCGCCACTGCGGCCGCGTCGGCATCGCCAAACTATCTGGCCGCTGCGCGCGCGAGCATGCGCGGGCTAACGCGGCCGCAGGGATGCGCCAGCCAACTTCAAGCACTCTGCGCAGTCGCTGCTGCATGGGTTTTGCAAACCAGGCTGCGGGTGAGTGGGTGGGACGACTGCGCGAGCAGTGGAGTGGACAACTTACGCATGAAGGAAAATACTTGCACTGCGTAGATCGCACCACATCTATTGATCACCCATAGATTGGACATCCAGTGTTGCGCCACATGTTTTACGCTGCGTTGCACGACAAATTGCAAGCCATAGGTTGCACATCGTATATTGTACATCGCTGTCACCTTCACATAGATAGCATAACATGTATGGTTCCACGCGGATTGCGCAACAGATGTCTGACCTCGTGGACCGCACGCACCACATTTACTGAACAGCGTCGGGTGCACAATACCTGTAGTGCACAGCATATACCGCACAACGTAGATAGCACCTCGTAGACTCCAAACCATGTGTTACTAGAAACACACCGTTTTGGGTCCACACTGGCCATCATAACGATGGTAACGATGAGGGCGGACATTGTATTTGGCAGACGAAGACGGGAACGTCCAGTGACCTTGCGCCGTGCAATACTTACTCGTGCAAGACCATTGGTATCATCGCCGCGGGAACACATAGGCGTGCAAGACTGAATCTACCACCGTGCCGAAGGCATTCGGTGGAGTGAGTGTCCTCGGGCCCCGTCGGTTTCTTTGTGTTGTGTACTCTACATGTTCCTGAAGGGCCCCAAAGCCTCAACTCACAGTTGTTCCGAGGCGGGTCGCGTGACTTCTCGGGGCGAGCCGCTTGACTTCTTCAGAAACACGAAACCATTGACAAACTCATGTTTTTCAATGTTTTCGGTCCCGAACGGGCAAAGGAGGGGGGGAACTGGACCTACGAGCTCTGGTGCGCACAGGTGGCCCCCGAGACCGCCAAGAAAACCTTGGAGGCGCCCAGGAAACCCCAAGAGCCCTCCAGGAGGCTCATCAAAAGATTCCCAAACGACCCCGAAAGGCCCCAGGAGGCCCCGAAAAAGGCATCCCAATATGCATCGAAGATAGCAGCACTGACGCACAACTCAGGCACGGCGGCAGGACGGGCCGAAAACCTTCAGCTCCGCCGCCCTTTCTGCTTGCAAAAGGGCGCGCGGCGCGCCGAGCTTACAACGAGCCCTGTGGGTCCTTCCCGAAGGTTCCCAATGGGGTCTCGGCTCATACCGCTGGCCAACTGGAAGGTTTCCCCAAACCAGAGAGTCAAGACAAGCCGCCTGACAGGCTGCCAGGGTACCCCAAACCGTTTGATAGGGGGGCCTCCAAAACGTCCGATATGGCCTTAAAGAACCTCAATCTGGCCCTAGCATGCCTCGAGGATTGTTGAATCTGAACCCAATACTACCCAAGATGGCCTCAAAGCGGCCCAAGAGGTCTCCGATTTGCCCCAAAAACGCCCCAATAAACCATCCGGAGGGGCCCAATAGGCTAAACTACATGATTTTCTTATGTTTGCTGGAAAATTCTACGAACTGCTCAAAATGTGTCCTTGGGCCCCTCCCGGCGCCGGAGCCTACCCTTGGCCAGTGTTTCGAGCTGCGCCCAGCCGTGGCAATGAGAAGCCCAGATCGGGCGTTAATTCATGCGGGGCGAGACATGGGCAGGGGTGTGGGGGGGGATGGAAGATCGCGCCCTCTTTGGGCCTCGAGGTGGCCCTGGCCCCGCTAGGGCCCTTCCAAGGCACACAAAGTGCACCATTCTCCCACCCCCCCGCTTTCTCGCGCCACCGTTACACGCCGGTCATCAGAACTCGATACGAAAACATGAAGTAAGAAGGCGGATGCAATATATTTGGTCCAGGCCATCCCAAAGAACAACAAGCACACAGCAAAAGCACATCGATTCTTGAAGTAGGAAGGCACTTAAAGTTGGGATCTGGGAATTCAGGAATACTTGTTTGAACGACCGACGTGTACTCGACGCCCGACCAGAAACGCCTTCAACACCTTCGAAACGGCGGCGCCGAACTTCGAAAACCTCGGTCTCGCAAGGGGGCCTTCCCTGCCCGAGGGCGCCGGCAGCGCCAGCCCGTTTCGGTGAGACGCGGTGTGGGTTCCGATGCCGCTGGCGTGCTGTCCCTTGCAGGCGGCATGCTTCGACCGACAGGCTGCACAGCACGGCCAACTGCCGCAGGGCGAACACGCCCCCCTCCGTCAGAGAAGGAGGAGGAGGAGGAGGAGGAGGAGGAGGAGGAGGAGGAGGAGGAGGAAGAGGAGGAAAAGGAAGAGGAGGAGGAGGAGGAGGAGCAGGAGGAAGAGGAGGAGGGCCACGTTGGCGTCGTGAGCTGACGTCTGGACTGAGGACAGCACAACCCACCCCCACCCCCATCCAGGACCCGAGCTCCCGACCTGGTGCTCCTGGGGGTCCTGGCTGGGGATCGGTTCGTTTTGGGGTGCTCTTGGGGGAACACAAGCACCCCCGCCCCAAGCCAGGCGCCCCTGGATCACCAGGCCGGGAGGGGGGGTCCCAGCTGAGGGTGGGGGGGGGGGTCGCGCTGGCCTCCTGGACGCCGTCCTCCGCGGCCGGGCGTCTCCTGGAATCCGGGCCCTGGCCGGCTCGGGTGCTCGATCCTGCATGGGGGGGAGCAGCAGCAGCAGCAGCAGCAGCAGCAGCAGCAGCAGCAGCAGCAGCAGCAGCAGCAGCAGGAGCAGGAAGGGACGATGAGGAGGAGCAGCAGCAGGAGGAGGAGGAGGAGGACGAGGAGGAGGAGGAGGAGGAGGAGGAGGAGGAGGAGGTGGAGGAGGAGCAGCAGCAGCAGCAGCAGCAGCAGCGGGGGAGCAGCGGGGGAACGGGTGATGGGCGGCGGCCGCGCGGCGCCTGGCCATCGTGGCCTGCAGCAGGCCGACGTGGTCCTCCAGGGCCAGGAGGGCCGCGTTCATGGACCCGATCTTCTGCTCGAGGCCTCGGCTCCAGCGCTCCGCTCCCTGCCTCTGCTGCTTCTCCACTGGCGGGGCGCGAAGAGCGGCCTCAACAGAAACGCTCGACGGCCCGCGCGGACTGCTTGGATCTGCGCTGGAGCTCCCTCCCCGGCGCGCGGCGCGCGCCAGGGGCGGCGCCAGAGGCGCCGCCAGGGGGGCTCAGCACAGATCCAAGAACTCCACGCGGAGCGCCGAAAGTTTATGTTGATGCCGTTATTTGGTTTTCGATCCACCTCCTGCTCCTCCTGCCCCCCCTCCTCTGGAGAAAGGGGTCTCGGGCCTGCCGACAGGATTGCCACCCAAGAGCGGGGGTCGTTCTCCGTATGTGTGGGCTGTCGTGGTGTCCAGGTTTGACCTGGTCTCCACGAGCTGCCCGATCCGATCCAATCTCCTTGCTCCTCCCCTCCTCCCTTCCCCTCCCTCTCTCTTCCTCCTCCTCCTCCTCCTCCTCCTCCTCCTCCTCTTCCTCCCCAGCCTTCCTCCTCGTTCCTCCCACCTCGTTCCTTATCCTTCCTCCTTCCTGCTCCTCACTATCCACCTTCTCCCGTGCACTCCCGCCTCGCCCCCTGCCGCCTCAACGATTCGGAGGCTGTGCACACCTTGTTTGCTTGTGATGCGTTGCTTGAAGAATAAATCGCCCTCTGCCGCCATCCTTCTTCTTCCTCATCCTCCTGCTCATCGTCTCCTCTTCCCCCTTGCTCTTGCTCCTCCTTCTCCTCGGACTCCTCGTCCACTCACCGTCGCTCGCGCGCCCATTCCCTGTGCACGTGTCGATGTCGTGCGTGTTTTGCTTGCCCGATGATCCAGGATGCTCCTCGACGGTCCTCGCCGAGGAAGCATGCACACGTCCGAACGATGCCAGGCCCAGAGAAGCTAATTGGGCCACGCCTCGCGGGGGTGGGCGTGACATGCTGCCGCCCCGAGCAGTCCCGCGCGCCTCGCCGCGCGGCTGGCGCAGGCTGGGCGGCATGGCGCCAGCATGTGTGTGTGTGTGTGTGTGTGTGACGAGCTGGGCCTCGTGGCGCCGCTGCAGGCGCGCCCATGAGCACAGGACGGAGAACGGAGAGCCCGCGCGTCAAGCGGTCCACGCGGGTCGGAAGAGGTAGACAAAGCATGAAGTGGGAAGGAGGAGGAGGAGGAGGAGGAGGAGGAGGCGGAGGAGGCGGAGGCGGAGGAAGAGGAGGCGGAGGAGGCGGAGGAGGATTCTTGTGGCGGCCAGCCGTGTTGCCAGAGCGCCCCGCTGCAGGGATCGTTCGGCCGTTCGCGCCAGGGAGCCCAGCTCCGCGGATACAGTAGATTAGGTTCAGGCCCTCCCACAGAATAGCATGAAACAGCAAAAGTATACCGATTATTGAAGCAGGAAGGCGCTTGAAGCAGACTGGGATCTGGGAATCCAGAAGCACATACTTTCAACGACCAACGTGTAGTCTTCTGGCTTGTTGTTGGCAGACCTTTGAAAGGTGAGATGCTCGGCGGAGGCCTGCAGACGCTCGTTGTCCAGCATCCGCATGCTGATAGAGCTGTCGACCACAGGTGAACTCAATGAAATGGGAGGAAGGTAAGGAGGGAGGAGGCGGCCCATCCTTGAAGTCGGTGTCGTTGAAGGCTGGGAAGACCGGCCATCTGATGCTTCAGATATGCGTAACACACCTCACATGAGGTATAAATATGGACACCTTGACCATCATCATCATCATCATCATCATCATCATCATCATCATCATCATCATCATCATCATTATCATCATCATCATCAGCATCATCATCATCATCACCATCATCAGCATCAACAGCAGTATCAGCATCAGCATCAGCATTATCAGCATCAGCATCAGCAGCAACATCAGCATCAGCATCAGCATCAGCATCATCAGCATCATAATCATACTCAACATCATGATCATCACCATCATCATTATAAGCATCATCAGCATCAGCATCATCGTCGTCATCATCATATCAATCATCATCAGCAGCACAAGTATCATCATCATCGTCAGCAGTAGCAGCATCTTCATCATCATCATCATCACCACCACCATCACCATCACGATCACCATCACCATCACCATCACCATCACCACCACCATCACCATCACCATCACCATCACCATCATCATCATCATCATCATCATCATCATCATCATCATCATCATCATCATCATCATCATCATCATCATCATTCTTATCATCAACATCAGCATCATCACCAGCATCATCATCATCATCATCATCATCATCAGCAGCAGCATCAGCATCAATCGGCAGACTGGCCCAATTCGTGCCCGCTGGCCCTGCCGCGCGCGCCCCCGACCCCGACGCTCTGCCGCGTGCCCGCACGGACCTGCCCGCCTAGTGCTTGCATCGGGTGAGCGACGGAAAGCTACGGGCCTTTACGCGAGATGGCACAGTGACAGGGACCTCACGCGGCGGCTTACACGGGCCACCCGCGCGGCACGCCACACAGGAGACGAGAGCGCTGACGCGCGGCCTTGCGCGGGCAACTTGCGCGCCAATGTCGGGACACTCGAGCCCGTTTTCTTGCATCGCTCGGGGTGCCGTCGGGTCTCTGGTCGTCACTTCTTCTTTCACGACGGTGTTTTTGGGGCGTCGGCGGCTCTCGGGCCTCCGAGAAGGAGGAGGAGGAGGAGGAGGAGGAGGAGGAGGAGGAGGAGGAGGAGGAGGAGGAGGAGGGCTTCCTCTGCCGGAGGGCGGGGCGCCCCCTGCGGCGCACGCGGTCAGCGGCCTCGCGGTGGACCGCCCCCGCAGTGGACTGCGCCTGCTGCGGGACGCCGCGGGGCGGCTCCGCGCAGCCGTCGCCGACCTGGCGGCGGCGCCCCTGGCGGCGGCGCCGACGGCCTCGCGCGGCGCGCGCGGCGCGGCGCGGGGCCCCCTGTGGGCGAGCGGAGCCGGGGCGACGACGTGGGCACGGAGCCGCCGAGGAGGGGTGGCGTCGGAGCGGCGGCACCGGATGCGCGGGCCGGGGGTCCCAGGCGCGGCGCGGGGCCCGCAGGCGCGCTCGAGGCGGACGGCGGATCCCGCGTCCCTCGACGACGGCGGCCGAGCCGACGGCCCGGTGCGCAGTCGGCCGTCCGATGGCGCGGCGGGAGCTGCGGGTGCCGGGGAGGATCCTGGTGCTCTGGCCGGCGGGGAGGCTGTGGAGCGCGCGGAGCTCGTGCAGCGCCTTGTCCTGATCTTCGGTCGCTCCGTCGACGGCATCCCCGCGCAGGTTCACCTTGCACCGATCGAGCAGCAGGTGATCCTCTTCAGCGGCTCCGCGGTTCTCGTGTGAGACATGTGGATGGCTTCCCTCCAGACTGGCCCTGGCGCGAGCGTCGCTTCCCCTCGGGACTGTCCTACCTATTCACCTCCTCCTCATCATCATTCCTCCTACTCCTCCTTCATCCCCTTCGTTCTCGTCCACTTTCCCACGGCTGTCCCAAAACAAGTACATGCAGACTGACACGCCAAGCTCCCCGTGGCTGCACAGCTGAGCTGGCGGCCGCCGTTCACGCCGCGCGACTCCACAACCTTCGGGCGACGAGAGATCCAGATTTACCTGACCGTTCCTGTTCCTCCTCCTCCTCCTCCTCATCCTCCTCCTCATCCTCCTGCATTTCGTCTTTCTTCCTCCTCTATCCTTCAGGTGATGCTGCTGTTCCTCCTCCGCCTCCTCCTCCCCCTCCTCCTTCCAGCCACCGGTTGAACGTCAAGCATGGGTTTCCCGGCTGGCGACGAACTTAGAAAATTCCTAGCGGCGCAGGAAAGGCAACTCTCCGCCGGGCTGAGGCCAGGGGTTAGGGGGACGCATATACATTACCAACACATCTTGCAACACAGCAGATCAAGTGAGATAGGTATTCAACAGCACAACTAGAAGCGGAGAGTGGGCATTGCCTGTTTGTGCCGACTGGGATCTTCCTGATTTGCACGTGTTTTATTTTTAAGTGCTTGGATGGAGGAACATTCAATGCTGGCACGATTTGCAACATACGACAGAACAATCCTTTTGTCGGCAGCCATTTCCAGAAAATGCGAGTGCTGCCAGGTGGGCAAATTATCCCAGTGCGACCCTACCTAGGAGTTGGAGCCCCTAGGAAAGCAGCATTAGTAGTATAAGTAAAGCTAAGCTAAAGCTAAGCTAAAGCTAAGCTAAAGCTAAGCTAAACCTACGCTGAAGCTAAGCTGGAGCTAAGCTGAAGCTAAGCTAAAGCTAAGCTGAAACTAAGCTGAAGCTCAGCTAAAGCTAAGCTAACGCTAAGCTAAAGCTAAGCTACAGCTAAGCTAAATCTAAGCTAAAGCTAAGCTAAATCAAAGCTGAAGCTACGTTAAAGCTAAGCTAAACCTAAGCTAAAGCTAAGCTAAAACTAAGCTAACGCTAAGCTAAACCTAAGCTAAAGCTAAACCAAATCTAAGCTAAAGCTAAGCTAAAGCTAACCGCCCAGGGCGGGCAACACTGCCCGGCTCCTTTAAGATAGAGAGTAAGAGCCCTTCTAGGCAGAGCCTAGGTGGGGAATAAGCAGCAACATAACCTTAGTAGTTCCATCCCTTGCTGCCAACGCCAGGGCGACCTCGATTTCATTCACACATGTTGCGCAAAACTGGTCGGACCAGGCCAGTATGGGAATTCGCTGTTCGAGCCATGGACACAATGCCTTGATTCGGGCATGTGGGCGCTCTGATACAGCTTTCCGGGGATGGTGGTGGTCTCTTGCGAGTTTATGTTCGCTCTTCATCAACAGTTGGTTTAACAGCATGTCTGGACATATCGGTGGGCGACGATATTGATGAGTCTTCACAGTTGGTTCAAGGGGCGGGTCAAGGGGTGGCTCAAGGAGAATTTGACGAAACCAATTGCAATCACATTGATCGTGCTGGTTGTCACAACCGCAAGCATTGGGCGGCAGCGAGTGTGCAGCTAACAGGGGCGAGGTACAGGAAGCGATACCATGCTTGGAGGGCATGCGAGTTGAAGACCGTACCACTTTGTACAAGAGAAGATGTTCTGTAGAGCTTCATCGGCACATGGGAAACGAACGATCATTCCGAGAGGGTCCTGCACATGATATTTCACGCGTTCCTGGTTATTTTTATTTGCATGCTGTAGTTGGCCAGTAGAAGAACACAGCAACAGGTCATGGTAATGTAGAGCAGTTGCCACGTCGTAAGAATCACGTACCAGGTCGCTTTACTGAGTGAGGCAACTGGCCATGGAATACTCGCAGCGGCAACGCAACGTGTGATCGACATTGTGGATACCAGATTGAGCAATATGAAGATGGTGAAATTCATATGCAGCAGAGGCTGCGGGGTGCATGCGAAAGGGACTCGCACTCCAGCAGAGTACACGCGCAAGCGGAAACGAGTTCAGCAGAAATCGATGTTGAATTGCTCGTCAGAGCAGGCACGATTGCAGATACGTGCTCACCCGGCAGAAGACGGCTCACCACTTCACTAATACAGGTGCCCAGCAGGAGGGAGCACCCAGAAGCAAGCGCCGAGGAAACATAAGGCATTAGCACAGTATCGTGTTATGTTTTTGCTGCTGTGGCAAACAATATGCAACATGCTGTTACACACATCGCAGCATATCTGGCGTGCCGTTTAAAGCCTGTTGGCGCATATCTCGCGTGTCGTTCCGTCTTGTGTAATGCTGACTGGCTCCGCTCGGCCCCCTTTGGGAGTCGCGGCTGTCGCTGTTGCCTTCCCGCGGCTTTCCCCCCTCCGCTCTCAACCGCCTGCTTGGGGCCCCGGCTGTCGGCTGCTGCTGGTTCCCTCGGCTCCTTCTACCTCCTCTCTCCTCCCCTGCTCTCCGCGTGCCTTTACCCCCGTCGGGGTGGCGGACTGCTCCCCGCAAGTAGAACGAGGGCTGGTTCTTGGCCCAGTCGGTAGGGTCCATCCAGCTGCCCCCCCTCCCCCCCCCCCCCCGCGGTGCCTTTTTTTGAGTGTCCTCGGGCCCCCCGCCGAAGCGGGGGCCCTCAGGGGCCCTGAGCCACTCGGGTTGCTCCTGCAGCCTCGGCCTCAGCTCCGTGTTGTTCGGAACCGTGAGCCTGCATCCATACTCTACGCAGGCAGGCTCCAGGCGAGGAGTGCCTTTACCCGAACCTTTACCTTAACCTTTACCTGAATAGTTCCCTTATCCTCTTAACCTTTACACCCTCCTCATCCTCATCTCTCCTCCCTTTGCTTTTCCGCCTCCTCCCTTTTCCCCCCCCCTCTTCGAATGCTTATACTTCCCCTCCTCCGCCTCCTTCTCCCCCTATTCCAACTCGTCTCCTCTCCTCTCCTTTCTGTCCCCGTCCTGCCTGCGATGCGCTGGCGGTCGTGGTTTGTCGGGCAGCGCATTCCTTCCCTTCTTCATCCGTCTCATTCCCTTCCTAATCCTCGTCCTCTCTTTCCCCCTCCGCATCCTGCAACCTCTCCTCCTCCTCCTCCTCCTCCTCCTCCTCCTCCTCCTCCTCCTCCTCCTCCTCCTCCGCTCTCTCGCCTTCCGTCCCCCCTCCTCGGCATCGTCCCGCTGCTGCTGCTGCTGCTGCTGCTCGTTCTCCTCGTTCTCCTCGTTCTCCTCGTTCTCCTCGTTCTCCTCGTTCTCCTCGTTCTCCTCGTTCTCCTCCTCCTCCTCCTCCTCCTCCTCCTCCTCCTCCTCCTCCTCCCCCTCCCCCTCCTCCACCACTGCACCATTTGAATGCTACTGTCCTCTCTCCCCCTGTGGCGTCCGGGAAATGTTCGGCCCCCCTCCGCGTCATGTTTTTAACACGCAAGTTTCCGGGGAAACGGGCTTTCGCGCGGGCTTGTTTTCAAAATGCTGCTCTCGCTGAGGCGCTGGCCTCATTTTAGGGCTACCGCTCGTTCCGAATCGTGTTCCTGCTGCAGCGCTGGCCTCATTTCCGCGCTGCCGCTCGTTCCGAATCGTGCTCCCGCTGCAGCGCTGGCGTCATTATTTCCAGCGCCATGCCACGGCATGGTTTTCGGTCTTCCCAGCTCGGCCCCAACATCTAGAAATTGCCCCTCCCCCCCCGGAATAACTATCGGAAGTGATTACACATTCGGTGGCGATTCGTTGATTTTTGGGGCCACAGCAACCCCCACCTTGGGGCGTCGCCACGCCATGCTATGTCAAACTGCGCGTCCTCACTTCCGCGCTTCTGCGTTTGGGTGTTTTTTTCAAAATGCTGCTCTCGCTGAAGCGCTGGCCTCATTTTAGGGCTACCACTCGTTCCGAATCGTGCTCCCGCTGCAGCGCTGGCCTCATTTCTGCGCTTCCACTCGTTCCGAATCGTGCTCCCGCAGCAGCGCTGGCGTCATCGTTTCCAACGCCATGCCACGGCATGGTTTTCGGTCCTTCCAAGTCGGCACCAACATCTAAAACATGCCCCCCCCCGGAAAAAAAAACATCGGAAGTGATTCCAAATTCGGTGTCGTTTCGTTGATTTTTTTGGCCAAAACAGCCCCCCACTCTTTGGGGCGTAGCCGCGCCATGCTATATCAAGCTACGCGTCCTCATTTCCGCGCGTCCGCGTTTCCCCCCCCTCCCCCCCTCCCCCCCCAAAATGTTGCTCTCGCTGAGGCGCTGGCCTCATTTTAGGGCTACCGCTCGTTCTGAATCGTCTTCCCGCTGCAACGCTGGCCTCATTTCCGCGCTGCCGCTCGTTCCGAATCGTGCTCCCGCTGCAGCGCCGGCGTCATTATTTCCAGCGCCATGCCACCGCATGGTTTTCGGTGTCGGCCCTTCCAAATCGGCCCCAACATCTAGAACATGGCCTCACGAAGAAACCATCGGAAGTGATTACACATTCGGTGCCGATTCGTTGATTCGTTGGGCCGCAGGAGCCCCCACCCCCCCCCACGTTGGGGCGTCGCCACGCCATGCTATGTCGTGCTGCGCGCTGATCTGCAACACCATGCTGTGCCATCTAATGCTATACCACGGCGTCCGACTGTGCCACTAGAGGGGGGATCTGCACCGTGGAAAGGGATGGGAGGGAGGGGCAAGACGTCAGATATGACGCGAACGCACCTAGCTTGTCCCCCTCCCCCCTCCCCCTCCCCCTCCTCCTCCCCTCTCCTCCTCCTCCTCCTCCTCTCCTCCCTCCTCCCTTCCTCCTCCTCCTCCTCCTCCTCCTCCTCCTCCTCCTCCTCCTCCTCCTCCTCCTCCTCCTCCTCCTCCCTCCTCCTCCTCCTCCTCCTCCTCCTCCTCTCCTCCTCCTCCTCCTCCTCCTCCTCCCCCCTCCTCCCCTCCCCTCCTCCTCCTCCCCCTCCTCCTCCTCCTCCTCCTCCTCCTCCTCCTCCTCCTCGTCCTCGTCCTCGTTCTCCTCCTCCTCTTTCTTTCGCGGGTTCAGGGCAAAGGTTCGACGCTTGCGGGACAGGACGAAAACAACATGGACATGGAATGGCATGACAATTGGGCGGCGACGGCAGAGCAGCAGCAGCAACATGTCAGTGAAACGCATGCACCCCCCTGGCTTGAACTCAGTCCTCAGCTAGTTTACCCCCAGCGCAGACATGAACTAAGCAAAGCCGCGTTCCTTCCCAGAACATGTCTGGTACTACCAGTTAAGTTGATGACTGTACCCCAGGGGAGGGTCACACATCAGGGTCTCCTTCCTCGCCCTCCACTCAAATAGTTACTGCCACAAGCGGCGAGCGGAGCCTGAAAAAGGGGGGGCGATGCGGATCCAAGAGCAGCGAGAGCAGCAAGCAGCGGGCCGAGGGCCCTCCGCCAATTCTGTCCCTGCTATCTCCTGGGGTCTCGTATCCGTGTGCAGAACATAAAGTCCATGCCGAGCAATCGATCGTCTAAGTATGGTTCCAAAGGTGTGTGTGTGTGTGTGATATTCTCTCAGCGTAGGTGGGATCCAACCTTCATCCTCGTGTGTCATATGCAGTTTTTTCGCAGTTTTTGATCAAGTCGTTGTTCCTCGTCGTATGTCCAGTCGTGGGGGGAGCGCTGAGGAGGTTTATGTTGCCGAAGACGGGCGATCCTGGAACATGATTGGGTCCTGGAGCCAGCCTCTGGCGTTTGCCCCTGAGACGGAGTCTGAGTGCCCGGGGACCCCGCTGCTGGAACAACCAAGGGAAGCGAATCCAGGACTCTTCCACGATGGAGGCCCCCAGGACCCGGCAGAGCTCCGAGGGACAAGTTTTCGCAGCAGCGGCCCTCAGGTTGCCCATCCCATCCTTCGAGAGCGATGCGTCCTTCACGAAATGTGCATGTGACCCCCCCTCTTCTGGTGGCAAGGACATCAACTAGCGAGGGTGTGTGGATAATAAGGAGGCTGGTGGGCTTCATCGTGGGAGCCCCAAATGCTCTCCTCCCCTCCTCCTCTCCTCTCCTTTCCTTCCGCCCCTTCCTCTTTCCGAAGGACCAGGCCGAGGAGGAGGAGGAGGAGGAGGAGGAGGAGGAGGAGGAGGAGGGGAGGACACCCACCCCGGAACCAGAAACTTCAACCCCTAAACTCCAGAGTTTGGGGTTTCCGAACTCGGGATTCCCGGATCTACGTGGGGGGGGAAGCACCCCCTTTTAGCCCCCACCATCCTGCGGTTACTGTGCGTTGTTGTTGGTGGATGTCGCTCCCTCAACCCTTCTCATCCTCCTCCTCCCCCTCCTCCTCCTCCTCCTCCTTCTCCTCCTCCTCCTCCTTCTCCTCCTCCTCCTCCTCGCCATCTCCTCCTGGCGCGTAGCAGAAAGCGGGGCGACGTCTCCTCCTCCTCCTCCTCCTCCTCCCCCTCCCCCTCCTCCTCCTCCTCCTCCTCCTCCTCCTCCGCCTGCTCCTTCTCGTCCTCCTCCTCCTCCTCCTGCTGCTCCTCCTCCTCCTTCTCCCCGTCCTTCTTCTCCTCCATCTCCTCGTCCTCTTCATCATCTTCGTCCTCCTCCTCTTCCTCCTCCGCCTCCTCTTCCTCCTGCTCCTGCTCCTGCTCCTGCTGTTCCTGCTGCTTCTGCTGCTCCTGCTGTTCCTGCTGCTCCTGCTGCTCCTGCTGCTCCTGCTGTGCTGCTCCTGCTGCTCCTCCTGCTGCTCCTCCTCCACCTCCTCCTCCTCCTCCTGCTGGTCCTCCTCCTTCTCCTCTTCCTCAATCCCTTCCACACCGCCAGACGTGTCAGTAGGTCGGTCCGGATGCTTCGCTTGAGACTTCCTCGCCATTTAGGATCCTAGAGCTGGGAAGTTGCAACCATTTCGCGGAAGTAGGAAGAGCCGTTTTCAAAATAATGCTATCGTCTTAGCGCCGCGACCAGTCGTCCTAAAAGTTTGCATGCAACAGTTTCATGGATGAAGGGCGGGCCGTTTTCAACATGTGGCTCTGGCCTAAGCGCCGCGCGCACTCGTATCGAAACTTTACAACGCTTCGCGGATGGAGGCGGGCCGTTTTCAAACT
>CAUYUJ010004559.1:442821-467821 GCA_963575745.1 Prorocentrum cordatum | reverse complement strand
GAGGAGGAGGAGGAGGAGGAGGAGGAGGGGGAGGAGGAGGAGGAGGAGAAGTAAGAGGAATGAGGATGAGGGAGGACGAGGACGAGGAAGCAGATATGTTAGAATACTGTTTGACTCTAAATCCCACCAGCCCTTTAGGGCGTGAAAGGTTTAGATCATCTTCCAACCCCCTTCTTCCCCTTCGGAGAAGGGTTACCCCCCCACTTCCCCTGGACCTGGACGGGGGATTTCGAGGGGGTGGAGCGTCCAAGATGGACCAGGATGGCTCCAAGAGGGCCTCAGGGAACTCCACATGGCCCCCAAGATCGCTTAATATAGCCCACCATTGCTCAACATGGCTCCCGACATGCCTCCAAAAGGCCCCAAGACCGCCCCAAGACGGCTTCAAATGGCCAAAGTGCCTCCCAAGAAGACTCCCGGAAAGCCAAAATCATTCCAAAGCCTGAAGAAAACCTATGTTTTTGGCCCTCCCCCCTTTTCGCTTCCGATGGGCTTCTGAGGCCTCCAAACGGCTCCAAGATGCCCCAAGGGGGCCCCAAGATGGCTCCAAGAGAGGCCCAAAAGCGCCCAAAAACGCCCTCATATCGGCCCGAGAAAGCCTCATAACATGTGAAATCACACAGGGGTGAAATGTGTCACCCGGAAAACCGTGTGAGAACAACTAATCGTTTCACTCTTCTGGATACTGGCATGCGACCATACAAACTGAAAACACACAAAGGTGACACGTGTCACCCCGAACATCGCTTCACTCGTATTTCAAATGCCAACATGCGACCATACAATGTGAAACCACACGAAGGTGACACGTGCCACCCCGAAATCCGTGTGAGAAAAAACTAAGTGTTTCACTCGTATTCTAGAAGCTGTAACATGCGACAATACAATATGAAACCACGCAGGGTTGACACGTGACACGTGCTCCACTCGCATTCGGGATGCCAACCTGCGACCATCGAACATGAAAACACACACGGGTGACACATGCCACCCCGAAAGCCGTGTGAGAAAGACTAATTGTTTCACTCGTACTCTGGATGCAAACATGCGACCATACAATGTGAAAGCACACCAGGGTGACACGTGCCACCCCGTTAGCTGCGTCGGGAAAACAAGGAGCTTCTCTCATATACCAGATGCCAGCATGCTATCATAAAATATGAAGGCGCACAAGGGTGACACGCGCCACCCAGAAAGTCGTAGGAGAAAAACTAAATGTTTCACTCGTATTCTGGATGCCAACATGCGGCCATACAATTTGAAGACACACAAGGGTGACACGTGTCACCCCGAAACCATGTGATAACAACAACTTGTTTCATTCGTACCCGAGATGCCAACATGAGAACATTGAATTTGAACACACACCAGGGTGACACGTTTCACCCCGAGAACCGTGCGAGAAACAGTAATTGGTTCAGTCGCATTCCAAATTCCAACATGCGACCACACAATGTGAAAACACACAAAGGTGACACGTGTCGACCCGTTAACCGTGTGAGACAACTAATGGTTTTACTCATACTCTTGATGCCAACATGCGACCATACAATGTGGAAACACACTGGGGTGACACGTGTCACCCCGAAAACCGTGTGAGCCAAACTAATGGTTTCACTCGTACTCTGGATGCCAACATGCGACCATACAATGTGAAAGCACACCAGGGTGACACGTGCTACCTCGAAAACCGTATGAGAACAACTGGGGTGACACGTGTCACCCCGAAAACCGTGTGAGGAAAACTAATCGTTTCACTCGTATGCTCAGAAGCCAACGTGAGACCATATAATGTGAAAACACATAAGGCTGACACGTGCCACCGGGTTAACCGTGTCGGAAAACTAAACGTTTCATTCGAATCCTGGATGCCAACATGCGACCATACAATGTGAAAACACGCAAGGGTGAGACGTGCCACCCCGAAAACCGTGTGAGAACAACAAGTTGTGTCAGTCGCATTCTGGATGCCAACATGCAGTGTGAAAGAACACACGGGTGACACGTGTCACCCCGACAACCGCGTGAGAAAAAACAAATGTCTCGCTCGTGCGTATTCCGGATACCAGCATGTGACCATACAATGAGAAAACACATAAGGGTGACACGTGCCACCCCGAGCACCGTTTGAGGAAAACTAATGGTTTCACTCGTACGTGCTCTGGATGTCAACATGCGACCATGCAGTTTGAATGCACACAAGGGTGCCACGTGCCACCCCGAACATCGTGTGAGAACAACGAACTGTTCCACTCGCACGGTGGATGCCAACATGCGACCATACAATGTAAAAGCGCACAAGGATGACACGTGTCACCCCGAAGAACGTGTGGGAACAACTAATTGCGTCACTCGTATAATGGATGCCAGCGTCCGACCATACAATGCAAAAACACACAAAAGTGACACGCGTCACCCCGAAATCCGTGTGAGAAAAACAAGTTGTTTCACTCGTTTTCTGGATGCCAACATGCGACCATGAAATGTGAAAACACACAGGGGTGACACGAGTCACCCCGAAAACCGTGTGAGAACATCTGATTGTTTCATTCGCATTCTGGGTGCCAACATGCGACCATGAAGTGTGAAAACACACAGGGGTGACACGTGTCACCCCGAAGACTGCGTGAGAACACCTCATTGTTTCACTTCTACTTTGGATGTCAGCATGCGACCATACAGTGTGAAAACACACAAGGGTGACACGTGCCACCCCGAAGACTGCGTGAGAACACCTAACTGTTTCACTTCTTTTATGGATGCCACAATGCGACCATACAATGTGAAAACACACAAAGGTGACACGTATCACCCCGAAAACCGTGTAAGAACAACAACTTATTTCACTCGTTATCTGAATGCCAGCGTCCGACCATACAATGTAAAACACACAGGGGTGACACGTGCCATCCCGAACAACGTCTGAGAAAAGAACAAGTGTTTCGCTTGTATTCTGGATGCCAACATGCGACCATGCGCTGTGAAAGCACACACGGGTGACACGCGTCATCCCGAAAAAGGTGCGAGAACAACTAAGTGTTTCATTCGCATTCGGGATGCCAACATGCTGCAATCAAGTTTGAAAACACACAGGGGTGAAACTACATGCCAACAATTCGACCATACATTATACCTCGGTCCGACTGTACCCCCACCAATATCATCGATTCCCCGGAACCGGTCGGAGGCGGGGGTAGGGCTCGGTT
The DNA here is from genome assembly GCA_963575745.1 of Prorocentrum cordatum. Lineage (NCBI taxonomy): Eukaryota > Dinophyceae > Prorocentrales > Prorocentraceae > Prorocentrum > Prorocentrum cordatum. The sequence continues at coordinate 464,615 of CAUYUJ010004559.1, read as the reverse complement.
CTCCACGTGTTCGACGAACTCCGAAACTCATAGATCCTTCCTCAAAATCAGACGCAAGTTTTTCCCGCGACGTGGCGGCGCCCCAGGACCCAACGGTCGCGACGAAACTGGGGACTGCAAACACAACAGTCTGACCCCGCGGGCCGCGTTTCGCGCGTCAATTAACATGACGAACTTGCGTTTGATCGGGAGCGGCCAAGAGGGGGGCGTCCAATAGGGGGGGCGCAAATCATGGCTGGCGGCATGTGCGCGGCCCAGCGGGGGGGCCAGGGACGTCATGAAATAGGAAGAGGCGCCATGAAATCCGGGGAGATATCATGGCCCCCGCCATGAGATCCCCCCCCCCTAGTCATCACCCTCCTCTTTGCCGCCCCCGACAGTCGGATCGGCGGACAACGGCAGCCGAGCCGGGACGAGTCAAATCGGCAGAAATCGGCAGGCCAGGGCCAGCCGCGTCCGTTGCATCGGGCTTCCTGGTGGGCCTCCATTGACAAACCGGAGCCCCAATCTAACATGCCTCGAACTTATCCCTATCCCGAAGATGGGCACGCCAAAGGCGATGTAGGCCCTCAGAAACTGAGGGAAGCCTTAAGATCGGCATCGAGGTAAGGTGATGCCAAACATGGGGACAGGGGTATGTGTTCCGAGCTGGTAATATATCGACAGCCGTCGAAGTCGAACCGGACCGGAAGCAAAAACCATCCAAATCGAGTCCAGTCGGATCGGAGGGGTCGAACACTTAGTGGGCCCCGGAAACGGCAAGGCCGCTTTTTCACAGTTTCCGAAAATGTGTCCCTTGAAAATGGAAACGGCAAAAAAACGGCGACCAACAACTGCAAAAAAAACGGCTCCAGGATTGGACCTGGAGCCGGAACTGGTCAAAAAACGGCGACGGAACCGGTACAAAAACGGCGTCGGAACCGGCAAAAAAAACGGCAAAACGGAACCGGTAACAAAAAGCGGCCCTGTCGTTTCCAGGGCCCACTAAGGTCGACCAATGAGCCCTGCGAGGGGGGCCGCGCCGGCCGCCCCGAGAGCGCCGGCGGCGGCCTGCCGCAGCTCGTCGGAGCGCGCCCCGCTCCGCGCCAGCTGCCGCGACAGCCGCTCCTCCTCGGCCTGCCCCGGCGCAGGCGGCGGCGCGCGGCGCCGCGCACCCGGCCCTCCCAAAGACGCCTGCCCACCCTCTTCCTCCTGCCCCTCCTCCCTCCTCCCTCCTCCTCCTCCTCCTCCTCCTCCTCCTCCTCCCCCTCCTCCTCCTCCTCCTCCTCCTCCCTCCTCCTCCTGCTCCTCCTCTCCTCCCCCTCCTCCTCCTCCTCCTCCTCCTCCTCCTCCTCCTCCTCCTCCTCCTCCTCCTGCTCCTGCTCCTGCTCTTCTTCCTCCTCCTCCTCCTCCTCCTCCGCCTCCTGCTCTTCCTCCTCCTCCTGCTCTTCCTCCTCCTGCTCTTCCTCCTCCTCCTCCTCCTCCTCCTCCTTCTCCTCCCTGTGCTGATCCTCCCCCACGGTCCTCCTCCTCAACCCAGTCTCCCCCGCGAAGCTCATCACCCAGCCGCGCCACCCTGCGCGGGCTCCTGCGCAACCGCAGGCGCATTCCACGCCCCCGACCCCGCCTCCCTGCTTCCGCGCCCAGCCGTCGTCGACGTCGTCGTCGTCGTCGAAGCGCGTGCCCGCAGGACTTGGGCGACTGGGCTGGCGACGCGGGCTTGGCCATTGTGGGCGCGGCGGAGACGGCCTGGAAGGTTCTCTTGATCCGGGCCCGATTCTGTTAGGCAGGCCGTCAGGACCACTGATCGAGCCCCCTGCGGTTGTCATGGGGCCAACAGGGCGAGTGGGGAATTACGAGAGCACCCAGCGATGGCCAACAACAGCAAAACACTTTACCTCCATGCGCCATGGATTTACATGTCACATGCGTCCATCACGGCGCCCCCCCACCTCTTGGGGGGAACTATGTGGAAACGGGGCGATACTCCCACACCCAGATCTCCCGCCCGAGGAGGTCGAGCCAACACCTCTTCCGAGGCACTTTCCCACTTTCAGCTCGCACAACACACACACACACAAAAATCAGTGCGACTTCGGTGAGCGGTGAGGATTCGCAACACGAAGGGTTCGAGCCCGAGGAGAGGTGCAAACGATAGGAACATACGTAAAACACCAAGGACTCGAGCCCAAGGAAAGGGACACTCTATAGGAACATATGTAAATCACTAGAAAGTTCGAGACCAGTCGAGGGGCGGTTGATTGGAATATCTGTAAAACATACAAGGGTTCGAGCTCCAGGAGAAGGGCACTCCATGGGGGGATGCGTGAATCTCAAAAAGGATTCGAACCCCAGGACAAGGGCGTTGAAACATGTGGGGGCAAAGCTTCTTGGGGCGAGGCTTGCCAGGGGGCGAAAGACACTCCCCGAACACTATCCCAATGCTGATGCCTCCTGGGGCCTCCTGGGAGCGGAGGGGCCCAACAAAGCACACCGAACACATATACCTGGAGCGTCCTGGGGCCTCCTGGGACTTCCGCAAGAGCGGCTTAGACTGCTCTGACGGATTCCCTTATGCTGCTGCATTGCGGTGAAATCTCAAGCGAAACGGCCGTTTTGGCATCCGCGAGCAATTAGGAGCAATAGTGCTCTGAAGGACCCCCCCCGTCTGGTGCTGAATCGCAAAGAAATCTCAAGCGAAATGGGCGTTTTGGCATCCGCGAGCAGCAGCAGCAACCTTGTTAAGAATGACCCCCCAGTGGTGCTAATTTGCAAAGATGTCTCAAGCGAAACGGCCGTTCCGGCATCCGAATGCCGATCTGAAGGACCTCTTGTGTTGCTAGATTGCAAGGGAGCTTAAGCGAGAGCATCCTTCCTGAGGTTCGGGCCCTCTCTGGCCAAGGCCCCTTCATAACACATCGTCAGGCAATGTCGCAGTGGAACGTTGTTGTTGTTGGGGGGCCCGTTTGGGCGCACCCCCGAAACGTTAAGCGTCAGCCTAAATGTGAAAGGAAATGCAGCCAGCGCCGAGGCGAGAGCGCCAAGCCAGAATTAGGGGGGCCAACCGGACAGCATGTGTGGTAATTGGTATTCGGCAACAGCATAATCAATCGTTTGACGACTGTTCGCTCTTATCTGCTAGCGTGTCATTCAACATGTAATTCCCAAACCCTCGATGCTCGCCTTCCTCTTCTTCGATCGTACCTCCTTTTGGGATTCATCTCCTCACCTGCCACATGTAGTCGGCGCAGCCTCTAAAACTGGGGAGGAAAGGAAGAGGGACAACGGGGAGGGAAAAGGATGGAGCACAAGAAAGACTAGCAGGAGAGGATCTAGGATCAAGTCGGGCCTGTCTCCCTACAGGGGGTTTTTGGACGAAACATAAACAATACCCCAAACATGCCCAACACATATTCAAACATAGTTAACACATTGTACCCATACTATTTTCCCCCATATCCAAAGGATGGGGTTCTTGTTATTCTCCGACTGCGCCGGACCACCCATACCATGATGATGACCATAGTATGGTGAGAGTATGATGTGAGTATGCTGGTGATGGTGAGTGATGGATGAGTATGATGATGATGCTGATGCTGCTGATGATGATGAAGATGAAGATGATGACGATGAGTAGATGATGAGGATGTCTCGAGCGGCTTGCTGGTTTTTACCACTCCTAAGGGGGGGCCGCCATGGGTATTGCACGGCCTCAGTTCGCGCCCAAATGGTGGGGATGTCTTAGGCGGTTTGCCTGTTTCGGTCCCCAACATCATCCGCTTTCGGAGCAGATTTGGAGGACGTCTCGTGCGAGGCGCCTCCTAAGGGGGGGCCGCCAGGGGTATTGCACGGCCTCCGTTCGCGCCCAAATGGCGGGGATGTCTCAAGCGGTTTGCTGTTTTGGTCCCCAACATCATCCGCTTTCGGAGCAGATTTGGAGGATGTCTCGAGCGATGCGCTCATGTTCGCCCCCCAGGGGGGTCAGATTTTGAGGATGTCTCAGTCGGTTTGCCTGTTTTGGTGGCCAGACTCGTGGGCACATATTCTCCCCAGGATGCCACAGGAGGCTCCAGCAGGCTTGAGGAGGCCCCAGGAGGCCACATGAGGTCCCAGCAGGCATCAGGAGGCCACAGGAAGATTCAAGAGGCCACAGGATGTCCCAAGAGGCTCCAGGAGGCCCCAGGAAGCTCCAGGAGGCCTCAGGAAGCCACAGGAGGCCCCAGGAAGCCACAGGAAGCGCCAGGAAGCCCAGGCAACAGGAGGCCCCGAGAGGCCCCAGGAGCAGGAGGCCTCAGAAGGCAACGGGAGCGGCTCCAATCCCATGTGTTTTACGTATGCTCCTATATATTGGGCCTCACCTGGAGCACGAATCCTTGATGTTATACATATGTTTCTATATGTTGTCCTTCTCCTGTGTATACAACCCTAGATGTTTGACTTCTGCTCCTATAGATTGGGCCCCCCCTGGGGCACGAGTCCTTGGTGTTTTACCTGTGCTCCTGTAGAGTGCCCTTCTCCTGTGGCTCCAATCCGCAATGTTTTATGCACGTCTGTTCCTATATATCGGGCTTCTCCTGGGGCACGAATCCTCCCTAGGAGGTCCCAGGAGGCTCCAGGAGGCTCCAGGAGGCTACGTGAGGCTCCAGGAGGCCTCAGGAGGCCACTCGAAGCCCCAAGAGGCCCCATGAGACCCCAAGAGGCTCCTGGAGGCCCCAGGAAGGCCGAGAAGGTTTCTGGAGGCCCTAGGCGGCCCCAAGCTCATGCGCAGAGACTCGCTCGTACTACCAAAGCTCATTCACGCTCCAATCCGTTCGAAGTCATATTCATGACCAGACCGTCACAACTCAAGCCCGCTTATATTCGAAAACTCTTGCACCTAGACTCTCACGGCGGACAGGTCCATGCGAATATATATATGCACATGTGGGGAGCTCCACGCAGTGAGTCATTTGACTCTGTTTTAAGATTCCTCCTGTAGAGGGAAGGGCCCGACGAAACGCTAGAAGCAGGACAACCAGCGGGAGAATCAGACAGGGCGGGTCAGGCGGGCGGGCCCTCATGGGCGGGTCGGGCAGGCGGCTCGCTCGCTGGAGCGCCAGTCCTGCCCGCATCGCAGGGGGACGTCTCGCGCGATAGGGCAATCCTCACGTAACTCGTAAGGAGGTCCAGGGCGAGAGCGTGATTCGCGATCCCTGAGTGCCTAGGGCGCGACGTCTCAGCAAATTGAAGGGAAGTTCCACGCGGAAGCGCGACTCCGATGTGCGTTGTGAGGACGTCCCGCCCTAAAACGCGATCCGGACTAGACTGCGAGGAAGTATCAGCTGGGAGCCGTGCAACTCTCACTTCTTAAACGTAATCATTGTTGATCCCCTCCTCCGGCGACCATTCCATTTTTTCAAGTCGAATGCTCCTACCGGGGCTCGCACCCTGTCTTTTACCTGAGAGCAAGCTTGAGGCTCAGATTGGGTCCCTGGCCCCCGGTTTACAACAACAGTGGCTCGCTCCTGCCTGATATTTCCTCACACGTTATTCCCAGATCGCGCTTTCGCGCGGGACGTCCTCACAATTGTTGCAGGAATCGTGCTCCCGCGTGGGACCACCTGGCAAGTTATTCAAACGCCGCGCCCTCGACTCTCATGAAACACGCTCTCGCTGCGGAGTTCTCACGACTTACTTGAGAATCGCGCAATCGCTCAAGACTTCCTTGCGATTCATACAAGACGCACTCTTTACCAACCCGCCTGCTCGACCTGGCCGCCAGGGCCCGCCTTCCCGACCCGCCCATTAGGGTCTACCGGCCCAATCTGCCCGTCTGGTTCTGCCAGGTGCTTTCTGCTTCTGGCCTCACTCCTGCTACTCTCTCTCTCTCTCTCGTGCTCCGTCCTCCTCCTTCCCCTTGCCCCTTCCTTCCATCCGTCCTCTCTTCCCATGCCCTGGGGGCTGCGCGAAATAAGCGCAGCAGGTGAAAATTACCCTGCGACGCACCCAACTCATTTGCATCAAGTGGCAAGAAGAGTTGACCCACACTTGCCCCGACAACGACCGTGCAGGCGCCGTTATGTCCTGTGCAAGCTACATGGGATGTGCTCGCGCGACAACAAGGAGGACGAGGAGCGAGGGCCCACGCTTGAGGAGAACATGGGGGCGAGAACGAAGGGCAGGCAAAGGACGCGCGCGGGGCCGAACCATCAGCGCGGCAGCAGCAGAGGGAAGGCGGCAGGGGGCGGAGGACAACGACGAGAGTGACGGGGGAGGCCGAAAAGTGTTGTTTTGGTCGGTCGTGCGCTAAAGATGCAGCGTTTCCCTGCGCCATGTCGACGCGGCGCTCGACAGAATGATCCAACCTGCTTGTGTTTAAAGCAAGAAGCGAGCGAGGCCTAGCTCGGCCGCATGCTTCACTGCTTCCTTCCTGTACTTTTCAGTCCAGGAGGTGAACGCTCCAAGGCGCGCCGCCAAATATGCGGGCGGCCCGCGACAGCGCCCCGCTGGACCCCCCAGCAGCCCTCGAAAGTGGCGACAATTTCGCACGTCGCAGCCCCCCCCCCTCCCAAGGATGGCGAGGTCTAGTGTGAAACTGAATAAACCGTCACTCCACTGGACCCCCCAGCACCCCTCGAAAATGGCGACCATGTCGCACATCGCAGCCCCCCAGGGATGGCGAGGTCTACTTTGAATCTGCGTAAGACGTCAGTCCGCTGGACCCCCCCGCAGCTTTCGAAAGTGGCGACAGTTTCGCAGATCGCACCCCCACCAAGGATGGCGAGGTCTACTTTGAGTATGGGTAAGATGTGACTTCGCTGGGCCCACCAGCAACCCTCGAAAGTGGCGATACTTTCGCACATCACTTCCCCCCAGAGATGGCGGGGTCCAGTTTGAATCTGGGTAAAGCGTCACTCCGATGGACCCCCAGCAGCCCTGGAAGCCGGCGACAATTTCGCAGATCGCAGCCCCCGAGGATGGCGAGGTCTACTTTGAATCTGGGTCAGACGTCACTCTGCTGGACCCCCAGCAGCCCTCGAAAATGGCGACAATTTCGCAGATCGCAGCCCCCCAGGGATGGCGAGGTCTACTTTGAATCTGGGTAAGACGTCACTCCGCTGGACCACCCCGTAACCCTCGAAAGTGGCGACCGTTTCGCAGATCGCAGCCCCCCAGGGATGGCGAGGTCTAGTTTGAGTCTGGGTAAAGCGTCACTCCGATGGGCCCACCTGAAGCCCTCGAAACATGGTGACCGTTTCGCAGATCGCAGCCCCCCAAGGCTGGCGGGGTCTACTTTGAAACTGGGTAAGACGTCGCGCCGCTGGACCTCTCCAACAGCCCTTGAAAGTGGCAACCGTTTCGCAGATCGCAACCCCCCAAGGATGTTGACATCAAATTTGAATATGGGTAAGGCGTAACTCCGCTGGACCCCCCAGACGCCCTCGGAAGTGGCGACAGTTTCACAGATCGCAGCTCCCCCCCCAAGGATGGCGAGGTCCAACCTGGGCCTAAGTAAAACGTCGCTCCGCTGGACCCCCCCGCAGCCCTCGAAAATGGCGACAATTTCTCAGAACGCAGCCCCCCCTCCCAAGGGTGGCAAAGTCTAATTTGAATCTTGGTACGGCGTCACTCCGCTGGACCCCCCAGCAGCCCTTGAAAGTGGTGCCAGTTTCGCACATCGCAGCCCCCCAAGGATGGCGAGGTCTCCTTTGAACCTGGGTAAGGCGCCACTCCGCTGGACCCCTCAGCAGCTCTCGAACGTGGCGACACTTTCGCAGATAGCAGTCGCCCCCCAGGTGTAGCGAAGTCTAATTTGAAATTGGGTAAGATGTCGCTCCGCTGGACCCCCCAGCAACCTACCCAGAAATGGCGAAGTCGGATCTAAACCCGCGCAAAACGCAATTCCGCCGACTCCCCCCCCGGCAGCCCTCGAACGCGGCGGCAAGCTCGCAGATCGCAGCCCGCCAAGGATGGCGAGGTCTAATTTGAATCCGCGTAAGGCGCCACCCCGTTGGACCCCCCCAGCAGCCCTCGAACGTGGCGGCAGTTTGGCAAATCGCAGCCCCCCAAAGATGGCGAGGTCGAATTGTAATCCTCGTAAGACGCCACTTTGCTGGACACCCCAGCAGCCTTCGAACGTGGCGAGATTTTCGCTGATCGCAGCCCCCCAGGTCATCAACTTTGAACCCGCGTAAGACGTCAGTCTGCTTGACGGCCCAACAGCCCTCGAACGCGGCGACCGTTTCGCAAAGGTATATTTTGAGTCTGGGTAAGACGTCACTCTGCTGGACCCCCAGCTACCCTCCAAACTGACGACATTTTTCGCAGATCGCAGCCCCCCAAGGACGGCGAGGTCTGAATTGACTCCGCGTAAGACATCGCTCCGCTTGACCCCCCTCAGCAGCCCCTAGAAGTGGCGGCAGTTTCGCATATCGCAGCACCCACATGGATGGTGAGGTCTACTATGAGTCTGGGTAATACGTCGCTCCACTTGACGTCTACGATGGATCTGCACAGCGCGTCACCCTGCTGGACTCGCCATCTCTGGTGGTTGCGATCTGCGACACCGTTTCGAAACTAGGGCTGCTGGGGTGTCCAGCGGGGTAACGTTTTACGTGGAGTCAATTTTGACCTCGCCGTCGCTGGAAGGCTGCGATATGCGAAGCTGTCGCCATTTTCGGGGGGTGATGGGGGGTCCAACGGAATGGGGTGCTACGCCGATTCGCACTAGACCTCGCCATCCCTGGGGAGTGCAATCTGCGGAACAGTCGCCGCTTTCGAGGGCTGTTGGGGGCCCAGCGGAGTGACGTGCTATGCAAATTCAGGCTCGACCTCGCCATTCCTGGGGGGCTGCGATCTGCGAAACGGTCACCACATTCGGGGGCCGATGGGGTTCCCAGCGGAGTGACGTGCTGCGCAGATTCAGATGAGACTTCACCACGCCATCCCTGCGGGGCTGCGACCTGGGAAATTGTCGCTACTTTCGAGGGCTGTTGGGGGTCCAGCGGACTGACGTTTCACGCGGCCACCAGGAGATTTCGCCATCCCTGCGGGTCTGCGATCTGCGAAACGGTGGCCACTTTCGAGGGCTGCTGGGGCGTCCAGCGGAATGACGTCCGACGCGGGCCACCAGGAGATCTCGCCATCCCTGGGGGGCTGCGACCTGCGAAACTGACGCCGCTTTCGAAGGCTAGTGGGGGGTGCAGCAGCGTGACGTCTCACGCGGACCACCAGGAGACCTCGCCATCCCTGGGGCGGCTGCGATCTGCGGAACTGCTGGAGGGTCTGGCGGCGTGACGTCTTACGCGGACCACCAGGAGACCTCGCCATCCCTGGGGTCCGACGGAGTGACGCCTTTTTTCTGTTACGTACGGGTTGTTTCGAGTTCCGGGGTCGTCACGAAAGGTACAGAGAAGCTGGCGGCGAGCTGGGCCTCGCTCGCTTTTTGCACCAGCTATGAGCAGCTATAATCATTCTTCCGAGCGCCGCGGCGACAGGGCGCAGACACCGCTGCACCTTTGGCGTCCGACCGACACAAGCAGCACTTTTCGGTCTCCTCGCGTCACTTTCGTCGTCGCCCCCTGCCCTCTGCCGCCTTCCCTCTGCTGCTGCCGCAGTGAGGGTTCGGCCTCCCGCGCGTCCCTCTCCTGCCCTTCGCTCCCGCCCCCGGTCCTCCTCAAACCTGGGCCCTCGTTTCTCGTCCTTCTGTTGTTGCCCTGTGAATCGTGCCACGTGAGCGCATCCCGTTGAGCTTGCACAACATATGACGGCGCCTGCACTGCCATTGTCCTGGCACGTTTGGGCAAACTCCTCGTGTCCCTTGGTACACATGGGTGGGATGCGTCACATGGTACTTGTTGTCGTTGGTGTTGTTGTTGTTGTTGTTGTTGTTGTTGTTGTTGTGGTTGTTGTGGTTGTTGTTGTTGTTGTTGTTGTTGTTGTTGTTGTTGTTGTTGTTGAATTCTCATCCCCAAGTAATAATGAATGTTGGTCCCCCCGCAGGGTAACCATTATATGTTTCAAGTAAAGTGCTTCTCCTGCGGCTCACATCATGTTTTTGTTTTTGCAGGAAGGAAAATGAAGTGTCACCAAGCTCGGCCCCTGGCCCCCGAGTTACAACAACGGCTGCATATTCAATACATCGCGAGGAAATCCAACGCGAAAGCGCGATCCTGGATGGGGGCGCGCCATGTTCGATCTCTTGGATGGCTTAGGCTTGCAATTGGGCGCATGCGGCGACAAGAAGCAAGTCTCAGGTTTCTTCGGGGCGCCCAAGCAGGTATTCTCATTCGGCTGGAGCGCTGTCGCAATACCAGCTGGCTTTCCGAACAACCTTGAGCCTCTTCCCAACCGTTGCCTCAGAATATCCCTGGCGCGACTCGGCAAGAAACTTCTCGGGTCAGGGTGTCCTTGGTTTCTCATCGAGTCCCTCGCCCCCTTAGTGGCCAAGAATGCTTCAAAACCTCGATACTTTTCAACCGCTCTCGATCAAGGGGCACAATGACATACAAATAAATACACACAAATAAAATGATGCCCCATATTTTCTCATATTTTCTGGGTTTTTGTCCTCCCGCCCAGTTCCAATATTTTCCCATATTTTCTTGGGGGTCGACGATTAATTGTGTCTGTGTGTTTTTCCCCTCCTGACTCGAGGAGAGTCCAGCCGTGGCGACGAGAAGCCCCCGGAGACCCAGCAGGGGCGAAGAGTGCCTGAAAACACAGATCCTCGAACCTCGATCCTCGAAGCTCGAAACCTCGATCCTCGATCCTCGAAGCTTGAAAACCTCGATCCTCGATCCTCGAACACCGATCCTCGAACCTCGATCCTCGAACCTCGATCCTCGAAACGTACTCCCACCGGCGTGGCCAGAGCTGGGCCGTCAACGAGCGCACTGAGGGTAGGCCTGCTACGGAGGGCGTTGCTTCGCCGAAGGCGGAGAGCTCGCCTTCAATGACGAAGCATCTGCTCTCGGTGATCCCGCAGGGCAGAGGGAGCCATCAGACTCGTCGGGTACGCCCAAGAGGGGGGCCACGAAGAGGGGGGGGCGGAGAGTCCGCATCGTGGCCCATGGCACGCACGTGGCCCAGGGTGGGAGGTGGGGGGGGGCAAAGGGCGTTTCGAAGTGAGAAGGGGGGGCCATGAAACCCGCGCAGCTATCATGGCCCTGGCCTTGACACCCCCCCCAAGTCATCACCCCACCCCCCTGGACGCGCCCGAGATTTGTTGATCTCGGGTAAACAACAAAAACTCGGAGGTCCTCGCGGATTCCTGATCCGAGTTGGACCCCCCTCCCTGGCGCGCGGAGCGCGCCAGGGGCGGCGCCGGAGGCGCCGCCAGGGGGCCCCAGCGCCGATCCGAGGACCCCGCGCGGACCGCCGAGTTTTCGTGCTTCTGCCCTTGTCTGCTCCCCGGCTGCTCTTCGGCAGCGTGCTCCTAATGTGAAGGGGAACTGGGACACACAAAAAAATACACACACATAAAAATATCCCCCATCTTTTCCCATATTTTCTGGGTTTTTGCCTCCCCCCCCACGTCCCATATTTTCAAACATGTTTTCGGGGAGTCGCCGATGACTTGTGTCTCTGTGTTTTTCCCTTCCTGATGATGGCCGCGAGGCCCTGCGGACGGCCGCCGAGGGCCGCGAGCTCCGCCGGCGGCCGCCGCCGAGGGCCGCCGAGGCCCTGCCGCGGAGGCCGCCGAGGCCGCAGCGGGCGCGCGCCCATGCGTCGCGGGGGGCCGCGGCGCGGCCTGCAGGGCCGCCACCGCCGCGCCCAGCTCCGCGCGCTGCTCCCCGAGGGCCTCTGCCACCGCGCGGCGGCGGCGCGGGCGGCGGCGGCGAGGCCGCGCGGAGCCCTGGAGGGGCCGAGGGTGGCTGCACGGGCCAGCCCGAACGGACTAGGTCACGATCTAGTCTAGAACAGATCGAGACTCGGCCCAACACCGGCTCGGCGGTGGACAAACCTCCCTTTAGTAGACCTCCCCTTAGTGAAAACGACCTGGGGCCGAAACCGACGGACCTGGACCCGCAAAAACGACGGCCGCGACGCCCCCTCGCGAACCGAAAACGGCCAATTCCTTAATCGACGTGTCAGGGTAGGAGGTCTATCCACCCCCGATCGACCAGCTCCTCCAGCGAGCCGGGGCCGGGGCGAGGACAGAGTCGGACAGGGAGGAGTCCGGGGCCCTCCGAGGCCTGGCGGTTCTGGACGGTGCGTCGGGCGCCGCGGCCCTCTGTCGGGGAAGAAGCAACGATGCCAGCAGAACAATTCGGAGGTCCTCGCGGATTTCTCGGATCGGCGCAGGGGCCGCCCGGCGGCACCTCCGGCACCGCCCCTGGCGCGCGACTGTGTGGGCCACTGGAGTGAAGCTGCTGAAATGTGCGAGCTTGTTGCTTTCCGTGCTCTGCTATGAATACTCGGCTGGGAGGTGAACGGGGGGAAGAGGAGGAGGAGGAGGAGGAGGAGGAGGAGGAGGAGGAGGAGGAGGAGGAGGAGGAGGAGGAGGAGGAGGAGGAGGAGGAGGAGGAGGAGGAGGAGGAGGGAGGAGGAGGAGGAGGAGGAGGAGGAGGAAGAGGAGGAGGAGGAGGAGGAGGACTATGCATGGACTATGCATGGCGGGCGACAACGACAGTCGACGCCTATATAATCAGGACCCCGCTGGATGGCGCTCGTGATCTTTTCTCGGCCTCCCGAGGGGCGTCGCATCACTTTGCCATTTACGCCACCAGCGGGGCCCTCGAAACTGGGCAAAACCAGACGAGTTAGTAAGTGAATTGTGAAATCTCTGCATCACGGACGTGCTGCGGGGGCCCCCCCACGTGCGGGTATAAACCTCGGGCGATCCTCGCGAGATTTTGCGCACCCTTGGGGGAGGCCCTGCATCTTTCCACCAACCACCTTGGGTCGGACGTGGCGGTCTTGCCACAAACAGTACAAAACGTTAAACCAAAACGGCCCCAGAAGGAAAGCTTGTGGCTTGCACAGAGCAACTTCCCCGCGACAATCTGTGGGCCGTGGAGCGGTGAGATGCCCTGGCCACGGGGCTTGGGGCAGCACCGCGAGAGGCTCCCAGATCGGATGGACTCCCTGGTCTCGAACTGGGAGCAAACCAGACAGAAAAACTTAGAACCCACCTTCCGCCACTGATGCTCGCTGGCCCGAAGACACCTGGTCAGGATGGGAAGCCGCAGGACCCCAGGGACCACGGGTCGAGACGCGGTCCACGGATCGGCCAGGATGCTCGCAACCAGAGCTCTCCGAGCTCGACGTCTGACCAGGGCGGCCTCGGCATCGCGGCGGTCGGTGTCGGGATTCGTGAGGCCGCAGCGCCTGCTCGCTTGGGCGCCTAGGCCTGCGAGTGCGTCGGCACACGCGTTGCCTACCGCATACCGAAACGCTTCCTCGGAATTCACATCCCTAGCCTCGACATGGGCAGAGATCCAAATCACACGAATTACTCTGTCTCCTGCTGCCTCCAGGATCCTGGTCCAAAGGTCGAGGTTCGCAGGAGGGGTCGAGGAAGCGAGGAGGAGCGGGACTCCTTTGGACCAGGCCTGGGCCAGGGCCAGGTGGTCCGTCATATATCGGATGTTCCCTGGGATCAGCTCTAGGGCGGCGAGACAGGCAGAGAGCTCGGCCCTCGGGACCGTCTGGACCCTCCCTCCAAGGGAGGACGAAAAGCCGAAAATCGGGTCCAGGCTGCCAGAGGAAAGGGAAACAAATCCAAAACCAGCGCGTCTGCGACGCCAGTCACTGCTATGCTCACCGCCCGACCCATCTCCAAAAATCTCAGCGAACCCCTCCTCATCACGTGGGATTGTCGACATGTCTCCGAAACTGTTCGTGATGGGTGGGGCCTCGTCGAAGACAGGTATGGTGTCGGCAGCCGCAGGAACGCCTCGAAGCCAGAGGGACGGAGAGGCCTCGTAGTTGGCGAACGCCTGTGCGGTGAGGAATTCGCTGTCCGTGTAGTCGTCGTGGTTGCAGTTGGCCGCGCAGGTCCAAATTCTGTGGAACAGCGACTCGTCCTGTTCTCCACACCTCGGGCATGTGGGGGAAACCTCGTATCCTGCGGCCAACATTCGCGTACGTGTCCACTGGCCACCTGTCGTGACCACCGTGTTGAGTGCAATCTCGCTATGCTGCTCCCTCCTGGCGAGTCGGCGGTTCTCCTGCTTGATCGTGCTGAAGTCGCCTCCGCTGTGTAGGTCGTCACCTGCTTCGTGCTTCGAAGCCCGAGTCCAGAGAACTCTGTCCACTGAGCTGTTGATGTCGTTGAAGATCTCCGAGTAGTCCGCATTCAACTTCTTGAAGTCCTCGTCCTCTCTTGCAGGAATGAGCCAGCTCTTACCTGCGTCCGTGCCCCACTGGGTCGCCGCGATCGGGTCCCAGTTGATCTCGAGGAGGGTGGCAATAGTTGCCCCCACTGGGCCACGGACGATCCTCCACTTGCGTTGGCCAGCCTTTCGTATGCGGTCGAGGATCTTGTCCCAGGATTGCCGAATCTTGTCGTGGATGCCTGGGCACTGGCGCCACAAGGTCAGCCACGCTGCGATCTGCTGACGCCTGATGCGCTTGGCAGGGTCGTCATCCCCGTACTCGATAGCCAGCGCCGACGTCAAGCATCTTCCTGGTCCCACGCCCGAAGCGGCAGCAGCCGCTTGGCGTCGGAGGCGCAGCACTTCATATTCAGGGAGCCCGTGATGCTGATGTGAGTAGGTCCCAGACGGCAAGGCACCAGTACTCCAGAGACCTTGTGATTCTCTCTTCAATCGGGCGATTCTCCTGATTCTGTGGATGGCTGCCGACCGTCTGCTAGCCTTCGTCATTCTCCTTCGCGCTGTGGCCCTGGCGCGAGCCCGTCCTGAAGCGACATCGGCCCCCAAGTCTGTGGCAGCCTGTGCTGAGGTTGCCCGAATGACCTTTCTCCGAAGTGCTCGGGCCACCTTGTTGGCGATGCTGCTCGTGCTGGCGACAACGACCGTCTTGGGGCTGATCGTGAGGCCCTCGTGTTGCATGTCGTGGCCGATGGAGGCGCCAGCTTGGACCAATGTGGTCTCGACGTTGTAGGCCGTGCCCTCGCAGCGAATGATCGTGTCGTCCACGAGTGTCTTCATCATGATGTTGAACTGGTACTTGTCGTGAGCCCTCTGAAGGATAGGGCCCAATAGTATCTTTGCTAATTTGCCGCCGTGTGGAGATCCTGCCACCAGTGACTTCTCGATCTTGATCGGCCTGCTGATCCACTGGCGCTCCTTGAGGTACCTGGGGGCAAGAAATATCTGTAGTTCCATTGCGAGGATGACTGCGGGGAAGCCCTGCCTGAGTCCAGCTTGGCAGAGCTTTGCGATGGAGATGCTGTCGTAGAACTTCTCCAAATCTAGAAGGATTGTCGCACAACTGATGCCCATCGTGAAGCAGCACTCGTCCATGCAGGCTCTCGCCAGCGAGGCTTGAAGCGGGCTGCTCCCTTTGATGGCCGTGTCCCAGAATTCGCCCAGCTTGTCACTCCACCTCTCACTCAACGGGTAGCGGAGCTTGGACCAAACCTTCACCGTGTACGGAAGCAACCCCAGGATCCTGTCGCCCCCCTTGGGCTTGGGGGCGACCGCACCTATGACCGTGAAAATCTGATGAGGCCACATGAGGTGGTTCTCGCAAAGATTGAGGACCTCCACCATCTGCCTCCGTCCTGGCTCTGGGAGTCGTTGCACCTCCAGCGGGCCGAGGTTGTCGACTCCTCTGGCCTTCTTGGGGTTCTGCTTCGCCAGCAGGTGGTCCAGGTGCTCCAGCTCGATCGGGTGCACGTCCTCCCTCTTGGCTTGCTCCGTGACGAACTTGAGGCCGTCGAGGATACTCTTGTGGTCGGAGCTGGGGTCGGACCAGATGTTCTCCCAGAAGTCAGCTCTGCGGTCCATGATCTCGCAGGGTGTGGCATAGGTGTTGCCCTCGTCACTGAAGTGCTCGTCTCGTCGAGTAGTAGCTGGCTTCACATGTCGGTGTAACGCACCTGGAGCCTGCTTCCACATGCGTGTGACCCAGCTTGCAAACGCGCGCCTGCCGTTGGCGAGCCCAGTACCCACCGCGCGGGCTTGAAACCTCAGGCCGAACTCCAGTAGGGCCTGCAGCGAGTCGATGTTCTGCCCGTCTAAGTCGAGGATGGCCTTAGTCCACTCCTCCAGGGTCCTCTTGTCCTCTGGGTCGTTGTACTTGTCGAAGAAGTTGTTCTCGGTGGCAATGTGTAGCAGCTCCTGCATTTTTATTGCCGTGCGCTTGTAGTCCTGCTCTGCAAACTTGCGCCTCATTAGCTGATATCTGGAGATAATCGTCGTTGCCAGATGCCACCATTCCACGATTGGGTCCCGCATGTGTGTACGGGCTGGTGTAGCACGGGTTCTTCGCCAAGTGATCCCATGCTCTCTGGCTCTGCTTTCATACTTTTTCCAACCGGTCTCGGGAATGTTGTGGTGCTTGAGCGTGGCCTTCTCCACTGTCTGCACCCAGTCGCCGAACGCCTTGGCAACCTTCTTCTGCGCCTCAATGTCACGGGTCAGCAGGAAGTGGGAGGAGGGGTAGTTGTCCTGGTCGTCGTTCGAGTGATTCCTCACGTGTTTGCCTTTGCCCTCTCCCAGTCCTGCCACCGCAGCGGCTGCCGAGTGCCACACCTCAATCGGTATATCGAAGGCGATCGAGTCGTTGCTGTGTGCGTCCTGCGTGGTTGGCCAGCTGTGGAGCTCCTCGTATGCGTCCTGTAGCTCCTCCTGGAGTCTGGCCTTTGCCCGCTGGTGCCGCTCGGCTAGCAACTTCTGGCGCTTGCTGTTCGGGTCCGCTTTCTTGGCTGGTCGTCCCGCCGACGGGAGCTGCTTGGGTATACACATAGCTCTGTGCCGCCAGTGCTGCTTCCCCGCTCGTATGGAAAGCAGTAGTCCCACGTGGGTCTTCCAGGGGACATCAGGGACTGCTTCGAGCTTGAGGGAGCCGCCGAACCCGCTCTTGCAGATCCCGTAGTCAATGAGGGACCCGCGCCCCAAGTTGCAGGTGGTCTTCGTGTTCTCAGGGAGGATGAGGTGGCCGCCGATCTTGCGCAGCCACTTGGTTCCTTCCCATGCCTCTGGTGGGTTGTTCCAGTCGGCGAGGACAACCCACGGGTCGGATATCATATTGATGAAGCTGGCTAGCCTGATCATCATCTTCTCGTTGGGGCCCTTGAAGCCGTGCTTCGGCTGCATGTACGCGGAGATGACGACGATGTTGCCAGCCTTCGTGTGCCATGTCGTCGGGCAAAATCCTTGAAAGGGGTCGACTGCAGACCGTTCGATCTCGTGTTTGCGCCACCCCTCGAACGTCGTGGTGGCCAGTGAACGCTTGGATATGATGGCTTCGCCGCCCGTCGTACCTTCGGCTGCCCTTCCCGACGGTGCTGCGGCGGTGACGGCGGCCTTCCATCCTTATTTGCTGATCTTCTCTGTGAAGTCCAGGACCTTCACGCCTCGCAGGTGCATCTCCGCGAATCCTATGACGTCGCACTGCTCCGCCTGGGCTTTCATGAACCCCTCCGCCTGCGGGCCCCACTCCGAGATGTTCGAGAAGAAGTACGTCGCATCGTAGTTCTCTGGAACGAGGGCCCGACTGCAGGGGAGGCCTTGTGGTGGGAGGGGCGGCTGAGGGGTGTCACCTGGCCTCGGGTGGCCTCCTCCTCCCAGGCCGATGGGTAGGTCACCCTCGCTGCGCGGCCGCAGCTGCAGCTCTGGGCGCGCCATCGCGAGAGCTCCTAGCACCAGTGCCAGTGCCCAGGGGAGGGAAGTCGCCCATGCTGGCCAGCGTGGCCTCCCTGGCGCTCGCGATCTTGGCGGCGATGTCGCTCTCTGAGACTGCGATGGTGGGGCCGTCCTCCGCAGCATGTGCCTGGTCTTCGTCGGGGCCTTCAGCTTCTGCTGCGCCAGGACCAGGGACGGGGCCGTCCTGACCACGTTGCCGTTTCGCAGGGGCAGCTCGGATCTCCTTGACGCTCTTGAGCGCCTCCTGCATGGTCTTCTGGAGGTCCTCCACCTTCTTGCAGTGCTCCTCCACCTGCTTCTGGATGGCCTTGAGCTGGGCCTTCTGCGCGTCGTCGAACTCATCGCTGGTAGCGAAGTCGAACTCATCCATCGCGAGGTAGATCTTCTTGCCGTCCGCGGTGTAGCCGTCCTGCGTCTTGGCGGCGCCCGTGGAGTCGGCGAGGGCCTTGACCGCCAGCGTGTGGGCCCGCTTCGCGGAGAGGGCCTCCTCCGCCGTCTGGCGGAGCCACAGCTTGGCCTCCTGGAGTGCCGACTCCAGCTTGATGACGTCTGCCGAGGCCTTCTGGAGAGCCATCTCCTTCTTCTCCATGGTCTGGCTGCAGCGGTAGACCTCCTGGTTGGGCGATACCGGCTTTGCCTTGCTCGCCTTGAAGGAGCTGTCCGCCTGGCGGAAGACGTCGGCGTGCTCGGCGAGGGCGGGGACGTTCGAGAGGATGCTGAGCATCTGCGAGATGTCAGGCTCCTTGGACCACGGGTGCGTGCCTTTGCCACTGCCGAAGTGCCACGCCGACTTGTCCTCGCCCTTGCCGCCTTTGTAACTGTGAATGCCCTTCTTACCTTTGCCGTTGCCTTTCGCCGCTGCAGCGTCAGGCTTGAAAAGTGTGACCTGCTCCCCGCACTTGCCACAGAAACCGCCGTTGTGCAGCAGGCGGAAGTTGTACGTCCAGTTGCCGCAGGTGCACCATGAGAATGGGCGCGGCGCCATGACTGATAGACTGAACGAGAGGGAGCTCTAATCCCAACTGCGCTGGCAGATGGGCGGTGCGAATCTCCCGAAATTTCCGAGAACTCAGTGCTGCTCTGGCAGCTCAGATTTTGGCACGGAGGCGCGGAGCCCCCAAGTGCGGGCATCTTGAGCCAAAATGGCTACGGAGAGGAGGAGGAGGAGGAGGAGGAGGAGGAGGAGGAGGAGGAGGAGGAGGAGGAGGAGGAGGAGGAGGAGGAGGAGGAGGAGGAGGAGGAGGAGGATACGCGGGCTGACGCCACGCAAGCGCCCGAGAGCATGCCGAAGGGCGCAGGGCCGGGGACGCGCGCTGGAGGGCGCCTGCTTCTGGGCGGCGGTGGCGACAAACTGCCCGGAGAGGCGCGCCACCTCGCCCTGGATGAGTGCGCGCTGCTCCAGGAGCGTGCGCTTGCCTCGAGAGCCGGGAGCGACGAGGACCGTGGTGGGGATGCAGAGGGAGCTGAGGTGGACAGGGATGATGCGAAGAAGGACGACCAGTGCGAGCCCGAGACGCGTCGACCCTAGTGCATACCAAACCAGCGCAAGTCCATGCTGCAGCAAACCCTCCCTCGAAGCGCCCTCTTCGAAGGCCACTATAAGAATGGGATTCTATTCGGGGAATGCCCCATTGAAAGAGAAAGGTCTGAGAACACTGAGCAGTGCCAAAACACCAGTCCTGGGGCTTCAACGCCGCAGATCGGAACGACTGTTGCATCCTGATAATTCGAAATCGTGCTAGAACGCCATTCCTGGGACATCGACACCGCGACAACACGCGACTGTCGCGTCCAGACAAATCTAAATCGTGCCGGAACGCTATTCTTGGGACTTCAGCCGTGCGAAGCCTTACAACTGCTGCAAACATTTAAAAAGAATGTGCGCTGCGCTGCGGCGAGGACGACATTTTGAGAACGACCTGCCCTCCATCCGTGAAACTGCTGCTAAAACGAATGTGCGCGGCGCTGAGGCGAGAACCACATTTTGAAAAGCGGCCCGCCCTTCATCCGTGAAACTGTTGCAGCGGAAACGGATGAGAACGAGGAGGAGAAGGGGAGAGAGGAGGAGGATAGCGAACATAAGAATAAGCAAAAACAGTAGGAGGCGTGGGAGGGCGAGGATGAGGGGGAGGATTACAAAGCTCGCTGTAGGCTAAATGGTGCCTAGCACCTACGACCAGATCTAAGCATGAGACCATCAGCAGAGAAATACTGGAGACCGCTCCACTGCAAGAAGTTGAAGTCCAAAAGCTGGCCAGCAGAAGGCCACATCCTCGAAACCCGATGCACGGCAGCAAGCTGATTACCGGCTACCTGCTGAAGATCATGGGGAGGCGTGGTGCCCACAGAGCCCTCATTTGTGCCAGCGGCCGTGCAGAAACTGCTCCGTGCGGGGAAACGTATGCCGTGACCCCGCTTGTGGGTTTCGGCCACACCCTGGGGTGGCATTCCAGATGCTCCAGCGGAAAATCCGGAATCATCCCGTCTTCCTCCTCCTCCTCCTCCTCCTCCTCCTCCTCCTCCTCCATCCTTCTCCTCCTCCATCCTCCATCCTCCTCATCCTCCTCCTCCTCCTCCTCCTCCTCCTCTTCCCTCCTCCTCCTCCTCCTCCTCCTCCTCCTCCTCTTCCGCCTCCTGCTCCTCCTCCTCCTCCTCCTCCTTCTCTTCCCTCCTCCTCCTCCTCCTCCTCCTCCTCCTCCTCCTCCTCCTCGGCTCTGCTCGAGCGGGCTGCGGCTCCCCTGCCCGAGGCGTCTCCAGCCCGTCCGGCACTGGCCGGCTGGCACCGCGGCGCCAGGGAGGGAGACGCTGCAGGGGGGAAACAGACAATCAGGAGGGGGAAAAGCACACAGACACAACTAATCGTCGATTTCCCAGAAAATATGGGAAAATATGGGAAGTGGGGGGAAGACAGAAACCCAGAAAATATGGGAAAATATGGGGGTTCCTGTTATTTGTGTATTTATTTGTGTGTCCCAGGGCCCCTTCAGACAAGCGCGCTCCACTACTCGCACAGTGGCTACTCGCAAGTGGCCTGGGTCCGTTGCATCAAGGCAAACGGGCTCCACTGCATCGAGGCGAGCAGTCTCCTTTGGACGTTTGCCAGTGGGCACTCTGCGGGTAGTGGAGCGCGCTCGGTGAGGAAAGGCAGAATGAGATGGCCAAGGGCTTCAGCGCCCCATGCCCCCGTCTGGGCCGGAAGGCGGGCGCCGCGGCTCCACGCAGGAGGAAGAGGCGGAGGGGAAAGACTCCACGAGTTAGGTACTGCCGCGAGCCTGCGACGCAGCAGTCCGCAGTCCCTGACACTAAACGGGTGTACTGGCAGAGCGCCTTGTACGTCTTAGCGCAGCTATGTGCGTGAAGATGCTAAGCTCATTCCCTCTAACAGGTGATATGTCGACCCCTATCCCAGGATCTGGGAGGTTCCCTAACATGGGGAAGGACTACCAAGTTCACTGAACGCTGAAAGCTTGGAGTCCTTTTGGGCCCTCCAGGCGTCCCACGGGCGCTGGCCACGGCAGCTTCGGGATTTCATGGGGACACCCCGAAGGCTCTCAAGAGGTCCCGAAGCAACGTCCGCCCTCCTCCTCCTCCAAAGGGCCACGCGCGGCGCTCCTGGCGAGGCGGTGCCGGGCCACCTGCCATCCGGCTCGGCTGCACCTCCAGACACGCGCCATCCCAATGGGCCGCGACGGTCGTGCTTGGGGCTCTGAGATGGGCCTCTGGAGCTCTCTGGACCTCTCGGCTGGGGCCCGAGAAGGCCCCAGAAAAGGTCCCAGGAGATCGATCATGGGGCCTAAGCGAAGTCAGTCCCGTGCCCCCTGGGTGCCATCTTGCAGCTCTCTGGGGTCTCTCGGGGCACCCATTGGGGCCCAGAGGTCTTGGGCCAACAGAAACCGGCGTGCACTTGCACGCCGTGCTGGGGTCCCTCTGGGACGCCCTTGGTGCCTTCCTGGCGCTTCGCGGGCACTGTCAAGGGCCCCTTCGCACTTCAGGGGAGCCCAAAGAGGGCCTCAAGACTGCCCCGAAGCAGAGTGTGCCCAACATGGCCGACCGGCA
>CAUYUJ010004559.1:422179-442721 GCA_963575745.1 Prorocentrum cordatum | reverse complement strand
TGATTGATGATGATGATGATGATGATGATGATGATGATGATGATGATGATGATGATGAGGAGGAGGAGGAGGAGGAGGAGGAGGAGGAGGAGGAGGAGAGATAGGAGGAGGACGAGGAGGGATAGGACGAGGAGGAGAAGGAAGAAGAGGAGGAGGAGGAGGAGGAGAAGGAGGAGGAGGAGGAGGAGGAGGAGGAGGAGGAGGAGGAGGGGGCGGAGGAGGAGGAGTGGAGGGCGGAGGAGGAGGGAGGAGGAGGAGGAGGAGGAGGAGGAGGAGGAGGCACAGCGTTCCACAGAAGTCAGGGGGGTCAGGAGGGAGAGGCGGCAGAAAGGGAGCTCACAGGCACTCGCTGCGGGCCTCCACGGGGCAGCAGTAGGGGACCCCCCAGAGGGCGCCGATAAGGCTCCGAGATGCGCTTGGGCCGCTGGCCGCGAAGCTGCACTCGGCGCCTCGCGGCGAGGCAGCATACTGCCGCCTGCCGTCCGGGCGGCCTGCGCCGTCCAGGCGCCTCGCCGTCACGGGGGAGCACGGCGGCGAGGCCAAACGGGGGCCGACCGGGGAGAGGAGGTGCGCGAAAGCCGAGGAGGAGGGGGGAAGAAGAGGAGGAGAAGGGCTGAGGGGAGAGGAGCAACATCGGCGGGGAGAGAGAGAGGGGTATGGGGATGGGGATCGAGGGAGGGCAGCGCGTCGCGCGGTGGCGAGGTATGATCGAAGACGCCTACGGCGAATCACCGCCGCCCCCTGCCTTTTTGGAAGCGCCTATGTGGCCGAACGTTGAGGCCAGACCTGCCAAGCTATCGGACCACGTGTTCCCCGAATCGGTTTGGAAAGCCTTCGGGGAACACGTGGGCATCTTGAAGGTCATCTTGGCCGTCTTGGAGGCCTCTTGGGCAAGCTTTGGGCGATCTTTGGGGCTTTTTGGGCCGTCTCGGGCCAGCTTCGAGCCAACTTCGGCCATCTTGGTGGGTTCCTGGCACGTCTGAAGCCGTCGGAAGCCGTTTGGGGGGCCTCTATGGGCCGACTTGGGGCCCGCTTGGAATGCTCCAGGGCCGTCTTGGAGGCCATCTTGGGCGTCTGGGAGGCCATCTTGGGCGTGTTGGAGGCCTCTTGGGCCCTCTTGGGGCCCTCTAGGGGCCATCTTGGAGGCCACTTGGGCCATCATGGGGCTCTCTTGGGGGCCTCTTGGGCGATCTTGGGGGCTTCTTGGGCCGTCTTGAGCCGTCGGAGAGCCGAAAAGGCGCAAATGCCAAAATCCTTCAAAAACCAAGGGAAAATCAATGATTTTGGCCTCTTCGGACTCTCCTGGAGGACCTCTTGGAGGCCTCTTGGGCCGTCTGGGAGGCCTCTGGGGGGCCTCTTGGGCCGTCTTGGGCCGTCTTGGACTCTCTTGGGCCGTTTTGGAGGCCGTCTTGGACCATCTCGGGCGGACTTGGAGGCCATCTTGGGCCATCTTCGCGATTTTTTTGAGGATGTCCCGAGCGAAACGGCCGTTTTTGGGCATTGACAGACGGATTTTGGGAAACGCGCGGGTGGCCGGCGGGACGGGCCGAAGCCCACTGGGGAGTTCTTTTAGAAAAAGAACCAAAACCAAAACCTGAATCGTCCAGCACGCCGTGCACCCCTGCAAGCAGGGGGCGGCGGATTACGACACGCCGGCCGAATACGCCACCGTGCCCCATGGCGCGTTGAGGCGTTGTGGAGCTCTGCGCTCTAAGAGGGGCCCCCCCCTCCCCTAGTCGCAGACTGGTGCGTGCATCGCCCCTCCTCCCGAGGCCGGGATCCTTGCAAAACGCGTGTGGATCTGCCTTCTTCCTCCTCCTCCTCCTCCTCCTCCTCCTCCTCCTCCTCCTCCTCCTCCTCCTATTGAAAAACGCTGTGTCCGCGTCCCGAGCTTCCAAGGCGGCCCCCAAGCGGGCAGCCATGGCAACCGAGGTGGCCCAGGATGCGGACGGCCCAAGAGGGCCCCAGGGCGGCCCAATCTGGAGGCGGCCCAAGATGCCTCCAGGAGAGCTCAAACAGGGCCACAAGAGGACACCGACAGTGTCCAAAGAAGCCGACCCCATTGATTTCCCCACGGCCTCTGGCAGAGTATCCCAACATTCTCACCTTGTCGGGCTTCCGTCAGCTCCAGACGGCCCGAGAAGCTCAAAGACGGCCCGAGAGTCCCCCAAAGAGGGTCCCACAGTGGCCCGAAAGGGCCCACGATGGCCCAAGAGGCATCCAAGACGGCCCAGGGGGGGCTGCGGAGGGACCCAAGACGGCCTTAGAAGGACCTTCGACGGCGCCAAGCCAAGACAAGACGGACCTCGACGGCCCGCAAACATCGTCCATAGAGCGAAGAGGGCTTCACGACGGCCAAGAGAGCCCCAGGACGGCCGAAGAGGGCCACAAAACGCCCCCCAAAAGATCCTCAAACTTGCTCGACAGGAGGCCAAGCCGGAAGGCGGCCCAAACGCCTTCCATGAGATCCCCTCAAACAGCGAAGCCGAAAGGCACCACCGTGTCACATGTGACGGCCTTCCTCTGCATCCTCCTCCTGCTCCTCCTCCTTCTCCTCCTCCTCCTCCTCCTCGTCACCACCACCCTCTTCATCATCCTCGTAATCCTCATCCTCTTTTCGGCTCTGCCAGGCCCAGGGACACGAATTGCCACTTTTTCCTCAGACAGTGCAGACAGTCGCCGCCCAGAATGCCGGGCTGGCACGGTGGCGTGACTTGCTGCAGGCAGCTGGGTACTCTCTGGCCCGGCAGCCATCAACACTCAGATCCGAGATCAGGAGGCAGGAAATCAAGACAGGCGCTCTGACAAGGCACGCGCTGCGCAGCGAACGGAAACACGTGGCACGAGGAGGGACGAGCGGGGAGATGACGGGGGTGATGAAAGAAGGGCGGTTACTTATATATGGCTACTATAAGAAAAGACTGGGCCGCTCCGGTGCTAGCCTGGCTGCGCGACGTCAACCATTCCGAGCCCTTGGAACTTCAGCACCGACTTGGGAGTGGAACCGCGACGCACACGGGAGATGCCATCTTTGCCCACCTTGGCCGGGGTCCTACACTCCACAAAGGGCCGTCGGGCATGCTCCGCGCAGTTGAGGCCGCACGCGGTAGAGAGCACAGTGCCTTTGATGACGCCAGTAGCTGCGGGAAGGATGGCAGTCAGCAACTCTGGGTGCCCACAGACGCCCCCTCGGTCAGGGGAGGACCGGCCCTGTCAGGACGGAGGTCATCATCGAAGAGGCGCGTGCAGCGGTTCTGAATCAGCATTCGGATGACACACGCAAGGCCAGACCTCAGAAAGAGAGAGAGAGAGAGAGAGAAAGAGAGAGAGAGAGAGAGAAAGAGAGAGAGCAAGAAAGAGAAAGAGAGAGAGAGAGACGATCCCACGCCTGTAAAACGATCGGATGCCGCGAACTCGCCCCAAAACTGGAGCTTTCATCCCAGGGCCATGCCCAGTGGCAGTCAGGCGGTTACATCGGATGCCAGCCGTTCGGCCGCCACCTCCCTTGCGTCGTGATGGCAGGTCGACGCGCGGGGGGGGGAGGGCGGGCGGTGGACGGAAAGCACAACTTCTCTGTGGACGGCGTGCGGCCGACGAACCACCTGGGGTGCGAGTTCATTCGCATCGTGGGTGAGCTTGGCAAGATGGACGGGCACTGCGTGGGTCTCCGCACTTTGAGAAATGGAATGAATAGCAACACGATCAGTTACAGGTCCCTAGGTCTCAAACCAGATTCTCAATCGAGCATGGGTGGGGCGAGCCTTAGTCCACAACAGCTTTACAGTGCCTAGCATTTGGGAGAGAGCGGTGTGCGTGCGGACCACCATCAGACCACACACGGGGCGACGAAATGGACCAGCATCAGGCAGTCGGAACACAAAAACCTTCCCTTGAGCTCTGCTTTGTCGTGGGGAAGGTGCCGAAGGCGACGGGGTCGAGGCCAGCGCCAAGCCCGCGTCGACGCAGGGATCAACACACACACACACACACACCTCATGAGCCTCCAATCCTTAGCATGCACGCCCCTCGACCCATCGATCCCCCATGTCCCTTCCCCACCCCGATCCTCAGTATCATACGGACCCCATGTCCAGGTGAGATCCTAGGAAGGGGATGGCGGGAGGAGGCAACGGGGAGGGGCACATGGGCCCCCCGAGGCCAAAGACGTGATGGGTGCTGCGCGTTCTCAGCGCACCATCGGGAGCAAGCCGTCTGGCCACCAAATTGGTCGGGCACCTCCGAGCTGTACACCCTGCGAAATGGTTAAGAAATCATGGGTTAAGAAACTCATAGTCTCAGGATTTGAATAAAAAAACACAATTTCTATGCAAATTTTAGGATTTACATTGAAACAGTAAGAATAATCGAGACTCTGGCCGAAAACTCACGTTTTCTTAAGCATCGCCTAGGGTGTACTGGCACTGCCAGAACCTCTGGAGCGGGGTCTCCTCCGCGGCTCCACGTCTCGGGCACGAGCCGTCCGTGGCCGAGGAGCGCCCGGAATCGACGAGGCGAGCCTCTGCCATGCCAGCTGACTCTGCCGAGCTATTCCGCGACATTCGGGTAAGGATACCCTGGGCCGCCGTAGAATCAATGCCCTCCTGAGAGCCTTCCTCCAAATACGTGTCCGAAGAACTTCCCCATGATATGTTCGACAACAACTGGAAAGGGCGGTCCAACAATCAGGTGGGACAGCGTCATCAATGATTCGAAACGCAGCGGTAAGTTCACCGCGTCCCTTCCAACAAACAAGCGAGAACGGCTGCGTAAACAAATCGAGAAACTCCGCAATCGTCGCGGCGATGAAGCCTTTGTCCCGTCTCCAACGGTCGCTTAGAGGGAATCTAATACAAGCCAGAACTGTCTTACCCCGCGTGCGGCCAATGCAGCGCCTCCGACGATTGTTGAGATCGCTCCACAGCTGCAAGGAAGATATCAACTGTCTTATGGCGGAACCGAATGTGGGGGCCATCCCAGGGCGCAGAAACGACCGAGATGACAGCGGTGGTGCGCGCGGCTACCGGCCGCCACCCAGAGCAAAAAGCAGCCAGGGCACGCATCGATTGCACCTGGGCGAGGGAGAGCCCTAGGGCGTGGCGCCCCCAAGATTCGACAGCTAGGACCCCTGGTTTGTACCACTTCGAAGCTCCACCAACCAACTTACAAAGGCACTGCGCGTATTTAGCATTCTTATGCGTGGTCCTCCGACGAGCCTCTACCTTCATAGTGGAGCGCCAGCGCCAAGCGGTCGTCACGGTGATCAGGTCTTTCACAGCAGGCAGGGGTCGGATCGGAATCGCTGCGGCCTCGTAGCAGCGGCATCGCGAAGAGAGGCCCGAGAAGCAACGAAACCACACTTAGTCCCATGGCGCCAGCTCAATGCCGGCGGGAGCTATGGGGTTACATACATCATCAACGTTAGCCCCCTACTGGGCCTGAGAAGCATCGTCGACATTAGAGAGGAGACTGACGCAACGATGGTTACGCTGGGGGGTAGGTATGGAACCATAGACATACATCTTGACCCGAGGGACATTGACTAGGTGTAACCAGCAAGGGGCCCCGACCCCGCAGAGATGACACCAGAGGTGGCTCCAGAGACCCCAACAGTGCGAGGAGACGCGTGGACGAACAGCTCAAGGTAGAACAAATGAGGGGGGGCATCGGTGCTCAATCCCGAGAGACGCCAACCGGACAGGGTTGGCCGACTCCGAAAACTGGGCGAGGTCCCAGTGTGGGTCGGTAGAGGAGGAGGAGGAGGAGGAGGAGGAGGAGGAGGAGGAGGAGGAGGAGGAGGAGGGGGAGGAGGAGGAGGAGGAGGAGGAGGAGGATATCCACCAAGGCAAATCGCAACTTCGCTGCCAACCTCACTAAGCAGGGCAGCCCGGAGGGCACTGCTGCCGCGGACGGCATCGCCCCCGACACCTGCATGCTTGGGCGTCCAGCTGCCGAGGCCATGGCCACGCAGGCAAGGATGCAATCGGTGGGCAGTGGGGCATTCAGACTCCAAGGTTGAGGGGGGGGGCGGTCGCCCCCGGCGACGTGTGGGCGAGCCACGTCGGGGCCTTCTGCGCACTGGTTGCGGACGTCAGCGAGAAGCGCACTGGGCGCGGGAGGGGGGCTCCAGGAAGGCGCGGGGGGCCCCACGATCCACCCCGATGGCAGTGCTACTAAAAAAAAACGCGGCGCCACGGTCTCCGTCCGCACCCGCGAGAGGCTCGGGCTCCGGAGCGATGGGCCCCCAGGTTCGCGAGGGCGTCGCCGAGGGGGGCCCGCCGCCCGGCGGCGCCAGGCAGTCCAGGGCCCCCCGCCCCAGACCGGCGAAACATCGGGCCGAGATCGCATGCGGCCACGCGGGGCTGCTCGATGCCATTGGGGTGATGAGGTGTGCAATGCAGAAACCGAACTCTATGTACACCGACGCTTTGTCCGGCCCCGCACCGAAACTCGCACAAGAAAACGGATCCTGGTGTATACGGGATCCTGGTGTATGCACTCTTCGCTGCTTCCCCGGGAGGGCGGGGCAAAGCAGACACCACACCACCCCGATGTCGGCCCCGACCCTACAAAAAGACCTGGGATTGTACAAAACAGCCCGCCACTGGCAATGCACATGCTCCAATTCTGGGGGGCCAGATGTGAACCCTACCCCTACCTCCCACGATTTCTGAGGGGGAGGGGTGGGGTTCACTTCGTTCGGGAGCTCCCGAGCAAAGTGAACCCCACCCTCCCCCTCAGAAATCGTGGGGGGTAGGGGTAGGGTTCGCATCTGGCCCCCTAAATTCCCGAGCAACCCCCTCAGCCGCGTCACGTATCCACCGCGCGTGTGCCCTGCGAGCTCCGCGCTGGAGCGCACCGAGCGGCCGCGCGCCCTGCCCCGCCGCGGCCGAGGCGCGCGGGCGGCCGTCCCGGGCCGGGGCAGAAAATCGGCGGGCCAGGCCCGGCCAGCGGGGGGCGGGGGCGCCGCCTGAGCTCGCCACCGCCTGGGCATCGCTCGGACGTCCATTCCCTGTGCTTTTTTCGGTTTCGTGCGTGTTTTTTTCGCCAAGTGATCAAGGATGCTCCTCGATGGTCCTCGCCGAAGGACACATGCACACGTCCAAGCGATGCTAAGCCGCGCAGCACTGCGCGGGGCGCCTCCTGGCAGCGCGCGAGCACGTGAGGGCGCGGGCCCCGCGAGGTGCCCGCGCTGCCATGGGCGCCGCGGTGCGCGCTCCGTCCGCGGCGTTGGGCACGCTGGTGCTCCACCGGCTCCCGTGGCGAGTGAAAGCAGGAGCAGAGCACAGGGTCCTGGGACGACTGTCCGAGGGCGCCGCTCCGAGCGAGCCCGGTGCGTTCGAGCTGCGAGAGAGACCTTCTCGCTCGACAACAACCGAGAGATCACCTGCAAAAAGACGCACTCGCGCGGGATCTCAGCGCGAGCTCGGCAGCCGAAGGCCAAGGCCAAACTGTATTGCCCATATTGGGCGATACATGTTCACGAACACGTGGTGCCGCGGGCTCCAGGAGGGACGCGGGGATATCCGAAGTCCCAAGGCCACATGCATGTGCGCTGCACCTCCCACAGAAGGTCGGGCCCAAAACAGATCGGGCCAGGGCCAGGTTTCCAGCGACGCCGCACCGGAAAACCGGGGGGCCAGGATATCAACCTGGAGCAGGCATGCGCCATGCAGGGGGGGGCCCTCGTATCCGCGCGCAGAGACGCGCGGGACAAGGTCTTCCCCGGCCAACGCGTTCTCGTCGAGGGCCCCCCATACCTGGAGCGCATGTGGCCCCTGAGCAGACGGCAGGAGCAGGCGGGGTCGTGCTGGCGGCGGGAAAGACAGACGCAGATATTACACGTCGGTGCTACGTCTCCTCTTAACAGCCAGGGCGCAGCAAACGCGTGACTGAAATTCTGTGTATATATATATATATATATTATAATATATATATATAGATACATATATATAAAACACCGGAAAAAACCTTATCACGCCATGAGGGCGGGGGAGGATGGAAGAGGGCGGCGGAGGAGAAGGGGATCGAAGAGGGCCTTCGTCTCGCGGGGCACGCTGCCGTGCACCGTGGGCCCACAACTGCCCTTCAGGCTCAGCACGAAGCGCTGCCGACGCGAACTCTGCACTACCAGGCAGAGGCCCCCGAGGGAGGGAGGGGCGCGGGGACGAGGGAGGAGGCAGGCTGATGATGATGAGGAGGAGAACGGACGACGAGGGAGGAGGGGCGAGGAGAAGGATCATGCGGGGGCGAAAAGGATGACTCGGGCAGGTGGTAATAAGGGGTGTGTGTGTGTGTGTGTGTGAAGAAAAGGGCCCTGAGGGGCTCCTCTAGGACCCCTTTTGGGCACCAGCTGGCTTCAAACAACGCCCCTTTCGGGTCCTGTTCTTCGCCGCCCATGGAGGGAGGGAGGGGAGGAGGGAGAGAGGAAGGAGGAGGAGGCGGAGGAGGAGGAGGAGGAGGAGGAGGAAGTTGGAGGAGGAGGCGGAGGAGAGGAGGAGGATGGAGGAGGAGGAGGAGGAGGAGGGAGGAGGGCGGGAGAGAGGGAAGGCGGCGGAGAAAAGGATGTCGGGACGAAGCGGGGCAAGCTCGTCGCCTGTCTCCGCGGCCGCCACCTCCCGCTCCAGCGCGCCCACCTCGGCCCGGCCCTCCGCCAGCTGGCCCTCGAGGCTGGCCCGGAAGCCGACGAGGGAGGCGACGCTGGCCTCCAGGGTCTCCTCCGCCGCGGGGGTGACATGCAACATCAACACCTCCTCCTCCTCCTCCTCCTCCTCCTCTCTTCCTCCTCCACCTCCTCCTTCCCCTCCTCCTCCTCTCCTCTCCTCTCCTCCTCCTCCTCATGACTTCCCCGCCGCCTCCTCCTCCTCCTCCTCCTCCTCCTCCTCGGGGTGGGGGGGGGGTCCGACGGCGACTGGGGGTGACATGCGACATCGCGCTCTTCGTCATCATGACAGTGGGTGAAACATGCGTTTCGGGACAGCCACACGTCTCTACGACAACCGATCGAACATCGCGCGTTTTCGTATGGCAGCAGTGTGTTCTTTGCTATCACAGATGCGCTGTCGTTGTGACAACCGCGCGACTTTAAGACAACAAGTGGCCTCCCGTCAAATGCCTACGCGTCGCAGCGCGACCGCTCAGGGATGGACATCGAGGCGGCGCTAGCCCCCGGGCCGCTTCACTATGCTCCCCCTTGCTCTCTGCTGCCCAGGGGGAGAGGCGAAGGAAGCAGGGGGGAGCGGGGAGAGGAGCAGGGGAGACCGAGGAGGAGGGTAACATGAGGAGGAGGAGGAGGAGGAGGAGGAGGAGGAGGAGGAGGAGGAGGACGAGGAGGAGGAGGAGGAGGAGCACGAGGAGAACGAGGAGCAGGAGCGAAAGGGGGAGGAAGAAGGGAGGAGGGATGACGAGGAGGAGGAGGGGGAGGAGGAGGAGAAGGAGGAGGAGGAGCAGCAGGAGGAAAACGGGAGGAGGAGGACAAGGATGAGGATATGGAGGAGGAGGAGGAGGAGGAGGAGGAAAAGGGGGAGCTGATGATGATGATGCTGATGACGATGACGATGACGATGCTGCTGATGATGATGATGATGATGATGATGATGCTGCTGAGGATGCAACTGAGGATGATGACGATGATGATGATGATGATGATGATGATGATGATGATGATGATGATGATGATGATGTTGCTGACGATGCTGATGATGATGACGAGGACGAGGACGACGACGGCGACGACGACGCCGACGATAATGAAGATGCTGATGATGATGCTGCTGATTATGATGATGGTGATATTGATGGAGATAATGCTGCTGAATATGATGCTGCTGTTGCTGTTGATAATAATGACGATTATGATGATGATGATGCTGATGATGATGATGATGCTGATGATGATGATGATGATGATGATGATGATGATGATGATGATGATGATGATGATGATGATGGTGATGCTGCTGATGCTTCTGTTGCTGATGATGATGATGCTGATGATGATGATCCCCGCGCAATCGCTGGTCTCGTGGCGGGCGCGCGACGTTCGCGCGCGGAGATCCGTGGGCGTGATGGGCAGCCGAGGGTGCGATGTGCGGCGCTCTCACGTGGCCTCGTCCAGCGGGGCGCCCGAACGGACGTGACGGGATCGTGGCAGCGATGCCCAGGCTTGAATCTCTGAACGGGTCCAGGGACACACAAATAAATAGGCACAAATAGCAGGAGTCCCCATATTCTCAAAATGTTTCTAGGTTTTCGTTTTCTCGCCCACTTTCCATATTTTCCAATATTTCCCTGGGGATCGACGATTATTTGTCTCTGTGTGTTGTTTCCTCTCCTGAAGCTCTTGCGACGTGACAAGGTCGTGGCGGGCGGCCGCGAGCTGAATGGGCCACGCAACCAGGCAAACATTCAGAACAGGAGGCGACCAGGTAGCCGCTGACGGTAGCAAAGAGATTCCCCCGAGCGCGAGTGCAACTGCTTGCAGATAGCCCTCTGCGCTGGGCGCCTGGGTTGAAAGTGCTTGGGTCCCCGGGTAAGCTGGCAAAGGGCTGGCGATCATGATCTGGGTGTTGGGGGTGCCCGCTGTCTGTGACGGGCCGCTGGCCCCTTCAGGGAAGCCTCCAACAGAAAAGCTCATTCGTCTGCTTGGGCAGCCCGCGCCTTACTCTCTGGTGCCCCGTCTTTGCCTGCTGCCCTCCTGGCTGACGGAGTCGCCTGCCGAGGGGAAGGCCGTGATGAGAGGACCGCCCACCCTCTACCATGATCCCGGACGGCGGCGCCACCCTAAGGGGTCAAGGCCTGTCTGGCCGTACGGGGCAACTCATAGTGATGGATGTTGCCACTCAAATCGATGGGGCAGCTCGCAGCCCCATCGATCTCTCCGAGGGCCAATGTCGGGGGTCATCGGGAAATCTCGGCTCGGGCGAACGAGCCGCCGTCGCCCCGGAGGCAGCTCCAACCACAGCATAGGAGAAGTGGAAGGAGAAGGCGAGCAGGAGGAGGGCGGGATGGATGGGGCAGGGGAGGGAGGTCAGCGCGAGAGGGGGGCCCCAAGGACGGATCGGGAGCCGCCCTCCGCTGGCGAAAAGGGCACGGAACCGCCAGCGAAACGGGCGGGCCCAGACCATGGTATAGTTGCTGGGTCGAAGAAACACGGGGTCCAGAGCCCTCGACCCCCCCCTACCAATACTCCCGGCCCGCCAGACCGGAGACACTGTGCAGACCCGACGGGGTCCCGAGGCCCTGGGCGGAGAGCCCCGGAAGCCCGGGGAAGCGGCGGAGGGCCCCGAGGGGGGCCGAGGGCCCCAGGGGCCCCAGGGGCCCAGGGAGGCACGGTGGGGATAGGGGCGGAGGGGCGGGAGACGGCGTCAGAAGGAACTGGCCAGGAGGAGGAGGAGGTGGAGGAGGAGGAGGAGGAGGAGGAGGAGGAGGAGGAGGAAGATGGATGGGGGGAGGAGGAGGGCTGGAGGAGCGTGGAGCGTCATGCAGGTGGCGGTGAACGTGGGTGGATGGCACAGGAGCGGAGGCGGAGGTTGCCAAATACCAAATTGAGAATCCCCTCTACGATTTCGGGGGGGAGGCCGGGTCCAGACCATGGTCATGGGCAGGCTGTCCTGGCAAGAGGCTGGGCTGGTGCTGCGGGCTCGGGAGTCACTTCCACATGGTGCTGCCAGACAGGCGTCATGAGAACGTACAGTCGAGGCATTGACCTAAGGAACCCTAAACAAGGAAGGAGGCCCCTATTTCCCATAAATTGAACTTCGATCTCGTATCGAAAACCTACGGAACATCCAAGGCAAGCCGCGAAACACTTAAGGAACACGGAGCCCCTCCCCTGACGAAAAGGGCTCCTTCTTCAGGGCCCCGACTGTACGACGGGGCTGGGGGGCGGGGGCAGCACGCCTCTGCCATGACCCTTCCTGGCCTCGGCGCACCGGGCTCTCCGGGCGTCTGCGGCCATCTGCTGCTGCTGCTGCTGCTGCTGCTGCTGCTGCTCCTCCTCCTCCTCCTCCTCCTCCTTCTCCTCCTCCTCCTCCTCCTCCTCCTCCTCCTCTTCCTCCTCGATGCTGCTCCTCCTCCTCCTCCTCTTCCTCCTCGATGCTGCTGCTGCTGCTGCTGCTGCTGCTGCTGCTGCTGCCGGTGCTGCTGCTGCTGCTGCTGCTGCTGCTGCTGCTGCAGACTGCGTCGGCCCAGGTGCGCGGGCTGGGGGCAGGGCGGGTGCGTGAGAGGAGGAGGAGGAGACGGCGGCCCCGCACCCTCGAAGCATTCCAGCATGCTCTGGTAGTCCTCCTCCTCCTCCTCCTCCTCCTCCTCCTCGTCCTCCTCCTCCTCCTCCTCCTCCTCCTCCTCCTCCTGTTTTCTTCATCTCGTCGAGTGCCGTCTTCAGGTCTTCTAGCTGCTGTTCGTATTCGGCCTTGGTGCTTCTCCTCCTCCTCCTCCTTCTCCTCCTCCTCCTCCTTCTCGTCATGCCTCCCTCTTCCTGCTCTCACCTCCTGACGACGACAACGACGACGACGACGACGACGACGACGACGACGACGACGACGACGACGACGACGACGACGACGACGACGAAGAGGACGACAACGACGACGAAGAGGACGACGACGACGACGACGACGACGATGACGACGACGCGTCGACCGGCCGTGCGGCTCGCAAGCGCGCCGTCCTGCCGCGCTCGCGCGTCCGCCCTGCTCTGCCGCAAAACCTCCCGCCGCGCGCCGCCGTCGACGACCTCTCGCGCGGAAGCGGGCTGCCGTGCGGCGCGGCAGGCGCGGCGTCGCTCGGCGGCGATGGGGGGGGGAGGCAGCAGGAGGGAGGGGCGGGAGGGGCGGGAGGGGGGGCTGGGTCGGGGAGGGGGGGGAGGGAGGGAGAGGGGGAGGGGGAGGGAGGGGAAGGGGGGGAGGGGAGGGGGGGCGGGAGGGAGGGGGGAAGTGGGGGGGGAGGGTGGGTGGGGGGGGGGGGGGCGGGACTGGGAGGGGGAGGGGGGGGGGGGAAGCAGGAGGGGGCATTCATTGAGCACTCCGTTCGGTGCGGAGGCTGGGGCCGGGATGGGGGCGGACATGCCTGGAGTGCCCAGGGCCGCGCGCCCAGGCGGTAGGGGGGGCGCCCCCGCCCATGCCCTGCGCCAGACACACATTCCCCAGCGCGTCATGCCCGTTGTCGTCATGGCCCAGGCCCGCCAGTAGAAGGCGACCAAGGCTTGGGAAGCGCGAGATCTTCGGCGAATCGCCACGGAGAGGGCGAAGAGCCGAGGCAATCGTGAAGGCCTTCACCGCGAACGCCCCCAAGGACGGGTTCCGAGGCCCCCCGTGTCGGTCGGCGGTTGTCGTGCAAGGCAGGGGGCTCGAGGATAACCGCGGCTAAGCCTCGAGCGGGGCCTCGACACCACAAGCTCCGTTCTTGTGGCTGCTGTGCACGCCGGACTTCGCCAGCTTCGGTGCCCGTCAGCCCGCCTTTGTCTCCACGTCTGGAGGGAGTGGCTGCGTTCTCGAGATAAGCCTGACCCCGTGTCACTGCTGCCCCGTCCGCCGAGAGAGAGAGAGAGAGAGAGAGAGAGAGATGGAACACCGCAGTGCTGCGCATGCTGTAGTTCGCCAGCAGGAGCGTTCCCACCCTTCCCCCGCCAATTCGCCTCCACCGCCTTTGACATCCCCGCTCGGTCCGTCGGCTGGAGTGGGACGGGGTGTAGATGGGAGTTAGGGGGAGGGAGGAGGAGGAGGAGGAGGAGGAGGAGGAGGAGGAGGAGGAGGAGGAGGAGGAGGAGGAGGAGGAGGAGGAGGAGGAGAAGGAGGAAAGGGGAGGACAAGGAGGGCCAGAGCAACGCCCAGGCGCATCACTGATTCTGCAAAACAGTGCGGGCGCGCCCCCGCTGTGCAGCGCGGGCGCGGCCGCAAGAACCCCCCGCAAGAGACCCAGCCCAACCCTGAGAACCCGTGCGCGAGGGGCACCCGAGGAGAAGCCTGGAGCTCCCTGAACGCAGCGGCTCCTTCAACGGCTGCGGGAAGCGAAGAAACCCAAGAGACCCTGACGAAAAGCATATGGTTCAACGGCTGCGGGAGCGTTTTTTCTTAGGAGGCTGTGCATTCGGGAAATGTGGTTTTCGCGGCCACCCCATCTCATCGTTTCCTCTCTACGCGCGCAGGCCTGGGAGGCGGCGCCGCGCGTCTCGCGGTCCTCTTCCGGTTGGGGGTTGATCGTCCCCACGCAGCCGAGATCTGCGCCCTCCGTCGACGCTGCTCCTGTCTCTTATCGAGCGGGAAATTTCTGCAATCCTGTGACGCTCAGCCGCCTGTCCACAGCCGATTCGCGCGGAGCAACTTCAATCAGGCTGCCCATGCGGATCCACTTTTCGCGCCAGGGCGCCCGTCAACCCTGTGACGCTCAGGTGCCGCTCTTCCTGTTCAGGTTGACGTGGAGCTGGGGGAACGCCCCTCTGGTTTCGTTGTTGTGCCAGCGCGGATCGCCCAGATCGGCGCCCCGCGCACCACCGCCGTCCACGCGAGGACGCCCCGTCGTTCAGCCACCCGTCGTCAGGCTTGTCGGACTCCACTTCGGGATTCGTGCAAGCTCGCTTCAGCACTACCCTGCGACGCTCAGGCGCCGCCCATCCACTTCGGGAAGGCGCGGAGCTGGCGGGCAACACAGATGCTACTCAGGGGCGCGGATCTCGCATTTCCGCGGGCGGCCAAACCCATCAGCGACACCGACTTCGTTGGTCGGATTCCGCGTCAGGATTCCCGCCAGCATGCTCGTGACGTTCAGCAACGCTGTGACGCTCAGGTGCCGCTCATTCCCTTCGGGATGATGCGGAGCACGCCGGTAGCGAGAATCCCCATCTGGTTTCGCTACTCGGGGGCGCGGATGTTGGTTTCGGCGGGCGGCTGACGCCAGCTTCCTCATCAGGATTCGTGGCGCACGCCCCGTGCCGATTAGCAACCCTGTGACGCTCAGGTGCCGCTCATTCCTTTCGGGGGACGCGGAGCTGGCGGGCAGCGGAAATCCTTCTCTGGATTCGCTATGCGCAGGTGCCCATCTCACATGTCGGCAGGCGGCCAACCCTATCGCGGTTGCGCCGTCTCGCGCCTTGCCAAACTCTTTTTCAGGATTCATACCTACGCGACTCGTAGCCATCAGCAGCCCTGTGACGCTCAGGTGCCCCTCATTCCCTTCGGGATGTTGCGGAGCCGGTTGGTAGCGAAAATCATCATCTGGTTTCGCTACTCAGGGGCGCGGATGTCATTCGGCGGACGAACAAACCGACGACAGCCGCACCTTCTTCGCGGCTGACGCCAGCTTTTTCCTCAGGATTCGCGCCAGCACGCCGCCGTGGCGATTAGCAACCCTGTGACGCTCAGGTGCCGCTCATTCCTTTCGGGATGGCGCGGAGTGGGCGGGTTGCGGAAATCCTTCTGCATTCCCTACGCGCGGGTGCTTGTCGGCAGGCGGCCAGCCCCATCGAGGTTGTGCCGTCTCGCGCCTTGCCGAATCCTTTTCAGGTTTCGTACCTGCGCGTCTCGCAGCCATCGGCAACCTGTGACGCTCAGGTGCCGCTCATTCCCTTCGGGATGGCGCGGAGCCGGCGGGTAGCGAAAATCCTCATCTGGTTTCTACTCGAGGCGCGGATTTTTGTTTCCGCGGGCGACCCCATCAGCTGTTGCGCTGGCTCGCGCCTTGTTCGGGGTCGCGCAAACAACCAGAGCCCCTTTCAGGTGCACCAGCGTGCGCCGTCCACAGTGGCAACCCTGTGACGCTCAGGTGCCGCCCATTCTATCCTGAACGGCGCGGTGCACTAAAATTGGCCCTGGCGCCCGGTCCGGTCACATTGCGGACAGCGCGTTGTGCAGGCTCCATCTTGAGTTGTGACGCCCAGGTGCCGCCCGCTCGGTCTGAGCCAACGGAGCTGTGCGCAACGCCGTGGTTCACACAAACCTTTGGTCCAGTTGGGCGCGGGAACCCTTTGTACTGCGCAGTGAAAACATTGAGACGGCCTGGCATCCTGCGCTGACGTCCCCGTCGGTCCACGCTTCGCGCCATCCTCCCGGACGTGTGCCTCGTGGGGGTAGGTGGCTCTCCTCTTCTGGAGGCGCTGCCGTGGCCTGCGGCAGAAGCAGCACTCCCAAAAGAGCCACATCCGTGGCAGAAGGAGTTTTGTACATTTCTTGCGCTTCGCGTCCCTCCCGGCCGGGTGCCCTTGTCTTGGGTTTCCCCGGGACCCTTGCGGCCTCTTGAGGCTGACAAATATGGCGGTGTAAAGCGGAAAGCGTTTTTTCTTAGGAGGCTGTGCACTTGGGAAATGTGGTTTTCGCGGCCACCCCATCTCATCGTTTCCTCTCTACGCGCGCAGGCCTGGGAGGCGGCGCCGCGCGTCTCGCGGTCCCGCCCTCCCACCCTGTGTGGCGTGACGTGCTGGTCGCAATCCGCTCCCCTTCGGGGGGGTAGGTGGCTCTCCTCTTCTGGAGGCGCTGCCGTGGCCTGCGGCAGAAGCAGCACTCCCAAAAAAGCCACATCCGTGGCAGAAGGAGTTTTGTACATTTCTTGCGCTTCGCGTCCCTCACGGCCGGGTGCCCTTGTCTTGGGTTTGCATCTTCTAGACATCTGGAAATTACTTGGCAGCATGCTTCCTCTCCACCAATCGACTTCCACTCAATGTTTCCCGGAAAGGGCGTAAGCCCAGGGTTCACTTATAGTGGGTTTACCACCGGGTATGACTTGAGGTGGGCCGGCGAATTTCTTTTGCGATAAATATCGAAGTCGAGGTGGGCTGGCGAATCAAAAGTTAAGGATGTCTCGAGCGAAACGCTTGGTGTTCAGAATTTGTTGAGGATGTCTCGAGCGAAACGCTTGTTTTGTGTTCTATAGATTGTCCTCTCCTGGGGACCTGAATTCAAAGGATCTCTCAAGTGAAATGCTTGTTTTCACGTGCCCAGGTCTTGAGGATGTCTCGAGCGAGACGCTTGGTTTCACGCCTCCAGGTTGCTCAGGCAGAGGTCTAGCGCCAGGATTGAGGATGTCTCGAGCGAGACGCTTGGTTTCACGCGTCCTCGTCGCCCAGGCGGATGTCTAGCATGAGGATGTGTTGAGGAAGTCTCGATCGAGATGCTTGTTTGCACGTGTCCAGGTTGCCTAGGCGGATGCCCAGCATGAGTATGTGTTGAGGATGTCTCGAGAGATACGCTTGTTTTCTCGTGTCCAGGTCCCAGGCGGATGTCAAACATGAAGATGTGTTGAGGATGTATCGAGCGAGACATTTGCTTTCACGTGTACAGGTCGCCCAGGCGGATGTCTAGAATGAGGAGGTGTTGAAAACGTTTCGAGCGAAACGCTTGTTTTCACGTGCCCAGGTCACCCAGGCGGACGTCTCGCATGCAGATGGATTGAGGATGTCTCGAGCGAACAACTTGTTTTCACGTGTCCAATTCGCCCAGGCGGATGTCTAGCATGAGAATGTGTTGAGGATGTGTTGAGCGAAACGCTTGTTTTCATGTCAGGCGGATGTCTAGCATGAGGATTTTGGCGGGATGTCTCGAGCGAAAGGCTTGCCTCAAGCACGTTCCGTAGCGTGTCCCCTTGGCACGTCCCGCGGTTGCCACGTCGCCTGGCGCGTCCCTTGGGACGTTCCGCGGCGCGTCCTCCTGGCATGTCCCCTTGTCGATTAGCTCTGGGGCAGCTACTTTGTGCTCAGGCAGCTCGAGCTTAAGATCCAGATCAGTTCGGTCACGGCTCGAATGCAAAGGAGGACTCGATCCACAACGCTATATAGAGCACAATCGCGGCATGGCACATCGCAGTTCAGCACGGCCCAGCACAGCACAGCCCTCGGAACGGTACATCAAGATCGATACACTCAGCATTGCAACCTGGCATGTTTCTTGGCACGTTCCGTGGCGCGTCCCGTGGCGAGTCCCCCTGGCACGTCGCGCGGCGCGTCCCCTGTCACGTCCCGTGGCATTGCCATTGGCACGCTCCGTAGCGCGTCCGCTTGGCACGTCCCGCGGTGCGTCCGCGAGGCACTATGTGCTCAGGCAGCTCGAGCTTAAGATCCAGACCAATTCGGTCACGACTCGGGTGCAAAGAAGGATTCGATCCACAACGCTATAGAGCACAATCGCGGCATGGCGCATCGCAATTCAGCACGGCGCAGCTCAGCACAGCCCTCGGCAGGGTACAGCAAGACCGATCAATGCAGCATTACATTTGCCCGTCGCCCAATCAGGTGCCTTTGAACACATTGCCATGCGTTGCATTTCTATATTCCTTTCCGGGTTCGTGGGTCGATCATGTCCCTGTGATCATCTTGGGCCTTTCTCCTCCTGGAACGCCGCCTGGACTGGTCTTCCGAGCCGCGCCCAACCGTGGCCGCGAGGGAGGCCCTCGAAACCCACCCAACAATCTGGACACAGCCGGGAAGCGCAGGGCAGAGGGACGCCAGGAAGAGGGAGCAAGAAGAAAATGCCCTGCGCTGCATGGCTATACTCCTTCCCGGGCTCGCGAGTCGACCATGTTGCAGTGCGACGTCTAGGCCTGCCCGCCTCCGCCCTGCCTGCAGGAACTGCCGTGCGGGCGCATTCCCGCTCGGAGGGCGCAGGCCTCGGGGCCTGTTGGCGCCCAGGGCCAAGAAGGCTTGGCTTCTTGATCGGGAGCGGCCAAGACGGGGGTGTCCAGGAGGGGGGGTGCAGATCAGGACCGGCGGCACGTGCGCGGCCCAGCGGGGGGGCCAGGAACGCAATGAAATAAGAAGAGGCGCCATGAAATCTGGGAAAATATCATGGCCCCCGCCATGATATCCACCCCCCCTCTAGTCATCACCCCTCCCTCCCTCCTCCCTCCTCCCTCCTCCCTCCTCCCTCCTCCCTCCTCCTCCCTCCTCCCTCCTCCCTCCTCCCTCCTCCTCCCTCCTCCCTCCTCCTCCTCCCTCCGACTTGAGGCGCGCCCCCGCTGTGCGCCCCCGCGCCCCGGGGTCGCTCCCGCCAGCAACCCCCTGGCACGTCTTTCGCCGTCGCTCGGACGTCCACTTTTCCCGTGCATGCTCCGGTTCCGTGCGTGTGTTCTTGTTTGTGCTCGATGGCCCAGGATTTGGGCGCCCGAGTTCTCCGGGGCAACTCGGGCCCGGGGTAACTCGGGTTCGGACTCCCGAAAAAAGCGAACCCGAGTTGGCCCTGACCCGAGTTACCCCTGATGATTCGGGGCTCTGAAGGATCGTCCTCAGCGGTCCTCGCCGAGGAAAACTGCACACGTCCGAGCGACGCCAGGGCCTTCCCAGGCACCGCGGGGCAGCGCCCCCGCCTCGACCCGGCGGGGCGCCCGGTGGGCCTGCCATGCTCCCGCGAGGCCCCACCGAGCCACCACCGGGCCACGCGATCGGGGCAGGGCGCATCGGGCCGGCAGAGTGCACGAAGGGCAGCTCCTCGGAGCAGTCCTAACCGATGCGGCGATGGGGCGCAGCAAGACGTGCCAGTCATGCGGGATGACGATTGATGCCAAAAATGAGAGAGAACGATCTAAGAAATACTGTCCTGCTGTTTCTGTACAGCTTCTGACTGGAGGAGAACGATTAAAACAAATAGTTTCCAGCCCGCGGCCGGTTTTTTCTAATCGTCGTCCCGGGCGCCACCGCGTGAACACGACCCCCGGTCATCTATTAATCCTCATCCTCCATTGCTAGATGTTCTCCTGGGAGGCGCGCGTCGGACCCAAACAACTGGCACGCCCACCTTGTAGGTATGCGATGATGCTGCGCGCCATTGACACGGGAAAGGTGTGGCGGGGCCTCGGCTGAGCATCGGGCCTCGGCCTGCCATTCCGGCGAAGCCCCGTGTTGTATATCAAGGGTGGACCCTCCGGCCTTCGACCTGAGAGACGTGCGAGCCTGCAGGATGGCTACGTTGGCTGCTCCCATCGCACTTGCGGGCCACATCCCAAAAAATAATGCCAAGCACCCGGAGAGGTGTCGAAGGCGTGTCGAACACAGCGTCGAAGCAGTGTCGGACGAGTGTCTCCCAGCGCCCGAGACATGACAACCCTGGAGTTGCGATGCTTTTTCCCGGAAATGGCCTGGGTCCAGGGTTTTCTTTTAGTTGGTTTACCCCCGGTTTTTA
Organism: Prorocentrum cordatum; assembly: GCA_963575745.1. Lineage (NCBI taxonomy): Eukaryota > Dinophyceae > Prorocentrales > Prorocentraceae > Prorocentrum > Prorocentrum cordatum. The sequence continues at coordinate 422,625 of CAUYUJ010004559.1, read as the reverse complement.
CTTGAAGGGGGCCGGCGGGATTCTTGTGCGATAAATTCCGAGGTCGAAGGGGGCCGGCGGATTCAATTGTGAGGACGAAGGCTATTTTTCGCCACCCCTCCCCTCACGCAGATCGTGCTCTTGGAATTTTACTGCCTTTAAGGAAACCTCGATATTTCACAAGTGAAGTCCACTTTTTTCCGACATCGACTTTAAACGATAAAAAAACGAGGTAAACGCGTTCGATCGATAAATAACGAGGTGCCGCGGCCTCCGGAACGGCGCTGGGAACGGAGTTTGGGATTCTTGAAGTTGCATAAGTTCGGAAATAACAGAAATACCCTGTGTTTTTTAACCCTGACCCCGCCGATCTGCGTGAGGTGCGGCACGGAATACCAGAAATATGTAAAATCCCCTGTGTTTTTGGACCCTGACCCCGCCGATCTGCGTGAGGGGTGGCGCGGAAT
>CAUYUJ010004559.1:407179-417179 GCA_963575745.1 Prorocentrum cordatum | reverse complement strand
CATTTGTGCACTGCAAGGGAAGACGCTATGCGGCACATGCGTCTTGAGGCGGAGATTGGCTGACAGCAACACTCCCTTTTCGGGGATCTCATATAACGAATCCTTGGTTTGCTTGAAGCTTGCGGCGCAGGCTTTGGGATTCGCCGAAGCGCGATCCTGGGGCACTCATGCGTTTCGCCGTGGTTGGGCCACGGAGGTCGTGCAGGCGAATGGCCCGGCTGCCCTTTTCTACTCGGGCGGCTGGCGGGGAGTCACCGCCTTCGCGTACGCCTCGGCCAAGGCCCGTGGGACGCTAGCTGAAGCGGAATTCTTAGAGTTCTCTGATTCTTCAGGCGAGGACTGACGGAAGAAGAAAAAGAGCAGGTAGAACATGCACTTGCGGCATACAACACTCCCACACGCGCGCACACACACACACACCTGTGTGCATTGGGGTTCTACGTTTGCACAGGATGTGTCTGTCCAGGATGTCCTGGGGTGCACAGGGATACTGGTGGCTTTCGCCCCAAAACATCGCCGGCCAGACGTGCGATTAGTGTTTGCCCTGTGTACGCAAGGGCGCAAACCCATTGGAAAGATGGAGGAAGATTTTCTTAGCCTCCAAATCGCGAAGCGATCTGGGAGGCAGGAAAATATGACGACGGAGCGTATCGTCATCCACTCTTCTCCTCTTAGCCTCTGGGGGCTTTGGTTTGCGTTCAGGGGCCCAGGTGCCCATAATGGACAAGCACTCTTGTTTCATATGCTTGGTGCCCTCCTGAAAGGGCCAGCGCCTCTGTCTTATGCGCGTCGTGCTCTCCCGAGAGAGCAGGTGGCCCCGTCTCGCACACTTGGTGGCTCCGCGGGAGCTGGCAGGGCCCGATGCTGGAGGTTGGGGGTTTGCCTCTCGAGCCTCTGGTGCTGGGTGTTCTGTGTTGTTCAAGGTCGAGGGCCAGCTCGTGGGTCCCCCGTCACTGCTGCTGTGTTGTTGTTCTAGGTTGGCGCTCAAATTGTAGCCGCAGATTGTCTCTGGCGCCGCTGAGCGCCATTCTCGCACCGCCGAGTGTTCCAGTTGCGGCTGCATGTGGGGTGCGTCTTTGTTCCCCGCCCTCCCGCCCTCTGGGTTTTTGCGCTCTCTGGCCGGGATACTGGTGGCTTTCGCCCCAAGACATCGCCGGCCAGACGTGCGATTAGTGTTTGCCCCGTGTACGCACAAGGGCGCAAACCCATTGGAGAGATGGAGGAAGATTTTCGTTGTTGGTATTGTTGTAGTGGTTGCAATGGTTGTTGTTGTTGCTGTTGTTGTTGCTGTTGTTGTTGTTGTTGCTGTTGTTGTGGTTGTTGTTGGTATAGTTGTAGTTGCTGCTGCTGTTGTTGTTGCTGCTGTTGTTGTTGTTGTTGTGGTGGTGGTGGTGGTGGTGGTGGTGGTGGTTGTTGTTGAACATTATTACTTCTAAAGAATAATTATTGTTGGGCCCCCTGGTGCGCGGCCCCCTCGCCGCGCCTAGGCCGCAGCCATGTTTTCATCATTTTCGTGAGGAAGTCTCCGGCAAAACGGGTTGGTCCGGATCCGGTTGTTTTGTTACGGGCGGTTTTCCCTTGCAAAAAAAAAGGCAAAGTGGACATTTCTTGTTCTAACATAACCAAACTTCAAGAATCCCTTGCAAAAAAAGGTAAAGTGGACATTCGCGCGCGCATGACGAAATCCTTCCAAATCTTAGTATTCGTAACGATTTTAACATAAAAACATAAAAAACCAATGGTTTTTCAAAAAAAAGTGTCAAAAATTCATCCCGCGCGCTCTTGCGGATTTGTAGGAAACCGAACACTTTTTAAACATTTCTGTCAAACCGGCTTTTGCGAGCAACTTTTTCACGTGTTTCGAACTTCTCCAACAACGGTTGCGCACCTGCCAGGGCCATCATCCCTGTCAAATAATACCATGCGGGACACATTCGTTTTTTCTTCGCGCGCGCACGCCGTCGTCGTCGGCCGCGGGGCCCTGAATAGTAGCCACGGTCGTCCGCATGCCACGAAGTGAAGTGTCCGAACGTCATAGGGCGGGAAGCTGGGTGTGGGTGGTGGCGAAGAGTCGTTTGGAAATTTGGTAGAGCTTGAACCGGCCCCCCCACAAAGTGGGGGTATTGCCCGCCTCCTATGAAAACCCTGGCACTGGTGAGAACGGAGTGTCCCCACGTGCTAGTAATTGTTGTTGTTGAACATTATTACTTCTAAAGAATAATTATTGTTGGGGCCCCTGGTGCACGACCCCCCGCCGCGCCTAGGCCGCAGCCACATTTTCATCATTTTCGTGAGGAAGTCTCAGGCAAAACGGGTTGGTCCGGATCCGGTTGTTTTGTTACGGCCCGCTTTCCCTTGCAAAAAAAGGGTAAAGTGGACATTTCAGTTTTCGTAACGATTTTAACATAAAAACATAAAAAAAAACAATGTTTTTTTTAATGGTCAAAATTTCATCCCGCGCGCTCTTGCGGATTCGTAGGAAACCCAACACTTTTTAAACATTTCTGTCAAACAGGCTTTTGCGAACAACTTTTTCGAACTTCTGCAACAACGGTTGCGCACCTGCCAGGGCCATCATCCCTGTCAAATAATACCATGCGGGACACATTCGTTTTTTCTTCGCGCGCGCACGCCGTCGTCGTCGGCCGCGGGGCCCTGAATAGTAGCCACGGTCGTCCGCATGCCACGAAGTGAAGTGTCCGAACGTCATAGGGCGGGAAGCTGGGTGTGGGTGGTGGCGAAGAGTCGTTTGGAAATTTGGTAGAGCTTGAACCGGCCCCCCCACAAAGTGGGGGTATTGCCCGCCTCCTATGAAAACCCTGGCACTGGTGAGAACGGAGTGTCCCCACGTTCTAGTAATTGTTGTTGTTGTTGTTGTTGTTGTTGTTGTTGTTGTTGTTGTTGTTGTTGTTTGTTGTCGTCGTCCCACCCGCGACCCACCCGCGACCCACCCGCGACCCACCCCGCGACCCACCCCGCGACCCACCCGCGCGACCCACCCCGCGACCCACCCGCGACCCAACCATCGACCGACCCGCGACACATCCCGCGACCCACCCGCGACCCACCCCATGACCCACCCGCGACCCATCCGCGACCCACCCAGCGACCCATCCGCGACCCACCGACGACCCACCCGCGACCCACTTGTGAGCCTCCCGCGACCCACACCGCGACTCACCCTTGACCACCCCACGACCCACCCGCGACCCAACAACCACTCACCCGCGACCCACCCGCGACCCATTTGCGACCCACCCACTACCCACCCGCGACCTACCCACATTGGTTTCACGAGAAAATCGGCGCCTGCGGCTGGCTCGTTGCATACGTTGTGGAACTTTGGCGCCTGCGGCGGGCTTCTCCAAAGTCTCGTAGACTGCCGACGCCTCCACCGTCCCCTCGCTCTTATCCGCATCTGCGGGGTGTCACGTACTATTGCAATCATGGGGCAAAGCCGAGTGCCAGACTGCAAGGTGTTTTTTTCTCTGCGCAGTTTTCCTCAGAAGTTGAAGACCACGCGACAAGACGACGCAGGCGAATTCTGATGTAAAGTTACGCAGATACCTGGACGGCCACATCGAGGCCATCCTGCGGCATTGGAAGGCCATCGCCTAGGCAAAGATCACTGCACAGCCCTCCATTATGTTTCTGATTGTTCGGACGGTTTCGGCGCTTTTCGGGGCCTCTTGGGGGCAGTCGAGAAGCTTGGCTAGAGGCCTACTACATGGGGTCGGAGTAGATGGGGTCGGAGGATCGCGCCGCATCGCCGATACATCGGCGATGCATCGGCGATGCATTGGCGATGCACCAGCGATGCGCATCGTTGACGTCGGCGATGCATCGGCGACGTCGACGTGAATCAAATCGGGCCCCACATCGAGCCGCATCGGCAATGCATCGGCGATGCGGAGCGATCCTCCGACCCCTATCTGCTCCGACCCCATCTACGAGGCCCAGACTGGCAGCGCTTTGGACCCCATAGACATGTGCACCGGGCGCCAACAAAACGGGGGAGGAGGAGGAGGAGGAGGACGAGGACGAGGAGGAGGAGGAAGAAAACAATTTGAGGGCGTCGGGGGCGCGGTCTGGCTCGGACCTCACGAACTGTGGGTGGATCCTGCTGAGGGCGGGTACCCCAGCGGGGACTTTCTGACCTGAAAGCATCGGCAGGGCCCGCTCGTCGCTTAGGAGGCGATTGCTGGGCGGTCGTCGTCGGAAGGATAGAAGAGGATTAAGCCCCACTGGGGGGCTGTTACGCCGGAGTGGTCCTCGGATTAAGCGGGATTAAGCCGGATTAAGCGGGATTGAGGGGGATTACACCGGATTCGGCGGGATTAAGCCGGATTAAACTGGATTTCGAACCCGGGCAAAATCAGAATTTTACCTCCCAGGAGTTGTATCCGAACGCCGCCTAGTTCCAGCAGCGTGCTGCAGTGTCGGTGGAACTGGATTGTCAGCGAGTGGTCGTGGCAAGGTCCAGGCCTTGCGACCGACGCGCGACGAACTGTGCGCAGCCGGGTGCGATACGGGACGAGACGGCCGCCAGTGCGTTCGTGCCCAACTCCTTCCACCGGATGAGCTTGGCAGGGTGGCTGCGGCCGCGAGCGCGCCTGGCATCTGCGAAGGCCACCTTCGCCCCGAAGCCACCTCCCGCGTGAGGGAGCAGGGCGGGCGAGCCGCCCGCACGCGGGCGCCGGTGGCCACCTGCGCCGGTGCAGTGCCGCCGAGAGGACCGAAGCCGAGCACAGTGCCAGGGTCGGGAGCTTCTGGTCCGCAGGCGAGTCCGTGGAGGGCCGTGCTCGAGGCGCTCCCGGTTGCTGGGGAACTCGACAGCGGAGCGCCGAGCGCCCAGGCTGGACGAGGCCACCTGCACAGACGAGGGCCTCTTGCTCGAGGAGAAGGAGGAGCAAAAGGAGGAGCAAAAGGAGGAGGAGGAGGAGGAGGAGGAGGAGGACGAGGACGAGGACGAGGAGGAGGAGGAGGAGGAGGAGGCGGAGGCGGAGGAGGAGGAGGAGGAGGAGGAGGAGGAGGAGGAGGAGGAGGAGGAGGACGAGGACGAGGAGGAGGAGGAGGAGGAGGAGGAGGAGGAGGAGGAGGAGGAGGGCCTCTTGCTCGAAGCAGTCCTGCAGCTTCCGAGTCGGAGGTGGTCGCGCGAGGAGGGGGGCCGACCGTCGGCTTCCGCGGCTGCCGCGTGGGCCTGCTGTGCATCTCGCTCCGCTGCGTGGGGGCGGCCAGGCGGGGCTTCGACATTGAGAGCTGCGGCCTGCTGCGTCGAGCTGGTCTGGCCCTCGATGTCTCGGAGACGCGCCGACCCGGGTCAGTCCAAACCCGGGTCAGTCGGGCTTTTCCCGGAAAAGGCTCGGGCCCAAGGTTCTCTTTCAGTTTGTGACCCCCCGGCCTCGACTTGCGCAGGGTTGGCGAATTGATTGTGCGATGAGCAACGAGGTCGCGTAGGCCCAGCGAATAAAAGTCGAGGATGCTCCCAGCGAAACGCTGGTTTCTGAAATTCCGATCGGTAACACACATGGTAAAGTACACGTTTTCGTTTGGCGCGGATGTCTCGAGCGAAACGCCTGTGTTGCAGAATGTGTCGAGGTTGTCTCGAGCGAAACGCTTGTTTTGGATAGAGATGGTTCCTCTCCTGGGGACAAGAACTCAAATGATGTTTCAGGTGAACTGCTTGTTTTCACGTGTCCAAGTCTTGAGGATGTCTTGAGGGAGACGCTTGGTTCAGGTTGCCCAGGCAGATGTCTACCATGAGGACTTGTTGAAGAAGTCCGAGCGAAATGCTTGGTTTCACATGTCCAGGTCGCCCGAGCGGATGCCCAGCATGAGGATATGTTGAGAACGTCTCGAGCGAAACGCTTGTGTTCACTTGCCCAAGTCGCCCAGGCGGATGTCCAACATGAAGATGTGTGCAGAATGTCTCGAGCGAGACGCTTGCTCCCACGTGTCCAGGTCGACGAGGCAGATGTCTAGCATGAGGAGGTGTTGAGAATGTCTCGAGCGAAACGCTTGTTTTCACGTGCCCAGGTCGCCAAGGCGGATGTCCAACATGAAGATGTGTTTTCAGGATGTCTCGAGCAAGACGCTTGCTCTCACGTGCCCAGGTCGCCGAGGCGGATGTCTAGCAGGAGGATGTGTTGAGGATGTGTTGACAGAAACCAGGTCGCCCGTGAGGACATCTAACATGAGGCTTTGGGCAGGATGTCTCGAGCGAAACGCTTGTTGTCACGCGTCAAGGCTGCCCAGGCAGATGTCTAGCATGAGGAAGTGCTGAGAACGTCTCGAGCGAGGCGCTTGAACATCGCCATCCCTCACATCTCTGAATTCCCTTTCAAGATCGTGGGCCGACGTGCAGGATCCTGCGAGCTCCTGCAGGATCCTGCAAGATCCTGCGCGCAAGCCCAAGTCGATGCAGCCCTGGCTCTGAAGGATCCTGCACGATCCGGCGCTCTGGCTGACCCCTGGTTGCGCTGGCCCCCGTCTCGAGGCCCCCGAAAGTCCATGGAGGCTGGAAGGCCGGCGTCCGAGAGACTCGACGAAGGCTGCCAGGCCGTGGCGGACTGCAGGTCCCCTGCAGCAGCCCGCGCGGTGACGCCCGACGTTCCCGCGAGCAGGGTCTCTGGTCCGCCACAACTGAGCGTTGTGGATGCCATGACACTGGACACTCTAACAATCCTATCATTGAATCGAAGATGTGTTTAAAACGTGTAAAACATGTCCTAAACATGCTTCACACATGTCATTAACATTCAAAACATATTTGAAACATCTTTTAGACATCTGGGATTTATTTGGCAGCATGCTTCCTATCCATGAATCGACTTCCACAGCTGAGCGAAGCAACGAAGCACCAAGTGCATCGTGACGTACTTCTTAATGCCGTGTGTGCCACCCATTTCACCCAGACCTGAACTCGGGTTCGCTCCTCCGGGACAAAGGGGGGAGGGAGGGAGGGAGGGACAGGAGGGAGGGAGGGAGGGAGGGAGGGAGTGAGGGAGGGGGGGGAGGGGGGGGGGGGGGGGGAGGGAGGGAGGGAGGGAGGGAGAAAGAAGGAGCCTTGCAAACCGAAGTAGCTGAGGTGAAACAAAAACACACAGCACTGGCAAGTCCCATCCCCGTACGAGCTGATCCGAGGCCGAGGCGCTCTGGAGGCTCAGAGCCGAAAGCCCTCACACGCCACGACGGCCACATGCAATCCGGAGGACAAAATTTCAACTACCAAGAGGGGTGCGTTTGCCCTCCAGCTAATTACTGCCGTAGAAAGAGGCGTTGTTGGTCAGGTGAGATGCCCGCGGAGTTCTGGATGCTCGATTGAACGTCCTCGATCGTGTAGCTGCCCGCCGAGTTGAGCACGATGGTCTTCCCCATCAGCGTCTTCACAAAGATCTGCATGGTGGTCGCGTTGTTGCCGCGGGGTGTCGCCGCCGTCGGAGCTGGTATCGGTGCCAAAATCGGTGTCGGCGTCGATGCTGCTGAAGTCGGTGCCGGAGTCGGTGCCGGCGTCGATGCTGCTGGCGTTGGTGACCGAGCCGGTGCTGGCGTCGGTGTGAACGCAGCTCGCGTCGGTGCCAGAATCGGTGCTAATGTCGGTGCCAGAGCCGATGCTGCTGGTGTCGCTGATGGAGTCGGTACTGGTGACGATGCTCCTGGCGTCGGCGCTGGCGTCGGCGGCGCCGTCAACGCTGCTCGCGTCGGTGCCGAAGCGAACTCCTGCGTCGGTGCTGCTGGCGTCGGAGCCAGAGTCGGTGCCAGCGTCGGTGCCAGAGTCGATGCTGCTGGCGTCGGAGTTCGTGCTGGCGACGATGCTGGTGGTGTCGGTGCTGGAGTCGGTGCCAGCGTCGGAGCCAGCATCGATACTGCTGGCATCGGTGCTGGAGTCGGTGCCGGCGCCGATGCTGCTGACGTCGGTGCCGAATTCGGTGAGCATGATCATCTGTCTCGTCATAGACAAACTCCACGTGGCTGATCTGGCCGACATCCTCGAAATCGGCGTCGCAGATCATCGAATCGAGCTCCAGGACAGGAAGCTTCTCCCCAAGGCCGGTTGTCACGTGGCGCAGCTCGGCGGTCCTGATGAAGCCGTTGCCGCCGTGGTCGGAAAACCGTGAAGGCCTCGAGCATCCTCCTTGGTGTCTGCCCTGCACCGCGTGCACTTCGCTGATCATGTCCTTAGGCTCGGCCTCGGGCAGGCTCTGCTCTAGGCGCGTCACGGCGCTCAACTCCGTGGAGGAGGAGGTCGCCATTGCTGCTGCCGGCCGCGCGGCTCGGTCGGGGCCGGAATCGATCGAATCGTTCGAAGCCCATAGCGGTCGGAGGCGGGCAGCGGGGAGCCCGCTGAGCCAGATTGAGCCAGCTGGATGAGACAGCTTGAGCCAAGTGCTGTCTGTGGCAAGAGGGATTGAGCGGGCGCATGCGGCGCAGGCCGCTCGGCGGCGACAGGGATGGGAGCGAAGATCGAGGCCTCGGGAACGCGTTGAGTCGTGTCAGCGCTACATAGAACCCCAGACCTGGTCGGTTGGAGGCGGGGCTGTCTCCACATGGCTCCCCAAACCCTGGTCAGCCAGAACGAATCGGAGGGAGTCGGCTGCCCCCCGTCAGCGCAAGCCCTGGTGCGGGCGGCCCGAAGGGCTTTGGGGATCTGCTCAGGCGCTCTTGGGCCTCTGGGATGCTCCTGCTGGCCGCGGCTGGAACCTTTTCGAAATCCTGCTCAGACCGCACTCCTGGAAAGGTCATGGGGTCGACATCCGAGAGGAGAGGAGGATGATGCGGGTAAGGAGGAGCAGGAGGAATAGAAGGAACAGGAGCAGCAGGAGGAGGAGGAGGAGGAGGAGGAGGAGGAGGAGGAGGGAGGAGGAGCGGGAGGAAGACGAGAGGGAGGAGGACGCGATCTGGAGGATCGGGTGGCGCAGGGCGAGGGTTAGGTGGAGAAGGAAGGGGGTGGAGAAACAGTGGGAGAATGAGGAGGAGGGAGGACAAACCAGTGAGTGAGGAGGTGGTGGAGGAGGAGGAGAAAGAGGAGGAGGAGGAGGAGGAGGAGGAGGAGGAGGAGGAGGAGGAGGAGGAGGAGGAGGAGGAGGGAGGAGGAGGAGGAGGAGGAGGAGGAGGCCGGGGGATGAGGCGGGGAGGAAAAGGGGGATGATGATGGAGGAGGAGGAGGAGGAGGAGGAGGAGAGGAGGAGGAGAGGAGGAGGAGGAGAAGGAGGAGGAGGAAAAGGAGGAGGAGGAGCGATCAGGAGCGATCAGGCAGAAGACAGCGAAGTCTGAGAGCTTGCCCCGCACCGAACACGGGGCCGAAATCCGACGACCTTCAAAAGGCCTTTCAAGAAGGCTGCGCGCCACGACGCGCCAGCAGCACACGGAAACAAAATCCGACGACCCTCCAGAAGGCCTTTACGACTGCAAGCGCCGGACGCCTGCTGCTCAGTCTGTGGGGATGAGTTGCTCGTTGAAGCACTCCTTGTGGAGCGCGCCTCCACAGCCCCCACAAAAGAGCATCGGTGAGAGTCCGATGTGTTCTCGCACATCTCGCAGAAGAGGTCGACCTCGTCCAGCTGCGCGCCCGAGACTCGGCCACAAGTCTGCAGGCTGAGCTCGTTGACCAAACACATCAGGCAACGACCGCTCTGCATGGCCCTCAGGATCTCGCAGCACTTCCTCTCCGTGGTGATCACCAGGTTCGCCAGCCTCTGCTGCTTCGGGGTGAGCTGGTCAAGGTCCAACACGTTCTCGCCGCGCAGCTCCGAAACCTGCACCTCGTCGATGCTGTCATCCAGCACCTTGTTGCCAATCTCGCCCTTGCACGTGGCGAGCCCCTCACCGAACACCTGGTCGACGGTGTAGGGCACCACGCTGCTGCCGATGCTGCCGACGCCCACGGCGTCGCGTCGAGCACCTGGTTAACGGTGTGTTTCGCCTCGTCGAAACCAACCTCGCTGACGCCAACCATGTTGGTGCTCATCCCAGCGGAATCCACGGACTCCTTCGGCTCCAG
>CAUYUJ010004559.1:389679-402179 GCA_963575745.1 Prorocentrum cordatum | reverse complement strand
TGCGCCACTGGAACCTTAGGTGGGGCTCCCTATGGGGCCACGAAACGTGTAAGGGGTGTGCCAACATGGAGCGGCGGCGCCAGGCGGGCTGCGCCACTAGGACCCTACATGGAGCCACGAAACGTGTGAGTGGTGTGCCAAAATAAGGCGGCGGCGCCATGCGGGCTGAGCCATTGGGACCTTAGGTGGAACCCCCTTATGTGGCCACGAAGCGTGTGAGGGGTGCGCCGAAACAGAGACATGCGGAGAGCAATAGCAAGGAGGGGGAGGAGGGAGGAGGAGGAGGAGGAGGAAGAGGAGGAGGAGCAGGAGGAGGAGGAGGAGGAGGAGGAGGAGGAGGAAGGAGGATGAGAACGCGGGACACCGTCTCTTCAAAACGATGACCCAACACCACAGGATGGTTGGGAAACGAAATGCAACATTGGGTGTGTTGGACGCGTGCGGGCTGTCCCAGTGGGGGCTTCGGTGGGGCTTCGGTAGCTCCCAATGGGACCACGACACGCTATGGTGTGAAAATGCCAAATTGAGCTTTCGGGACGCATGCGGACGTCCCACTGGGGCCGTCGGTGGGGCTCCCTATGGGGCCACGAAGCGCTGTACTGGGTGTGCGGGGCGCATGCGGACGGTAGCACTGGGACCTTCGGTGGGGCTCCCTGTGGGCCACGAAGCGCTGTGCTGGGTGTGCGGGACGCATGCGGACGGCAGCGCTGGGACCTTCGGTGGGGCTCCCTATGGTGCCACGAAACGCTGCACTGAGTGGGCGAAGCGCAGGGAGGAAGGGGAGGGAGCCACGAAACGCTGTACTGGGTGTGCGGGACGCACGCGGACGGTAGCACTGGGACCTTTGGTGGGATCCCCCATGGGGCCACGAAGCGCTGTACTGGGTGGGTGAAACGCAGGGAGGAGTGAGGAGGGGGGCACGAAACGTTGTAATGGGTGTGCGGGACGCATGCGCACGGTAGTACTGGGACCTTCGGTGGGGCCCCCATTGGGCCCTGAAGCGCTGTGCTGCGTGGGTGAAACGCAGGGAGGAGGGAGGAGGGGGAGGAAGGGGGAGTGAGGAGGGGAGGAAAAGGACAGGAGAGGAACGCGGGGCACCGCCTTTCAAAACGAGGACCCAACAACAGGTTGGTTGGGAAAAATCCCAGAATCGACTCTTGACCCCCGAGCTGGGGCAATGCCCTGAGGAGGACAGAGGAAGGAGGAAGGGGGATCAAGGAGGGAATGGGGAGAAGTAGGAGGAGCAGGTGGTGAGTCAGGTTGCTGCTCTCAGTCACTGCTCTCTGCGACATGCCTGTGCTTGCCCTGTTCCACCCATGCTACTGGTAGGCCGCGTTCTTCGAACTCAGTGGCCCTTCGGCCGTGAGTGAGCGAGTGGGTGTTGAGGTGGGGGCCTGTCGAGAGGTCTATGGAGTTCCATGAATATTTGTCCATCGGATCGTGGGAGCGTCTTGGGAGGCAGGGGGCGGGGGACAAGCAGGGGACCGAAGGGTGGTTTGGCACACCACCGCACCAACGGGGATGATAGCCAACGCCAGCTCTGCTTGTTGCTTAGCACTGGCAGCGACCGCTACTAGAGCAGACGACGCCCACCCGCGCCCGGATAACCTTCGCGTCAGCCCTGCGTGGACTGCGACGCGACTCCACATCATTGCTGCCACCCTTCTTCATCCCGACCCCCTAACACTTCCCTCGGCTTGCCCCGGTTAGGCAGCCACGTGTGCACCTATCCCCAGCGCCCATCGAGCAGGACCGCAAGGGGTCCAGCGGGGGAGGGTGACCCCCCCCGCTGGAGACCTCCGCTGGTCCGAACGGATGGGCTGCGTAGGGGCAGGGTCACGTGGCTCCCGGACCAGCCCCACAAGACATGACCTGCATCTTGACCTCGTCGAGGTGGGCGGCCAGCTCGGCCTTCTCGTCCTCCTCCATGCCGAGCAGCACCGCGGTGCCCACCACCTCGGCGGCGAGCGTCTGGATGAGCTCCAGCAGCTGCTCCTTCTCCCTCCCGATGTCCACGACCTTCTGGGTGAGGCTCTGGATCTCGCCGCGGATGACGGGCCGCGTCTGGGTGTCCCTGTCGATGTCGCCTTGCGCTCCCTCGAAGCGCCCCTCCAGGGCCCCCAGACGAGACTCCGCGGCGCGCGCCTGTCGCCGCGGTGGACAAGGGAAGTGAAAGAGAAGGTCTGGGACCAGCTTGAACTCCGGGGCCTTCCCCAAATGGGCTCGACTTGAACGAGGACGATGTCGTGATAGGATTTGCTCCGAGGACTTCCAGCGTGTCTCGCGCGCCCTTTGTTCTGCAGCCCGTGCCCGTGTGGGACATTCGGAAATCTTGGAAACCCTGGAAACCTTGGAACGCATCACTATCATGACCTCTTGCTCCTCTGATCCACGCCTCATCCAGAATAGTGTTCGACTGTCCCGAAGCCCAAGAGAATCTCGGGAGCCCGAAAGCGGCTAAAGAACGCTCCAGGACGTCTTGCCGCCAGGACCCTTTCCTTCATGGCGAGCCTTGGCCACCGCGGCGTTCCGCCGGCTCCTCTGTTCGCAGGTGCTTCCGTCGATCTCGGCCTGCATGCGCAGCTCCTCGGCCGAGAGCCTGCCCCTCACCTCCGCGTAGGACCGCCGGAGCTCCGAGATCTGCGCGCGGAGCTGCGACATCTCCCTCGTCAGGGCCTCGTTGTCCGACCGCTCCTCGGATATCTTCTCGAGGACCAGCTGCTGCATGTCGCCCATGAGGGTCGGGTCGGGCGAAAGGGGGGGATAGCAAAGGGGGGGTTGAGAATCAGCTCGCGTAGCTGATTTTCCCGGCGCCTCCCGGCGCCGGAGGCGGCTATGTATCGAGGACTGGGCCCCTCGGTGAGGCCGAAACCAGCTGCATGCAGCAAATTTCGTACCCCCCCCTTTCCCACTCCCCTCCTTTCGCCCGACCCGAGAGGGTCTCGACCAACTCGTCGGAGGTGCCGGGGGCCGTCAGCTTCTTCTCCACCTCCCTGATCTCGTCGTCGATCGACCTGGGCGGCGCGCGCGAAAGGGTGGGGCGAGGGGGCTGGCCTTCGAAGTAGGCCGGGTGCTTCCTGGAATCATTTGTTTGTGAGGGATCCGTATTTATATTTTTTTTTTTTCTCTCTCTCTCTCTCTCTCTGTATATATGTATGTATATGTATGTGTATATAAATATGTTTATATACATATATATATATATATATGTATATATATATATATATATATATATATATATGTATGCATGTATATGTATGTGTAATTACCTAGCTGTCTATGTAATGTTTATGTACATGCTCTTGTTCCCCAATCAGAGCTTGCCTCTGTAGGGGTCCTAGCGGATTAAAGGGTTAGGTGAGAGGTGCGGCCGATTTCGGTGGCCAGGCCCGGGTGCCCAGGTGCCCGGGTGCCCGGCGGTGCCCGGGTGTCCGGGTGGCCGGTGAGGTGCGTGGCCGATTTCGGTGGCCGGGCCTGGGTGCCCGGGTGCCCGGGGGTGCCCGGGTGCCCAGGGGTGCCCAATAGCCCAGTAGCCCTATAGCCCTACAGCCGTATAACACTATGGCCCTATAGCCCTAGAGCCCTATAGCCCTAGAGCCCTATAGCCCTATAGCCCTATAGCTCTATAGCCCTATAGCCCTATAGCCCTAAGGTTCTATAGCCCCTATAGCCCAATAGCCCTACATTACTATACGCCTATAGCCATATAGCCCATATAGCCCCATTGCCCCAACCAAAATCTGATAGGGTTTTTCTCCGGTATCATATAGGTCTGTATGTGTATATATATATATATGTATATATATATATATATGCATACGTAGCACCCGGGCGACGCGGGCGTCGAGCCGGCGGACCTCGTGGCCCCAAACTTCCCTGTCGATGACGCCCTCCTCCTCCTCCTCCTTCTCCTCCTGCTCCTCCTCCTCCTCCTCTTCCTCGTCCGCGTCCTCGTCCTCATCGTCGTCGTCGTCGTCGTCCGCCTCCTCCTCCTCCACCTCCTCCTCCTCTTCCTCCTTTTCCTCCTCCTCCTCCTCCTAACCAATGCGACCAAGCCCGCCGCAGGCGCAAATTTGCGTGCTCTGACAAATTCAGCGCGGGGGGAATCGCTGGTGGGCCACCCGGAACGAATGCAAAAACAGCCCGCCGCAGGCGCCGAATTGTTGGCTTGTTCAATGAACGTAGTTTTGGTCGCGGGTGGGTCGCGGGCTCTCCACCTCCACCTGGAAGAAATTCAAAAACAGCCCGCCGCAGGCGCCGAACATTTTGAGTTGAACACTGAACGCGGTTTGGGTCGCAGGGTCTCCACCTGGAACGAATGCAAAAGAAACCCGCCGCAGGCGCCGAAGTTTTGGCTTGTTCAGTGAACGTAGTTTGGTTCGCGGGTGGGACGTGGGCTCTCCACCTCCACCTGGGAGGAATCACAAACAACCCGCCGCGGGTGCCGAAAATTTTGATTTGTACACTGAACGCGGTGTGGGTCGCGGGTGGGTCGCAGGTTCTCCACCTGGAACGACTGCAAAAGAAACCCGCCGCAGGCGCCGAACATTTTGGGTGGGTCGCGGGGTGGGTCGCGGGTGGGTCGCGGGTGGGTCGCGGGTGGGCGGGCGGTTTGGGTCGCGGGTGGGTCACAGGTTTCCCCACCTGGAACGACTGCAAAGAAACCCGCCGCAGGCCCGAACATTTTGGGTGGGTCGCGGGGTGGGTCGCGGGTGGGTCGCGGGTAGGTCGCGGTGGGTTGCGGGTGGGCCGCGGGCGCGGTTTGGGCCGCGGGTGGGTCGCAGGTTCTCCACCTGGAACGAGTGCAAAAGAAACCCGCCGCAGGCGCCGAACATTTTGGGTGGGTCGCGGGGTGGGTCGCGGGGTGGGTCGCGGGTGGGTCGCGGTGGGTCGCGGGTGGGTCGCGGGTGGGTCGCGGGTGGGTCGCGGGTGGGTCGCGGGTGGGTCGCGGATGGGTCGCCGGTGGGTCGCGGGTGGGTCGCAGGGGGGGTCTCGGGGTGGGTCGCTGGCGGGTCGCGGGGTGGGTCGCGCGTGGGTCGCGGGTGGGTCGCGGGTGGGTCGCGGGTGGGTCGCGGGTGGGTCGCGGGTGGGTCGCGGGTGGGTCGCGGGAGGGTCGCGGGTGGGTCGCGGGTGGGTCGCGGGGCGGGTCGCGGGTGGGACGACGACAAAAAAATAACCAGAATCCGCATCGCGGAATTCTACTTCAGCCACACACCCAGGGACAGTGAATGACCGTTCGGTTCAGCCCCCCTCACTCTGATGTATATTCCTATTTCTATACATTGATAAGGCCATGGACCCCGGACGGACCCCGGACGGAGCCCCCCCACCCCCCCAACGAGTTTCGGCCTTCCCCGAGATTTTCGGGCGGTCCCAGAGGCGCCCCAGACGACCCGAGATACTCCCAAGAGGGGTGCACGAGCGCTACACGACAGCCCGAGAGCGCTCCAAGAGACCCCAAGACCGCCCACGACCGTCCAAGGGGGCCCCGAGGCGCCCCAAGAGGCCTCCAAGAGGCTTCCCAAGAGGGCCCCAAGAGGGACATGTCGTTGATTTTTGCATAGTTGTCAAAGGTTTTTCTGGTTCTCTCTTTTTCGGGCCAACATTTGCCCGAACCGGCCCAAGAGGCTCCACAGATCGCCCCAAGATAGCCCAAGAGGCCCCCCAAAGAGCCCGAAAACGATCCACGAGAGTCCCAAGACAGCCCTAGAGGGCTCCAAGACGGGCCCAAGAGGCTTCCCAAGAGCGCCCAAAGAGGCACCCAAGAGGGCCCCAAGACGCCGCCAGGAGAGCCCCACGACGGCCAAAGGCCTCCAAGACGCCCCAAGACGGCCCAAAAGGGCCCCGAGACGACCCAAGATAACCCCAACTGAGCCCTAAAAGGGATCCAACAGGGCTCCACAAATTCTCCCAAGAGGCCACCAAACGCTACATAACACCAGGGCTCCCAACACTGAGCTTCAATGGCACCCCCAGAAGCCTTCCAATATTTTTGTCCTTCATCCTTCTTCTCCCCGTCTCCCTCCTTCTCTTTCCCGTTACCCTCCTGTTCCTCCTCCTTCTCTGGGTCGTCTGGAGGGCATCTTGGGCGTCGTGGACCGGTCTTCGAGCGTCTGTGGCCCGTCTTGGACCGTGTTGGGGGCCTGTTGGCGCCCCCTTGGGGCGATCCTGGGCTCCCTAGGGGGGTGTCTCGGGCAGCTCTCGGGCAGCTCTCGGATAGCTTTCGGGCCGCGCCCAGGGGCTGCCCCGCGCGCGCGGATCAGAAATATTGTAAAGCAGCCGCTGGAGATCTTAGCACGCCTCTGGCCCGTTGGGCTGGCGACTTCTTCGCACGATGATGCGGTTGAATTTTCCATATAAAAAGCGGGTTTGCTTTCTGGACATGCTTATCGCCGTGTATACTCACCTTCTCTCTCTCTCTTGCATGAGGTGTTGACTGAGCCTTCAAAACGACACATGCATTGGCGTTCATCACGTGCCCAAATTCACGCATACTGATTCCGTTCTCACAAACCGATCATTTGCGCTTTCCACTACATTCCTTCATTTGCATTCAGAGGCACAGCCAACGATCATATATATATATATATACATACATACATACAAACATACACACACATATATCCAACTGCCCGCGGCAAATCCCGCCGCCGTGCCAGCCCCGCATTCTCGGCGGTAGCTGTTCGAACCGGTGATGAGGAGGATGATAACGATGTTAACGCTGACGATGACGACGATTGAATGACGACGATGATTGCGATGACGATGGCGAAGATTGGACGAGGATGGATAGTGTGGCGAACGAGAACCATTTTCATTATCATGGTGATCATAACCATGTTCATTATGGCGATGGTGGTGGTAATGGTGACGATGATGATACAACGACGACGGCGACGCTGCTGCTAATGAGATTAATGTGTACGGGATGTGGGTGATTATGCTGAAGATGACGATGCTGATGAGCACGATGACGACGATGTTGATGAAGATGGTGCTGTTGATGACGATCGTGGTGACGATAATGACGATGGTGGTGGTGGTGGTGATAAAGATGCTGATGCTGGCGTTGATGATGATGAGGCTGATGAGAATGAGGCGGAGGAGGATGAGGATGATTATGCGGAAGAGAAAGAGGACGATGATGATGATGAGGACGAGAACGAGGAAGAGGCCGCGAACGGCGGTGACCATGATGACGAGGAGGAGGGAGCGGAGGAACCCTCATAGACCTCATTTGGGCCGTCTTCGGGGTGTCCCAGGTTCATGTGGGGCAATCCTGCGGGTCGCTTGGGGGCCTATTGGGCCTTCTTCGGGCTCTCCGGCGGCCGTCTTGGGGCTCTCTTGGGACCCTCGTGGCCGTGTGGGGGGGTCGGTCGGGGCCGTCGTGGGGTGGTCTTGGGCCGTCCAGCGGCCCTTTCAACCCATGTGGGGTCGACCCGCGACAATCCATGATTCATGCTTCCCGGGGTCCTCTTCAGACGCTTCTTGGAGGCGTTTTGGAGGCGTTTGCGGCTGTTTGCCGGCCATCTTGGGCGTTTGGGACCGATCGGACGGCGACTGGACCGACGGATCGGCGACTCGGAGCCCTCTTGGACCGTCCTGGAGGCCCGTGGGGCCACCTAGGAGCGCCTTAAGGCGCTGGAGAGCCGCGCCGAAGAAACCCATCTCTGAGTTGGGTGTCCCAGGGCCACTTCGGGGCACTTCTCGGCCCAGGACCCCCAGGGGCCGCTCCGCGCGCGCGAACTAGAATATTGCTTACCATACCAGGTACTGGAGTTCTTCGCAAGCCTCTAGCCCGTTGGACCGGCGAATTCCGACTTCGCTTTCCGAGGCCCGTTCGGGGCCTCAGTGGCATCGACCCGGCAACGCGATTGCGGCGGCACTCGCGATGGCAGCGGTCTCATTCTCCCTTTCGTACGTCGTCGCTTCGTCGTCGTCGTCGTCGTCGTTGTTGTCGTCGCTTTCGTCGTCGTCGTCGTCGTCAGCGTCGCAGCCGGCGTCGTAGCCGTCGTCGTTTTCATCGTCGTCGTCGTCGTCGTCATCATATACGTCGTCGTCGCCGTCCTCGTCGCCCCTGTCTCGACCGGCCCGCCGGCTCGGCCGGCCCGCCGGTTCAGCTCGGCTCGGCTCGGGTTGGCGGCGATAGAGCGGGAAATGAAGGATGAGGGAAGGAAAGGATAGGAAATGGAAGACGTTGTCAGATCAGCAACCACGACAACGGCAACAAGGCGTTATCGCTTACTTTAGTTATGTACATATATGTCGTCCCGCCTGCTTGCTCAAATTGAAGGACCATGGTAGTCTGGCCACTTTCGCCTGAGACACTCGCACCTTTGAGTTGCGAGATGCCCGGGGCAGCTGGTCAGGCCACTACCGCCTGAGATACGCATGTGTGTGCGCACGCATAGTTACACATACCATTGGCATATACATGTACAAGCCCATACATGCATATATTGAAAATTACATATGTAATATGTTTCCATGTGCGCATGTGTTCGCGCATGCGCGCGCACGCACTTCGTTAACGTGCGAAACTCTGAAGGACCAATGTGCATGGCGCGCAGCGCCAATGCAGTCTTGTACACACACATATATATAACTATATATGTATGTATGTATATATATACACCTTTAATATATATATATATATATATATATATATATATATATCACTCGTGCTGCCGCGCAACACAGCGTCCAGAGATATCTACTGTGCAGAAGACTTGAGAGTTGAATGTTAAAGCGCCGTCGCAGCACGGGAAGCTCTCCAGGGGCGCCTCTGGCTGCGCCCACTTCAGAGGTGGCATCTTCGATTGAATGTAAAACGTGCAAGATCAAATCACTGTAGAACGTATGCCGATTCTCCGCTGCATAGGCCCAGGCGAGCGAGTAGGTATTCAAGTGTGTATATGCGGTATACACATATATATATATGCTGGGCTTGCAACCGTATATGCATATATATATATATATACACATATCTATACATATGTTAACAGACCAACTGCGGAACGAATGCCGAGAGGCAATCGGGCATCAGGAGATTTCATGAATAATCGCGCCGGGTTTTCGCCCGAGTTTGCAGCGTCATCTATATGAACCGCGGAACGGATGCCGAGAGGAATCATATATCTGGTTGCGAGTGGACCTGTTGCTAGCACATCAGTGAAAACGAGACGCGTCTCAGCGCCCTCCAGTCGTGATTAATTGGCGCACTGCTTCTGGATCGTGCTCCTCGGGCGGGAGCGGTGGGAAAGTTTGAATGTCGGTCGGGGCCGAGGCGGCAGCGGCAGGCAGAACGGGCCGAAGCGATCGAGATCATTCATAGGTCCCGAACCCTGGAACTGCCAGACCAACTGCCGAACGAATGCCGAGAGGCAGTCGGGCATCAGAAGATAGCATTAGCAAACGTACAGGAGTTTCGCCCGAGTTTGCAACGTCATCTATATGAACCGCAGAGCGGATGTCGAGAGGCACTCATCTATATGAAATACTGATATATTCTCCAAAAGTTATGTGGTTGCTCGTGGGCCTGCTTCCAGCACGTCAAAATGAAATGCAACGCGCGTTTCAGCCCCCCGGCCCGCGCTATCCTAACCGAGGGCGAGACTCAAGAATCTGTCGAGCACGAAGCGATCGGTACCTTGTCTCAACCCATCGGCGACCCAACGGGAGGCACAGTTGCCTAGTCTCAAAAACGGGAGGATCGGCACGTCGCACGCGCTTGGTGACGGCATCCACGGCCGTCATCGAATCCAATACCACAGTGCACAACACTCAAAATTAGATTGGAGTGGGGAGAGCCACGTAGGAGCGAGGCAGGGTGGACAAATGTCGAGTGGGCAAACTCCTGGTCGGCGAAACTGTCGCGAAACCGTTGCGCGGAAAGGTCGCAGCCGTGCTCGGCGCTCGCCAGGGTGACGGGGCAGCCGGCCTTTACGGCGTAGAAGGCGAGACGGCGCAAGTCGGCGGACGCCTCAATACTGCCGAACTCGGGCAGCACCACAACCAAGCCTCGCCAGACACGAGAGCTGAGCCAACCCACCACGCGGCGTCGCACCACTGCCAGGTCGCAAGAGCTCCCGCTAGTCCAGCTGGAGGCAACGCTGTCCAGGCCCAGCAGCTGACGACGCACCTCGTCAGTGCCAAATCCCACTTCCAACAGCAACTGATGGATGCAGACAATACTAAACTTGCCAGCTCGGGCTAGCAAGCCACGGGCTGCCTGCCCACGCCCCCCCCCGCAGAAACGTCGGCGTCTCCAGACGAGCACGCCCGCTAAAGCAGTTGTTCAAAATGGCCGCGAGGTCCGCCCATTTGCTGACGGACGGCGCCACCTTGTCCAGCTCGGCCAAGTACCTCGCGCGCTTGGCGTAGCGTAGCGCGCCGTGCTGGCTGGCCCCGAGTGCGCTCCTGAAGCGCAGAGAGTGCGTGGCATCTGGCCGATAGCCGCCGCGCGGCTCGCTGCGCCATGCCGTACTTGGTGGGGCACGGCCTCGGGGCAACCGGGGAGACCGGCCAGGCGCCGCCGAAACCTCGAGGTGAACTGGGCGCCGCTGCAGGGCCGCAATTTCTCGCGCCAGGCTCGACGTGCCCGATGCTGACGCAGCTGTCCCGGTTACGCCTCGCCAGATCGGATCTAGCAGCATCGCGCCCGCGTCGTGGCCCTGCGTCTTGCTGCGCCTGCCCGCCCCCTCGGGGTGGAACGACAAAGCCCGGCGGGGCAAGGGCCCGCGCCCTGGCCCTGTCAGCGAGGCGCCCGTCACCTCCAGCAGGTCGACGGGCGGCCGCAGCATCGCATCCCAAGCCGCCAGCAGCGCCACGGCAACCTCCAGGTCGCCCTCGAGGATGCTGAGCCCCACGGCGCCCAGAAAGCACGGCTTCGCCGGCGGGCTCCGCGACTGCATCTTGGAACGGGCGCGAAAGCCTGCCAAGGCCGCGCGGCTCTCGCCCAGCCCCCCCAGACTGCCTCGCACCAGGCCGGGGCGGCGGTGCTGCGGCGCCGACGGGAACGTGGAACCCGCGTCGGCCTGGTACCCCGCCCAGAACAATCCATCCATGTACTCGGCCGCGCTCGCGTCGAGCGTCGACGCGCTGGCGCGCAGGAAGTTCTGGGCCCCTGGCCGCTCGACCCACTCCGCGAGCTCCCGATCGAACGCGAGGCTTTCGGCCTTGCCGACCTTGAGCCGCCGCAAGAAGGTCAGACCATGCCTTTCGGCCGCAGCACCGGCCTGATGACTCTGGGACTCTGGGCTCGATCCGCCGCTCGAGCACGCCCTTGCTCCTCGGCCTTGCGCCTGCGAGCCCGCGCAGCTGCTGGATGAACTGCTCGAGCCGCCGTCGGCTTCGCCGGCGCCGCCGCGGACGCAGGCAGGCCGCTCGCCGGCCAGCGCGGCGCCGTAGCTGGCGGGGCGGTCGCCCTCGGCGAGGTCGAGCCCGAGGCCGAGCAGCAGCGCCTGGCCGCGCTCGGCATGGGCCCGCCGCTGCTCGCGGACGCTGGCCGCAAGAGCCTGGGCCCGCAACGCCTCTCGCCAGGAGGCGCCAGCGTGGCGCGGGCCAGTGGGGCAGTCTGCAGCGTGCGCCTCCGAGACACGCGAAGGCTTGTCTGAAAACAAAATCCACTCGGATGGCAACCGACGAACGACGACATCAAGGTTGAATATGATGCTGATGGTAGTGAGCTCTCTAATTGTCTCATTGAGTAAAAATGTAGATGGGCGCCCCTTCCCGAGAGCCAACGCCAAATTCGCGCCATCTACCAGAGCTAACGCAAGAGCGACCCGATCTCGGGACCCGCGGACAAGATGACGAACGGCGAGGATGGACGCACGACCGTCGAGGCGCACGATGCTCTCGCAACTGCGCGTCGGCCGAATGAGAGAGTCTACCAATCTGGCTGCGGCAGCACTTCAGCGGGTCGAGCTCGTCAAAGTCAAGCTCGAGAGGAGACGCGTCCGCGGTCGAGGGCTCTGCGCCGAGGCCGCCCGCGGCCCCCGTGGACTGGCGGAAGAACGGCGCCGCCGAGTCGCTGTCCAAGACGCGGGGCCACGCGGCGATGGCGGGCCCCACCTCGCAGCGCCGCTTCTCGCGGCGCCGAGCAGCGCCCCGCGCGCGATCGAAGTCCCAGGTCTTGCAAGTGACCCCGACCCCCCCGAACAAGCCCCCGTCGTCGCCGTTGCCCGCGGAGGCGTCGGATGCGAACGCTTGCTCGCTGATCGGCCTGCGGGCGCCAGCGTGGGCGCGAGCCGCCAGAGCGGCGCTAGCGCGTGGCCCCGCGCGAGCCTCGTTCCAGATGCGCAAACAGAACTCCCAGCCTTGCAAGCGAACTTGCAGCAGCTGCTAAAGACATATAGAAGGACGCGCCGAAGTAGCGCAGCCCAATTGAAGTGACCAAGTACTCTGAACATATCCTCGCCAAAACAGTGGCCCACTCGAGCAAGTTCGAGACGCCCCGGTCGAGGCCGCCAAAGCCTCCGAGGGCTAAGCGACATCCC
>CAUYUJ010004559.1:375222-384579 GCA_963575745.1 Prorocentrum cordatum | reverse complement strand
GGAGTGAGTTTCATGTGGATCTCTTTGAGTCTGCATTCCTGGCCGAACAAAAAAACATCCGCACGACATCCGCTTCGAAATCCAGGGCGCCACTCTCCGGGACAGTCTGGGCCCATCCCATGGTTTCCCGAGCGATCGGCGGTGGACAAACCTCCTTTTGGTAAACCTCCCCTTAGTGAAAACGGCCTGGGACCGAAACCGACGGACCTGGACCCGCAAAAATGCCGGCCGCGACGCCCCCCCCGCGAACCGAACACGGCCAAGTCACTCATCGACGCGGCAGGGTGGGAGGCCTGTCCGTCTCCGAGGCGACGTCCGCTCTGCGAGGCTGGCGCCGTGCCGCCGGCCCGTGCCGGGGAGGTGTCGGGAGCTCCGGGGGCCCCGCTCGAGGGGGCCCGCCCGGAGCAGACGCCGCGCCCCCCTCGATGCGTCGGCGACGGGCCAGGACCGACGCCGCGCTGCACGGGGGGGGGGCCCGCCGCGCCAGGGCCTGCCCTGGCAGCGCACGGCGGGCTGGCGTCCCAGGCCTCCCCATACAGAGCTTCGGGGTCTTCGTCATCCTTCCCACCTCCCCTGTCCTCTCCACATCTCTCCTGGGGGGATCGACGATTCACTGCGTCTGCGCGCTTCTTCCCCTTCCCCACTGAAGGGGACCTGGGACACACAAATAAATGCACACACATAAAATGATTCCCCACATTTTCCCTTATTTTCTTGGTTTTTGTCTCCCCCCCCCACTTCCCATATTTCCCCATCTTTCCCTGGGAATCGACGATGAATCGTGTCTGTGTTTGTGTGTTTTTTCCCCTCCTGACCCACGTCCTCCACGCTCCCCGCTCGTCCTTCCGCGGGATCCGGGCGTCGCGTTCTGCTGCGCGCTCGGGCGCTTCCGCCCCGGCCCGGGCCCCGCGGGGCCCTCGCGGGCCCCCAGGGGGACCCTCGCGGGCCGATCCGGCCCGAGGGCTCCAGGATCGGGCCGAGGGCTGCAGTCCCGAGCTTCTGTTTTGGGTGCGCGGGCTCGCGAAGCAAGCCGAAAGCCGTGCAGGACGGGCGGGCTGCGCGCCGCCGGGAGGAAAAAGCAGCGAGCAGGAGCGGCCCCACCAGAAGCCCCGCGGAGCTCGTCGCGGCCAAGATGGCGCGGAACCAGGACACGGTGACGACTTCCCCAGGTACAGGCAGATCGTCGGCGCACCCATAACGGAGAGAAGAGTCCCAGCAGCAAGGCAGCGGACCATCCCTGCATTCCTGAGTCTCGCGGTGCTGCAGCTCTGAACACGGTGGGGCCCCACTCCCCTCCACGGGGATGCCATCATTTTCACGGACTCCTGGAAGACCCCCCATATACTTTTGCAATGCAACGTGTATTTTTCAATACAATGGAGGCTACTCCACAAGAAACCTTCCACAAGAAACCCAACCCTGAGACGTCCATTGGTTTTTGGCGTGGGAGCGTCGGGCCTTCCACAACAACAAAACCATCGACACCCAAGAAACCCAGGGCGCCCCGGAGGCAAGCAGGGTGTTTTTTGGCATGGGTCTCCACTGTAGTCCCCGAAGCGGTCCCGACGCCTTCCTGGGGCCGTTGCCGGTTCATCCGGGATCATGTTCCGCCGGCCCCAGGGTCCCGAATCGGGCCCTGGATGCCAGAAACGGCGAGACAAGACAGCCTTGATGCCTCCAGGGCGCCAGAGGCCTGCCCACCCCGCCCTCGGACGCCGCCCCGCAGACCTCTCTGCGAGCGCGCTCCCACGTGGGCTTCCGGGAGCTCGCGGCGCCGAGGCCCGCAACCTGCCCAGAGCCTCGACCCTCGAGCCTCGGTCCTCGACCCCATCCTTCGGCGCCTCCCCGAGAACCCCGCGGCGCCAGCGGCCATCACGGCGCGCCCGCGTGCGCGGGACGCCTCCCGCACAGGCGGTGCCCGCACACCGCCACCGCCGTGCCCGCCCAGGACGACTGGGCCCTGGCATGGCGCAGTCGGCTGTGCGCAGAGGAGCGACCCTGGGCAAAGGTGACCGTTGGTGCGCTGCTCTTTGGAGGGCCGCGGGTGGACCAGCACTCGAGCGCGCAGGACGCCACCAGCGCACTGCACCCGGCGATCAGGGGGCCCCGCTGGGTGCGCACCAAAGACCACTCCAGAAAAGGTCACTCCAACGCGCAGTCGACGCATGCTGTGCACGCCCCCTGGCCGAGGCCTGGGGGCTCTGCATACCGTTAACTCGGGCATGGCCTCCTACAGGCGGGTTTTCGAAGAAGAAGGAAAAAACAGCCAAACAGATCTCAAACAATCATCATCAATCGTCGAAAAAACGTCTCCACATGATTTACCCTTGGAAAGTTTTCCTTCTGTAGAAAGACACGCCCGGCACACCGCCATCCCACGGGGCCCAGCGTGGCCCTGGCCGGGCGCGGCAAGGCCGTGCACAGGTGACCCCTGCGCACCTCCGCCCACCCGGCCGCCGCCGCGCTCGCGCCGCGCGAAGCCCACGGCGGCGCCCCGCGCGGCGGCGCTGGCGGCGCGCCGGCGCCGCTGGCGCGGCCGCCGCTGTGGAGGCGGTGCCGCCGTCGCGCTTCTTGCGACCCGCGAGGGCCCGTGACGGCTGCGGCGCCCCGCGCGGCGGGCGGCCGGCGCGCGCGGCGCTGCTGGCGCCCTCCGCCGCCGCGGAGGCGGCCGGCCCCCGCGGCGCGATGGCGCCTGGGCGCCAGTCGGCCGCGACCGGACGAGGAGCGCGCGCCCCCCCGCGGCGAGCCCGGCGAGGCGCCCCGCGGCGGCGGGGCGCGAGCGGGCGGGGGCCACCGCCGCAGGGGCCATCGACGCGCGGCGCCCGCGCGGCGGGCTCGCGGCGGGGCGGCCATGGCCGCGGCGCGCCCTCGGAGGGGCCGCGCGGCCACTCGCCGCCCCTGCGGTCGCTCGCTCGGGGGCGGCTCGAGGGGGCGGGTCGGATCGGATCTGGCCCGGCGGACGGCCGGACCGCCTCGCAAGGCGGCGCATGGGGCGGCGAGGGAACCCACTGGACGGGGGGAGGGGGGCAGCGGGAGGGGGAAAGGACGGAGAGACCTCGTGCATCCGAGCCTGCAGCAACAGGAAGGCGGACACAACCACCAGGGCCAGCGAGGAGGAGGAGGAGGAGGAGGAGGAGGAGGAGGAGGAGGAGGTCGCGAAGCGCATGAGCAGTGCAAGCCTCCAGTAGGTCGAACTGGCGGCTATTTGCCACGAAGTGGCCCTGTCAGCCCTAGTCAACAGAGGCAGGTGGCGATGCAGCTCAGGGCCAAGCGGCGCCCAACCGTAGCGGAACGGCCGCTGAGGCACGGCGATGCGTGAAGGTGGCGAGCACGGTGGGGGCGAGCTGCGACGATGTCGCGATCCGTCGTCCCCCCCCCCGGTCTAGACATCCTAAAGAACTGAATTTAAGACAGCCCAAGCTGGTCCCCAAACGCCCGAAGATGGCCTCAAGACGGCCAAAGAGGTGCCCAAGACGCCACAAGAGGGTCCGAAATGGATCCCGACGCGGGCTTCCAGAATGCACCGGGGATCCCCAAGAGAACCCCAAGCAGGCCCCACAATTTCCGAGGAGGCTACCTCAGACAGCCCGGGAGCCGCAGGATGGCCCTAAGACAGCCCAATAGGGCCCCGAGGGTCCCCGAAGATGGCCAAGAGGGGCCCAAGACAGCCCACGAGGGGCTCCAAGAAGGCCCCAAGAGGGGGAACTCGAAGTCACATTTCGCGCTCTCCGCCCTAAGGTGACACCCGAGACCGCCATCAGGCCCCCAAGGGCCCCCCCAGAAGTCCCTGGAGGGCCTCCAGGAAGCTCAAATCAGGCCCCAAGAGGCCCCCAAGAGGTCCCGAGAGGCCCCAAGACATCCCCCAAACCGCCTCCAGGAGGCTTCCGAAAAACCTTCCCAGAGATCCCCACAGGTGTCCAAGAGGCCCCTGACTTACAACCTGGTCATGGTGGCAGGTTAAGCCGCAGGCTACTATAGATCCCAAGAAGCCTTCAGGCCCTCCTGGCAAGGACAGCTGGCATGCGCGCTGCGTCACGACTCTCGATGCTGCGCGCCACTTCGCCAAACTCGCAGGAAGCTGCTGGTGATGCGCCGCCGGCGGCCTCGATCGAGTCTTTCCACATGTCACCAGAGCGACTGCTAGGAGCATTAGATCCGAGCACATCTAGATTATCGTCGTTGCTCTCGTTGTTGCCGTCTCCGTCTGTCTCCGTCGTCGTTTTCATCGTCGTTTGTTTTGGGGCGTCGTTTTTGTCGTCACCGCCGTCGCCGTTGTCGACTTCGTCATCGTTGTCGGAGTTGTCGTTTGTTCCACCTCCTCATCCCTCCCGAGGTTGATGCCATTGTCGTCGTCGCTTCCATCGTGACTCCTTCTCGTTCCTCCTCCCTCCTTTCCTCCTCCTGGAGGAGGAGGAGGAAGAAGGAGCCGCAGGAAACTCTAACAGCCAGCGGAACCACTTTACAAAATCCTAGGACCAACCAACATCCCTCCCTCCGTCTTCTCGTAATTGCTTGCCGCTGTTCTCCGCTGGGGGGGCAATACTTGTCCTCCCTGGGCGGCGCCAGCAGTAGGCAGTGTGCCAGTGTTTGACATGTCGATGCATCCTCGATGTGAGGCCAGGTCTAGTTCGCTTCTCTCCTTCTTCTTCTTCTTCTTCTTCGTCTTTCTCCTCCTACGCCGCTCCTCCTTCCTCCTCCGTCGCGGCACTATTCTTACCTTCAGTGTCGGTGCGAGTAGCGTCACGGCGCTGGCAGCCGGCGGAACCACTGGAACCACTGAAACTATCAAGAGCCCTCCTCTTCCTCCTCCTTACCTCCTTACCTCCTCCTCCCCACCCTGCTGTTCCACATGAAAATCCTCTTCCAGAAGGCTGGGTGCGTTGCAGGGGGGAGGAGAGAGGGAGGGAGGAAGGGAGGGAGGAATGAAGAGCTTGGAGCAACAGAGGAGGCCGAGGGAGGAGGAACTACGCGAGAACATCAGCAAAGTGGGCAAGCCCAACTCTGTTCAACCAGAGCGGACCGCATCATGTGAACCTACACCAGACCTCCGAACATACCGAGGAAGCAGAAGTCCAGAGGAATACTCAAACATAGTCGGTCCTGGCAAATTCTAGACGCTTCGCGTATCCTCACCAGCTTGCCTACCGCTCCCTGTCCGCTGCCTCGGAGCCGCCGACCAAAAAAGTATCCTCACCAGCTGCCCGTGGCCCGGACCTTTCAGCTCGGCGACTGCGATTCCGCGTCCGCCCGCGACCAAAAAAGTATCCTCACCAGCTGCTGGCCCTTTGGGGTTATGGCCGCCGGTTCACTCAGGAGGGGTACAGCCTTCTTGTACGGATCTGCGCGTCCCCCGTTGGCCCGCTGTCGCTGGGCTATTCGTGGTCCCGCACTTCGCCACGTCTGTGGCCCTGACCCCTGGCGCCCGGTGGCGACAAGGTCCTACAGCGTACCTGGTGATCTGCTCCCATGGTACCCGCAACGGGTCCGAGAGTGCTTGCACCCATCCGGCTCTGTTCTCCTGTCTGCTGGCTTGGCGGGCCTGGATTTTAGTTCATCATTGGAGGCCTGGAAATTGGCACCAACACCAGCACAAGAGGTTGCCTCCACATGGGGAAACTGATCCTAGATTTCGGTGTTGGTGGTAATATTTCGGTCACCTTGGAAACTAAAATATTACCACCATCACCGAGATTGGGATCGTCCTCCCTCGGTGGAGGCACACCGCCGATCTTGGTGTTGGTGTCAACCTCTAGGCCTGCGACATCAGGCGGTGCAGCCTTCTGGTCTGACGGATGATCTGTGATTCTACAGCCCAGACATCGACGCTTCCTAGCGTGCAGGTTCAATTCACCCTGGTGCTCCATCTGGGTCTCGCACGTGTGCAGCTTGCAGCCCTAGCAGCTTGCAGTCCCCACCCCTGGCGCCCCAGCTCAGCTTCAGCCAGCTGCCCATCCGGCGGTAGGTTCTGATCGCGCGCTCGGTACCGCGCCTTTGCTCGCTTGTCGCTGTATAATTAGGCTCGCGCGTAGCCCGCCCGACCTTCGGATGCCGCCTGCGCTTTCGCTTGCGGCCGCGACCAAAAAGTATCTTCACCAGCCCATCCAGAAACGATGTCCAGGCGAGTTGAGAGGTGATCAGGGAAGTGCGGGAGCAAAGAGGGGGACGGCCGAACCGTGTGAAGGAGAGAGGGTGCGAAGGAGAAAATTGGATGGATGGATGAGGGAGTAGGGAGAAGGAGGTCGAAGAGGATGATGATGATGATGATGATGATGATGATGATGATGATGATGATGAGGAGGAGGAGGAGGAGGAGAAGGAGGAGGAGGAGGCGGAGGGAGAGGAGAAGGATGAGAAGGGATAGGAGGAGGAAGGAGGAGGAGAGCAAGCAAAAGGGCCAGAGGTCTCTTGGATGCTTCTCGGAGCCTCTTGGGGTATCTCTTGGGCTTCTTGGGACGTCTTGGGGGTCTCTTGGCGGTCGTGGGGTGCTCTTCGGCGTGTTGGGTGCCTCGGGGGGGCCTCTTGGGGCCGCTTGGGATCCTTTGGGGGGCCTCCTGGGGGCCTCTTGGGGGCCTCTTGGGGCCATCTTGGGGCCATCTTGGGACCTCTTGGGGCCTCCTGGGCGCTTCTTAGGGCCATCTTGGAGGAGGTCGATCAAAAAGAGGGGAGCTTCAATCAGCGTCCCCCCCAAGAGGCCAAAATGGGGCCACGACCCTAATAAAATCAATGAGTTTGGCTTCCTCGCCGAGGCCGTTTTGGACGCTCAGGCACCTCGCGGAACCCCCTATCCAGGTCCAGGGGAGGGGGTAGAGGGAGGGGTAAACCGCTCCACGAAGGGGAAGACGGAGGTGTGGAAGGGGAAACTCCCTAAACCACCTACGCCCAGAGGGCTGATGGGATTCTAAGAATTCCAAAACGAGCGACAATGGTCGGCCACTAATGAAAACCAACTGATTCTACAAATATGTCTTCGCCATTTTGCCTAGCAAGAGCAGGCACGCATCACTCTATACGGCCTACATGTTGGTGATGGCACCAGCGGTGCATCTTTGCGCGATAGCCAAATCATGTCAGCGAGCTACGTGACAAGCGGAGCTCACTATATTCCTTCGTGCACTATAGACGGTGCAACTTCCCTCACTAATCATCACTACTGCGAGCACCGAAAGCATATGCTCGAACACACTCGCATGAAACACATTGCGCGAAAGACCCATCGCCCAGGGAAGTCACACTCGCGCCCAAACCATACTCAAAACTAGTAGACGCCAAACCAACTTTACCATCCATCTCTAATGCCATGAACTTAACAATCAATCGCGACTGCAGGTCGCCAACATCAAGAACAATGTAACTGACAGCGCGGTGACCCCTGAATGATAGCAGTATGCGGACGTCGCCACTTTTACCCAGGACAAACGCATGCATGTGTCTGTCATCGGTCTCTGGCTCTCGATCTATGGGTGTGGCAAGCTGGCCAGGCAAAAGGCACGGACAAGTCACACACCCGTTTGTGAGACCACCAGGCGTGTCAGAATGAACCCCCTCCTCCCAACTCGCCCTGCCACCAAACGGACGTTGTCAAACTTGCCAGGGGGCTGGGTTGCCAAGGTTGTGTGGCACTCCCTTGTGCCCCATGAAGTCTGCATGCTGGTCGATGGACTCACCATGAGGTCCACAAAGGCGACCTCCCTTTCACATCTCATCATGCGTCCAGCTGCGTCATGGCCGCTCGACGCAGCCGCTCCAGGTGGCCGATCATGGGCCCCAGGTACCTTCAGGCATGTCCCCAAATCCACTTGGGCAGCCCGCGGTCGACTGCTGATCAGCAAGCATAGCTTGGAAGCAGGTTTTGCCAGAGGTTGTTTCCCAAGAAGTCTGCGACGCTTCACCTACGGCCCAGAGGCAATCCCAGAAGGCCTCCAAATGCGCAGCTACAGCCTACACGACGACTGATGAGAGCGCACGGACCTCAAACCCCCATGTGTGAGGAATACTGTGCATGTAGTGGCCCACGTGCGGAATCCCATGCATGCGAAACCCTGTGTAGAACCATGCGTGCGTGCGCGTGTATCTGTGTGTGCGTGTTTGTCTGTGTGTGCGTGTGCGTGTGCGTGTGGAAGCCCACATTTGTGGCTCCGTTTGTGTGTGTATGTTTTGTGCCTATGCGCGCGTGTGTGTCTGTGTGCTTTCGGTTATACTTGTGTGTGTGTATGTCCGGCCTGCCACTCCGCGGGACGGCACCTTGGAGCCGCAGCTTGCAGCCCTGGCGCCCGCCCTCGGTGCCAATGCGGGTGCCTGCCATCTGCCCTGGTCTCCAGACGCCGCCGCGGCCCACCTGATCCGGTTCGCTCTGCGCCCGCCATCTGCTGTGCCCTTTTGCCTGGCACGCCGCTGGCTGGGTCAGCCCCCCTGCCGCGCGGCCAGCTGCAGCATCAGCAGTCAGCTCCGCCCGCCGCCCTCCTGCCCGGGCCTTCCGCCCACCCTGCTGCACCTTGCCTCTTTCGTGGTCGCCCGCCAGCTTTTGGCACTAGCAGCCCGCCGCCGCCTGGTGGTGCAGCCTCCTACATGACTGGCGTCGCGCTGCACTGCATCCTTGCGTCGTGGACCTGCGCGCCCTTGTCCTGAACTGGTACGTCCTGCATTTCGTGTACTCTAGCCTCTGCTTCAGCCCCTGGGTGTGGCCGTGATGCCGCTCCGCGCCCACTGCCAGGGTGATACAGCTTTGGCTGGCCGCCCTGGCCGCTCCAAGGCGACGCACCTCGCCCTGTGAATGCCCTCTGCTCCCCCCTTTTTCCCTCCCGCGGCCGCCTACCCGTGCCCTTTTCCCCCCCCTTTCCTGCCGGACAATGAGCACCTGCCGTCTCCCGGCCCGCTCGAGCGCGCGTGCGGACTGCCTCTGCCGCGCTGCGACGTAAAAGTGTGTGTGTGTGTATTTGTGTGTGTGTGTGACTGCGTGCGTGCGTATGTGTGTGTGTGTGTGCGTATGTGTGTGTGTGTGTGTGTGTGTGTGCGGGGGGGGAGGGGGGGCTGCGCATGGAACCCCCACGTATGTGGAACCCCATGCGTGTTGAACACCGATGTGTCTGGAGCCAAGTGTGTGCGGTACACCGCGCGTGTCAAACTCCATGCGTGTGAAGTCCCACGCATGCAGAACCCAACTTGTGTAGGCCACCATGTGTGTGGCACCTTGTTTGTGTGGAGATCCGTGTGTGCATGTACGCGCGTGGGACACCATGTGTGTATGTGTGTGTGGAGCCCCAGTTGTGTGCGGAACCCCGCGCGTGTGAGTGTGTGTGTGTGTGCGCGCGTGTGTGTGTGTGTGTGCGTGTGTGTGTGTGTGTGTGTGTGTGTGTGTGT
>CAUYUJ010004559.1:365222-370222 GCA_963575745.1 Prorocentrum cordatum | reverse complement strand
CACCAAGCCCAGCGTCATGGCCAAAACTGGCCCCACCTGAGAGCCTGGAATGTGTTTGGATATCTTTGGGTAGCGTATAATACTAAAGATCCCTATTGGTTCGAAAACAGATTCAAACATATCAACCAGCGTTGACTCCAAACAGATTAGACGACTCAAATCAAGGAATCAGAAGAATCGAACATTGCTCGGGATCCGCAACTCAGCAAGTAACCGACCGTGCGCGCAAGCGCGCAAACAAGCGTGCAAGCGTGCAAGCGCAAGCAAGCAAGCAAGCAAGCAAGCAAGCAAGCAAGCAAGCAAGAAGTCAACGCCATAGGCGTAGGCATGGGAGTTTGGGGGGAAGCAGTGGCATAGGCGTAGGCATCGCCATCGGAATTAAGGGGGGGCATAAGAATTAGGGGGGAACAAACTAATTAGAAGGGGTTGACTTAGAACTCCTGTAATGGATAATATTCAAAAATATTCAAAGATACTCAAATATATCCACATATATCCAAAGATGTTCAAGCCAGACGTTTTGGGTTTTGGGTTGGGATTCAGGACTGGTCCTGGGCCAGAAAACGCGCCATCTGGGTTACCTGCCCCCCCTTCGGGTAACCAATGCAAGCTGTAGGGTGCGACGCGCACGCGTTGCTGCTGACTGCAAGGGGCGGGCCCAGACCTGGCGCGCTCAGATGCGAGCGTAATCGCGAGATTCGGGTGCCGACGCGAGGTCGAGCTCATTCCACGAGACAACTCACCTGACCTCCTATGGGCCAGCACCAAAGGTCACTCTGGCCAAGGGTCATCTTACGCGTTGTCGACACTACTACTTGCGCGAGCACTTTTCCGCCGAAGGCATGTTCCGCCGAGGCCCTGTTCCGCCGAGGGCCTTTTCCGCACATGGCCTGTTCTGCCGAATGCCTGTTTTGCCCGGTCCTCTTCCGCCGCGTCCGCTTCCGCCTGGTCCGCTTCCGCCGCGGCCCTGTTTCGCCCGGTCCTGTTTGCCAGCCCTGTTCCGCCGGTCCGCCTCCGCCGCGGCCAACGCTCAGGCCGTGGCCGCCGCGCGCCTCGCGCGGCGGAAGCGAACTTCGGCGGAACTGGCCCTCGGCGGAACCGGTCCTCGGCGGAACCGGTTCTCGGCGGAACTGGTCCTCGGTGCAACCCCAGATATCGGGCGTCTCGAAAAAATCGAGACGGAGGTTTTTCGTCGTTTTTGACCTCTGGGGGCCCTTGCCGGGCCTCGGGACCGTCAAAAAACGACCCGGGATGAAGAACCGGTCCCAGGGAAGTGGTCGGGAGGTCGGGGGCCCGCGTCTCGAAAAAATCGAGACGTCGGATGTCTAGGACAGGTCTTCGGCGGAACCAGTCTCGGCGGAATTGGTCCTCGGCGGAACGGGTCGCGGCGGAACCGGTCCTCCGCGGAACTGGTCTTGTATCGTAGGTGGGTGGGTGGGTGGGTGGGTGGGGGGGGGCGGGTGGTTGGGTTGGTGTGTGTTGGTGGAGCACTGTGCGTGTGAAGTTTCATGCGTAGGGAAATCTATGCTTTTGGATTAACATGCGTGCAGCTGGCAGAGTTCCCACATCAGAAACCACGTCCAGACACTCAGCGACCCCTCCTCTCCGTCTCTCTTCGTCTCTCTTCGTCCTCCGCCTCCTCCTCCTCCTCCTCCTCCTCTTCCTCCTCTAGGTCCCCTCTCTCTCCGAGGCCAAGGTGCCAACCGCTGTACAAGTATACCGAATCGTGACAACTTGCCCGAAAGACGGGCCGTTAAGAATATACCAGACATCCGACGTCTCGATTTTTTCGAGACGCGGGCCCCCGACATCCCGACCACTTCCCTGGGACCAGTTCTTCATCCCGAGTCGTTTTTTGACGGTCCCGAGGCCCAGCGAGGGCCCCGAGAGGCCAAAAACGACGAACAACCTTCGTCTCGATTTTGTCGAGACGCCCGATATCTGGGATGTGAAATGATTTGAGGGTGTAGCGGGGCAGGCGGAATCAGCAGCAGCCTCCTTGATCGCGAGTTGCCCACTGGAGCCGCAGCGCCGCTGTTCCTGCGAGCAGCGGCGCAGACCCAGCAGTCATGCAGTGCAGAGGGCGCCCGCCCACGCGTGGGTATCCTCGCTCCTCCTCCTCCTCGGCCTGCTCTTCCTCGGACCCCGCAGGTCGGCGCATCGGGGCCACGTCCACTCCTTCCCTCCTCCCCTTTGCAGCCTCCACCGCATCTGTCTTCCTCCGCCCCGCTCTCCCTCCCCCCCCCTTCCCGACTCCTCTCCTCCTCCTCCTCCTCCTCCTCCTCCTCCTCCTCCTCCTCCTCCTCCTCCTCCTCCTCCTCCTCCTCCTCCCCCCCATCCACTCCTCCAACCCCTCCTCCTGCCCATATCTGTCCACTCCCTACTCCCTCCTCCCCCGCTCCGTCCTCCGCCATTTTCCATCCAGCCAGCGTTTTGCTGACCACGCCAGGCTGCAGCGAGAACAAGCCTCCGTCCTCATCCTCCTTTTCCTCCCTCATCCCTTCCAACAGTCCCCCTCCACCCATTCAACACCCTCAGTAGGGCGGGCCGTCCGTGTCGCCTCAGACGTCCTCCTCGCTATACGGATACGGGGACAGGGTGGTTTGTTTTGTGCCTCTCGCCCGAGCGTCGATTGCATTCGTCTGAAACGCGTGCAAGAGTCGCCCTTACACGTTGTAGCAAAGTCATGCGAACGGGGGCGGCTCATGTACAGCATATTGCTCTCGCCAAATACTTCCGCAATTCGACATACATGCAGTCAAGGTTGCGCAGATGGATGACGTGTTCTTGTCAGCCTGGGTCGATGACGGACACTTATTCGAACTGTGTGACGCTTGTGTAATTCGTATGGCTAGAGAGGCGGGGAAGGTGGGCAGATCCATAGGGCTCTCGCCTTTGAAGGGGCGCTTCCCTCAACTCATGAAAAAGCATTTTGAGACGATCCGTTGTAATGCGGCATAGTTGCTGCATCCTGGCTTTGCCCAGGCCCTCCTCCTACTCCTCCTACTCCTCCTACTCGGTTTTGTTTGGTTTGTTTTGTTGTTGTTCTATGTGTTATCCTCGGCCTTCTCATCATCCCTCCTCATATATTCATCCCCCTCCTCCTCCTCATCCTCCTCCTCCGCCTCCTCCTCCTATTCCTCCTTCTCCTCCTCCTCCTCCTCCTCCTCCGCCTCCGCCTCCGCCTCCGCCTCCTCCTCCTCCTCCTCCTCCTAGTTATCCTTCTCCTCCTCCTCCTCCTTCTTCTTCTCCTCCTATTCCTCCTCCTCCTCCTCCTCCTCCTCCGCCTCCTCCTCTCCTACTTCTCCTTCTCCTCCTCCTCCTCCTCCTCTCGTCCCCTGCCTCCTCCTCCTACTCCTCCTCCTCTCCTCGTCCTCCTCCCCCTCCCCCTCCTCCTCCTCCTCCCCCTCCCCCTCCCCCTACCCCACCCATGGCCAGCACTCACGCCGTGGCCGCTGCCCAGCGAGAGGGCCGCCGCGGCCACGGCGAAGACACCGAGACCCGCCCGCAGGGAGCCGCTGCCCTGGGCCGCGCCGCCGTTCCCCTCGGCCGAGGACACCACGAGCTCCTGTGTTGGCGGGCCTCTTTTTTCTATGTGTTCTCTCTCCTCTCTCGCTCTCTCTCTCTCTCTCTCGCTCTCTCTCTCTCTGTTTCTCTCTCCCTCTCTCTCTCGCTCTCTCTCTCTCTCTCGCTCTCTCTCTCTCTCTCTCCTTCTCTCGCTCTCTCTCTCTCTCTCTCTGTCTCTCTCTCTCTCTCTTTCTCTCTCTCTCTCTTTCTCTTTTTGAACCTAAAAATGCGACCGCCATTGCAGGCAGTGGAAGGCTGCGGTCGGCGCCGCGTCCAGCAAAACGCACGCACTGGCGTCAGCAGCCCTTGGTATGCGCACAGTGGCGCGAGTGCAAACGAGCCCACCATGTGCAACATACGATTCTGGCTGTAACAAAGAAACCTGAACTTCCGCCTTCAAAGCCTCCCATGCGGCAGGCGCCGCCGCGGCGCGGCCTCGGCGGCGGCCGCCGCTGCGTAACATCTTCTTCGTGGGAAGCGCGACGACGGAGGAGGTCGAGGGACGGAAGAGGTCCACTTGAAACCCAAACCATACATCCAATGGGATTTTGTTGCTCAAGAGAGCTCGACGAACATGCCACCTTATCATCAAACTATGTCTTCGGCCCACAGTTTCCAACCGCAGCGGCTCCCGCCTGACACTTCCTCATTATGTATTCCCAAATCGCGATTTCGCGCGGGACATCCTCACAAGTTCTGCAGGAATCGTGCTCTCGCGTGGGACGTCCGCGCAATCTATTCAAACACGGCGCCCTCGACACTCCGGAATCACGCTCTCGCTGTCAATTGTCCTCGCGATTCTCTTGGGAATCGCGCTATCGCTCGATACTTCACAAGATGCACGCTTCAGCAACCCGCCTGCTCGACATGGCCGCCAAAAGCCCGCCTTCTCGACCCGCCTTCGCGATGTTTTCTCGCGACGCTGGAGATCCAGGGCGCCGGAGACCCAGGGCCTCTGCTCGTCAGGCACGACGTCGCGAGCCTGCTGCCCCAGGCTGTGCGCGCACGCCCATGTGTCCCCGCGCGTGGGCGGCGTAAGAGCGCGCGTGGGTCTACCGCTGCCGCTGCCCGCGCTCTTCCCCCCCCCCCCCCCCCATCCTCCCTCCCACTGCGCTTGCTTGTGCCCCCGCCCGCCCCCCGCTTCTCCGCCTCCGCCTCCGCGTGGGTGGGGAAGGGGGGGGAAGGAGGAGGCGGGGGGACCATTGCGCGGCGTGCTCTGGCGCAGGTGGTCATTGCGGAAGGGGTAGGAGGAGAAGGAGGAGGAGGGGTTGGAAGAGGAGGAGGTGAAGAGGAGGAGGAGAAGAAGGAGGAGGAGGAGGCTGTAGAGGAGGAGGAGGAGGAGGAGGAGGAGGAGAACGAGGAGGAGGAGGAGCAGGAGGAGCAGGATAATGATGATGAGGAGGAGGATGAGGAGGAGGCGGAGGAGGACGGGA
>CAUYUJ010004559.1:355161-365122 GCA_963575745.1 Prorocentrum cordatum | reverse complement strand
ACGAATACGAGATAGGGCGCAAGGACTGAGAGCCAGACGAGGCAGGAGAGGCTCAGAAGGAGGGGGCGGGACCAGGAAGAGATGAGCCAGAGACCCCTGCAGCATTCCAGTGACAGTGTGGGCAGTGAATATACGTAATGGGCGATGCTATCTCGGCACTGACAGCCGAGCAAGCAGCCTCGGACGACGTTGCCTGAACTTGCGTCAATGACCCAATCTCCTGTCCAGGCGCGGATCGCCGTCAGGCGCCATCTGGGAGGGGCCGACTCCAAGACGGGACGCACCTCCCGCCACTGGCTGGAACCTGCACGAGGCGGCGGTGTCGATCTCAAACCACGCGGCGGGGCGTTTACGAAGGCAGGGGACGAGGGGGTCGGGGAACCTATACAGGACGGGGGGGGCGCCACGGACGAGAGCACGCTGCGTCCTGGGAACGAGGGCCCCCAGCAGCAGGACGTGTCGCCACAATGTTCCGGCGGAGCTGTTCCGGCGCGCTCCGGTGGCGGTCTGCTCCGCGCTGGGTTTGCAGGGCGCCGGATCGTTCAACCCTTTGCGGCATCGAGCGTTCCCGCGACGCTCTGAGCTCGGCCCCCTCGGTTTAAATGTCTTTCTCTCTGCGGCGCAGCTGCTTGCGAATCGGACGCACATGGGATTTATGCGAGAAGGCGCTGATCGCCCGTTCGCGATATAGTGCAACCGCGGCGCGCACGTCCGCAGGCGAGCGAGAAATCGCGAGCGCCCTGGCTGGCCCCCAGCTTGGCCGACGAGACAGCCCGCTGCTTCGAGTTTTCGGCCCCGAGGCCCACTTTGCGCCCCAGGTGCTCCGGCGACGGACCGGCGCGACAACCCCCCTACCCAGGACTCGTCGACTCGAGAAGCTCGG
This sequence comes from Prorocentrum cordatum, assembly GCA_963575745.1. NCBI lineage: Eukaryota > Dinophyceae > Prorocentrales > Prorocentraceae > Prorocentrum > Prorocentrum cordatum. The sequence continues at coordinate 364,239 of CAUYUJ010004559.1, read as the reverse complement.
CAGGTTGGACCTCCAACTCTTCGACTGCGGGGCCCGGCGCGGGGTGGCGAAGCATTCTCGAGGCTTCAGCCCGCGGCCAGCTAGTTTTTCGGGATCCCGAGGATGCGCGCGAGGACGCGCAGACCTAGCCCTCCCCGCGTCGCCGCTCCTACGTCGTCCGCGCGCCACCTCCCGACCCCCTTGCCGGCGGCGTCCAGAGTCCGCGCCATGTCTTTGCAGATCGGGTGCGCAGCATGAGCGGAGAGGCTATCTGAGAGGGGGCCCCCTTGGAGGGCGCCGCTTTGATCCGCGGCGAGAGTGAGCGATCGCCGTCAGCGTTGAGAGTGGCAGCCGCGCAATGCAAGTCGCTTGGGCCGCTGCCATCAAGGCCTCGGGGGCGCCCCGGCCCCTGAGACCCAGGCGCGGGCCGGCGAGGGGGGGGCGCGGGCGCAGTCGTGGGCGAGGAGGGGGGGGCGGGCAATGGCAGGGGCAGGGGGGGGCCATGGCTTGCGCGCTGGCTAGTCTGACAAAGCTGTCGAGCTCAATGAGATTCCCCATGCAACATGTCGATGACCCCCCCCTTTTGCGCGGCGCGTTTAAGCGGCCAGTCCAGGGCCGAGTAGACTGCTTCAACGCTGGCGCTGCGCAGCGACAGGCGGCGCGCGTTGCCCAGGGCCCGCGAGGCGACAGTTAGGTCAGCCTCCGCCGATCCTCTGGGGAGAAAGATGCCAGTGGCTAGATTGCGATCAGACCGCATGAGCAGACCCTCGAACATCCACTGCATGGACCGATGGAGGACAGGGGTGCCGCCGCTCACTGCTGCCCAGGCTGCCGCGGGGAGGGCGCCAGGGCCTGGGGCCGCAGGCCGGGCGCGGCGGCCCGCCAGCCGGGGCGCGGGGAACTCGTCGCAGTCTAGCGACGGGACGCCGAAGGGCACGAGGCATGTCCGCGCGCGCCGACGTTGGACGGGGTCGCGGGAATGCAGACCTGGCCCCCCTGCTGGCTCAACGCGCGGTTGATGGCGACGGTCTCCGTGAGCTCGCGGCCTTCGCCCCCGGTGCCGCCAGACATCGCCTGGTGTTGAGCGGCGCTCAGAGTCGCGCGCGGCGACGGAGCCGCGCGACGCTGCGCGACCAACTGCGTCCGCCGATTCTCCGCGGGCTTCTGCTCGGCGGCAGTCCCCAGCGTGCGCCGCTGGCTAGCCGCCTCCGTCGTCTGGGCAATTTTGCACCTCCTCTGGAACTCCGCGAAGTCGAGCATCGCCGCGGCCTCCGAGGGGGTGTCGACCTTCGCCAGCTCGCGCGCCCAGGCATTCCGGGAGGCCGCCAGCAGCGCGAGCACCTAGTTCTGCCCCCAATAGGCGCAGGCCAGCTGGCGCCAGATGATGGCCGTGGCGCCCTTGACCCAGCCCTCAGCCATGAGCGGCTCCTGCTGGACATCGATGGCGGCTGCCTGCAGGATCCTCGCGAAGCACTTGCACTCGTCGGGAGGGGCCTGATGCGCCGGCATCACCTGCCCCAAGTGGCCATCCGCGATCTCCATGAAGTGTGGACGCATGACCACATCGCGCGGGATGGCCGCGGGCATGTCCGCGTCCCGCATCGGACGCTGGCGGCGAAGCAGCGAGGCCACCGCCGTGGAGTGGTCGCTGATGCCGCGGACATGGAGCTCGCTCCGCGCTGGGTGGTCGCCAGAGGCGGGGCCCCTGCTGCATCGGGTTCCGGCCGACCTGCATGAAGGGGTCGATCTCGACGCAGTCGCCAAACTTGACGTCGCCGACGAAGAAGAAAGAGCGCGCCGCAGGCTCGCGGCGAGTCCGCTCGAGGTCGAGGCGTTGGCGCGCAGCGACCCGTCGACGTTGATCAGGTACAAGATCGCGCCCGCGTGCATTCCAGGGGAAAAAACTAGCCGGCGCCGCCCCAGGCGACAAGGATTGAACGGCATAAAGTAATCGAAGAACGCGTCCAGGGGCAAGTTCCTCAGGTTCAAAATGGCAGGCGTAGCCGTCAGCTGCAGCAGGCGCTGCAGTCGCCGCGCCTCCCGCCTCCTCGACCTGGTGCCAGGCGCGAGGCAGAGCATTGAAATGGTTCCCTCAGTCTCTCCAACCGCACCTCCATGCCAGCATCAGAGGCGGGGGTCTCCTGGGGACCCAGCAGCGTTGCACCCTTCCAATAGCGATGGGTGCACTTGAGCTTCTCAGCGATCGCGCGGTTGGCGCCCTTGCCCGACTGCTTCGGGGCTCTGCAGTTCCAGGTGGTGCCATGGTGCAGGCCGTTCCCGTCGCCCCACCAGGCGCGAGATCGCCTGTCAAAGAGTCCACTGCTAGGCTTCTGGCTCTAGGGCGCGGTCCGCCAGGGCCGGCGGCGCCTCCTTTCTGGTAGATGGCTCGCGCTGCCACCATGTTTCGCGAGACCTCGGGCTGGGGCCGAGATCGACGGCTTGGCCAGCTGCCGCCACTTGACTGCAATCGCATTCGAGTCCTTGTCCATAAGGAGGCGCTGCTGGATGTGTCCCTGCAGGGTATTGCGCGGCTTCTTGAGCTGGATGTCGCGGGGGATCTGGCCGCAGTCGATGCCCTTCCCGACATTGACGCGCGCCCGTCCGCCATTCGGGAGCGGCCGAGAACTCGCGCCAGGAGGAGGGCCCAATGCGCAGAAGGCCCAAGAGCCCGGCGCTCAGCCGCTCCGCCAGCCCCGTGGAACCAAGGCAGTGCGGCTCCAAGTGCCTGCCCATCTCTTCTCCCTCCAGCGCGGTTGCCTCGGGCGCGAGGGGGGGCAGCTCTGCGCCCTCCAGGAGTGGTCGCGCGGCGTCCGCCGCCGCCTGCTTCGGCACTTTGGCCCTCGCCGCGGTCGCCAGGCTGGTGGCGTCGACGGCGCGGGCCCAGCCCGTGACGTTCGACAATCCCCGCGGCGTCGCAGATGCCACAGCGCCCATCTCGGCGCGGACGTCGTCCATCTCTTGGCGCAACTTGGCAAAATCCCGCATGCGCTCTTCCATGCTTCCGAGCCGGCCGTCCACCTTCGCGAAGCGCGCGTCGACCACCTGCGCGAACTCCAGCTACGACTGCTGGGCGATGGCCGAGAGGTTCTGAATATTCTGCTGAAGTTGTGTGCCGAGACGGCGCTACATGTTGCTGTGCAAGTGGCCATGTCCTGGGGGCCGATGCCCGCCGCACCGCCGCCTGCAGTGCACCCAAGGCTGAGGCGCCACGCTGCCTTGGCAGCCCAGGCGTCGGGCGGCGGCTGGGCGCCCAAGGCTGCGTCGTCACCATACCCCAACTTCGAGGGCGGGCAGGTGGGCATGATCTCCAGGTCTGCTGCTGTTGCGGCCAGCTGATTCGCTGTGAAGCGGGGTGGCCCGCTGGGCGCTCCGCTGTCGCAGTTGCCTGTCGTCCCAGCACGGCGGCGCTCCGCGGCAGGCGGGCGACGAGGCCGTCGGGGGTCGCGTCCCCCTTCGGCGCGGTCCTGCTGGCGCTGCCTCCGCCGATGGGCCTCACGACGACGCTGCTCACTGCGAGAGGTGCTGCGTCTGGCGGAGCTGCAGGAGGAGGATGGCCGAGAGCCACAGCGACCAGCACTGCCTTTTCAGCATGTGACGATCGGGCACACCGTCAACCATGGCAAGTATGGCAAAACAAATGCTAGCCCAAGAGCCTCCCAAACTGGCCCCAAGACGGCCCAAGAGAGCCCGATGACTGCCCAAGAAACCCCCAAGACGGCCCCAGAGGCTCTCAAGACGGCTCCAAGAGGGGAACCCGACGGGGAACCCGAACGGAAATGTCATGCCCTCTGCCTCCAGAGGCACCCAAGAGGCCCCAAGAGAGTCCCAAGAGGTCCCAAGAGGCCTCCAAGAGGCCCCTAGCAGGACCCAGGAGGCCCAGAATCGTTGTCGTCGTCGTCGTCGTCGTCGTCGTCGTCGTCGTCGTCGTCGTCGTCAACGGTCGTCGTTAAACCGTTCGTCGATCGTCGTCGTAATGATCCCACTCGTCGACCGTTGGTCGTCTGTTGTGACCATCCCAACAATAGCATCAAAAGCGCCCGGATCGGGGACATCGGCCAGAGGCCACTACAACAAACGCTAGCCGCTGAGGTGCTGCCCGTGCGAGTGCTGGGCAGCAGGAGGTCGATGCTAGAGAACTGGCAGGCTGGACAGCCTTGCCTGCCGCGGACTAGCGGTATCCACGTGTTCCCCTGAGGAACCAAGCATCTTGAGCCAAAATGGCTACGGAGGAAAATGACGACGAGGAAGAGGAGGAGGAGGAGGAGGAGGAGGAGGAGGAGGAGGAGGAGGAGGAATAGGAGGAGGAGGAGGAGGGAGGAGGAGGGGAGGAGGAGGAGGAGGAGGACGAGGAGGAGGAGGAGGAGGAGGAGGAGGAGGAGGAGGAGGAGGAGGAAGGGGAGGAGGAGGAGGCTCGCCGCGTGCCTCTTCTGGAGGCGCTGGGAGCGAGGCTGGGAGCTCCTGCTCCCGGCACCGCCCAGGACGGCCTCACGGGGGGGCCCGTCCTGGGGCCGCCCTGGGGGGGCATCTCACGCCGTCTTGGCCAGGACGGCCCCTGAGGGCCTCCCGGGGGGCGGGGGTAAAACAGGGCTAGGATCGGGATACATCGCTCCAGAGCGTTCCGGAGCGCTCTCAGAGCGTTCCGGAACGCTCTGAGAGCTGCCGCGGCGCCCAATACATCCTCCAAACCCGCCGATTCTCAGAGATTTCGAGTTATCCCGATCCGATTTTGTCCCGATCTTCGTGTCGTTTTAGGGGGGGAGGACGGCCCGAGAGGGCCCCAAGATGGCCACGAGGGCCCCAAGAAGCCCACAAGAGACCGGGAAGTCACCAAGGCAGCCTCAGGAGAGCCCCAAGGCGGCCCAAGAGTGCCCCCCAAAGAGGGCACCAAGAAAAGGCCAAGAGGGTTCCAAGTTAGCCCCGAGGCGGCCCACGAGGGAGGCTGCCGAGGAAGCCACAGGGGCCCCAAGACCCTCCACGAGGCCCAGAGAGTCGTCAAGATGCCGATTAAAAGGCACCTGGGGGGACCGCTTTTCGGCCACACGGGGCAGCGGGAACCCGCCGGAGGCGTCTTCGATAAAACCAGTGTGCCGACCTCCATCTTCTGCGCGGCGGGTGCCGCGCGGCAGCTGCCGCAGCGCGGAGGGCCTGCGAAGGTAGAGGTCGAGGGAGGGAGGGGCGGAGGGGGCGCGCGCAGTCTCCACGCGAAGTCTTCGAGTGCGCGACGACGACGACCCATGACATGACGACCACCGCGGCGGCGGCGACGACGACGACGACGGATGACGGCGGCGACGACGACTGAAAAGGACGGACGACGACGGCCTACGACGACCAAAGACGGACGACGACGACGACGACGACTACGACGACCGAAGACGGACGACGACGACAACCGACTGGGGACGACAGTCGACCCACGAACAACGGACGATGACGGCAGACGAACCACTGACGATAGACGACAGCCGACGACGACCAACGACCAACGAAAAACAAAGACGCCGCCGTCGACAACGACCGCGGAGGTCTCCTGGGCGTAGCGGTCCGCCTCGCTGCCGACGCGCAGCACCACATATCGGCCCCTGTCGGAGGCCTCCAGAGCGGCAGCCTGCCGGAAGACCGCCAGCGCCGCCGGCGCCGTCGGCGTCGGCGTCGTCGGCGGTCGTCGGTCGTAGGTCGTCAGCGTCGTCGGCTGTCGAGCTTCAGAAACGGTGAAATACCTGTCGCCCAACTCGGCGGTCGTCGGCGTCGGTGGTCGTCGGTGGTGGTCGTCGGTGGTCGTCGGAGGTCGTCGGCGGTCGTCGGCGGTCGTCGATCGCCCGCATCGCCTGGCATGGGGGAGGCGCGCGCCTCGGCCGAGCGGCGTCCGAGAGTGCCACCCGGGACGAAAAAAAACCGGCGAAGGCGCGGCTGCGATGGCGGTGGCCGCGCCGAAAGGCCACGGTGTGTGGTTGCGATGGCGGCGTCGCTCCAACGCAAAGGGCGGTGGACATCGCGGCCACGCCGGAAGGGCCTCGTGCAAAAGGTGCCGTCCGGAACGGCGCGGAGGTGCGGCTCAAGCAAGGTGATTGTTCGACGGGCGTCGGGGCGCCTCGATGTCGAGCCGGGGGGCCCTCGGTGCGGGCTCGGGTGGCCTCGGGTCCAGGCGACCCAGCCTTGTCCGTGGAGCCCGCCCAGCGGCCTCCGAGGACACGCTCGGGATGGGCATCGGTCGGACGGTCGGTCGATCTGCTGGCCTGCCGTCGTCGTCTTCCTGCTCTTCCCTCGTCCTGCTCCTGCCGCGGCTCTTGGTGCCGCTCCTGTACCCCTCCCCCCCCCCGCCCCCCCCCCCCCGTCTCCCTGCTCCCCCCCCTTGCCCCCCGTGCCCTGCGTCTGAGTGCTGCTCCTCCCCCCTGCCGCTGCAGTGCAGTGACTGAGGGCGGACACGTCTGTGTCCCACCCTACTCGGCCACCATGGGCCGACCAGGGGCAGACAGACGGATGAGGAAGAGGCGGAGGCTAAACCAACAGAGTCTCGCATCAAACGGCAGGGGAGGCGAGGCGAGGCGAGGCGCTGGCCTGTCGCACGAGGGTAGGCGCACAAGGATAGGAATCGAAGGGCGCCGGAGTTGCAGGAAGACGTGGGAACAGTAGTTGGAGATGGGAGCCGGAGTTGGAGAGAAAAACGATGGGGGCGGGCGTCGAAATAAACAAGAGCAGGATCTGGAGTCGGGAAAGGGGCACGTGTCGAAGTCACTCTGGCTTACAGCTGTTCCCGCCTGTTGTATGCACATTCCCCAACGCCGACGTGTGCCAAAAAGTAGGCTCCCATGCCACCTATAGTTTGTTGTCCGTCGCCGTACGTATCATCTTCTGTCGTCGGCATCACCGCCGCTCTCATTTACCATCCGCAGAAACTGGAAGATCTCATCACCCCATTTCTTCTGTTACCCTTCGTGGCGTCGTTGGGCTGGGCGAGCGTCGTGGGCGTCGCGAGCCCGGTCTGAAGAGAGCCGCGTCCACCTGTCATATCCGTGGGTTGCGGGACGCGATGTCCACCGCCATTTTCGCTTGAAGTATGTCGTGCTCCAGTCCTCCACGCCCGCACGCCGTGCATGTTCCAGGGCTGTGTGCGTCGAGTTTCGTATGACGTCTTGCCATGGTTCTAACGCATCCTCTTCTATCTGGTTATCTGTCGTGTCGCTTGCGGGTACAGTTCTGCAGATTGTGACGCCGAGGCATTCTCCGCTGAGCACGTCGCTAAGTGAGAAGCATCTCTTTGGCGAGGGTCCACAAGGAGCATCCGTACATCACCGATGCAAATGTTGTACCGTTGCAGAATTTCAAACGTTTGTGGACTGAGAAGCGCTGGTGTATCATCTCGTAGCGCACTTCATTGAATCGCCCCATCCTGCAGCAGTCCTATTGCGCAGTTCTGCGTCGTGGAAACCGTCCAAAATAAGCTACCTTGCCGAATAGCTCTGGTCGGAACGTTATATTTCGACGATGTCGCCAGTGGTGTCAACATGGGTAACTGCTCTTTCCTCCCTCCGGCTGACGTTCGTCAAAATGTCGGTCTTGTCTGGGTGCAACGTCAGACCACCTGTTGTTGCTTAACGTTGTACATCGTGGGGTCGGCAGGAGAGCTGCCGACTGTCCTGGGCACAGAGCAAGACATCGTCGGCGAAGCCGAGCCGGATGCCAAAACTCTCGCGTCGCCATGCAGGTTTCACCTGTCGGAACACAAAGGACTCGAGGACAAATTTGACAAGTGATAGATTCAGCGGCCCCGCCTGTTTTGCCCCCCGCTCGATGCTGAAAGGTCTGCTGGTGGTGTCGAGCTGGTTGGGCTCCACGTAAGGGTCCAGAGACACGTAGTGTCCTGTACCTGCCTACAGAAGCTCGAACCCTGGGAGCCCCTCTTGGACACCAGGTGAGCAGTCCTCCAGAAAAGCGGCTGCAAGAAAGCGGCAGGGCTCAGAAGAGTATGCTTCACTCTTGATTTCGCACTGCCGCTGGCCCGACCGGGCGCGTGAAACATTCAGTTCCTGCCATGAAACCACGACGAACTCATAGCGACCCCGGGGGCCTTCCTCGTCTGAAGCCGTCGATGATAAGGAAACAAGTTTGTCATGTGCGGCGACGTGCGCAAAGCAGGACTCGGTCCCGAGACCGTCGCCCAGGACTGCCCATCCGCAGAAGAAGCCGCACTCCAACCTTCACGCAGCTCGATCCAACTGACTGCCTGGGTCTGGGGACGTGTCTGCGCCTCGACACTGCGGTCCAGCGCTTCCGCCGCCCTCCCGCCCGATCTGGGCAGACGCGCGTCATGCCGCCCCACAGGTGGGCGGAGTCCCCGCCGCGGCTGGCCCCGAGATAGCGCTCACGTGGCGGACGCGGCCATCCTCGAGTGCAGACTTGAGGAGCGGGGCAAGAACGTCTACAGAGCATGTGGCGGGGATCTTCTGCCATGGTTCAATTCAGGCCCGGGTCAATCAGGCCCCGCAGAATTCTGCAAAATGTCCTGCAAGATCCGGCGCCCAGAGCCGGGTCAACGCGAAGGGTCGGATCCTGCGCCCAAGCCCGAGTCAGTGCGACCCTGGCCCTGCAGGATCAGGCAGCATCGGGCGCTCGGGCCGACCCCCCTTTGCACTCCCTCATCCTCTCTCCTCCTCCCTCCCCCGTCTCCTCCTCTCTCCTCCTCCCTGCCCCGTCTCCTCCCCCGTCTCCTCCCTCCTCCTCCTCCTCCTCCTCCTCCTCCTCCTCCTCCTCCTCCTCCTCCTCCTCCTCCTCCTCCTCCCGAACTTACAGGCGCTCACAGCCTCTGGCTGGCACGCCCTTACGGCAGCACGCAGAGTGAGAGCGGGTCTGCCGAAATCTGGGGGCCCGCGCTGGCGCCCTCGCCACGCCCACCCCGGCACGCTGCAGGGCTCCCGAACCTGGAGAGACTGCTCCCCCGCATTTCCTCGCCATCGCTCGGACGTCCATTCCGTGTGCTTTTTTCGGTTTCGTGCGTGGTTTTTCCGCCAAATGATCCAGGATGCTCCTCGATGGTCCTCGCCGAAGGAAGATTGCACACGTCCGAGCGATGCCGAGTTTCTCGCAATGCACCCTGGACAT
>CAUYUJ010004559.1:262661-350161 GCA_963575745.1 Prorocentrum cordatum | reverse complement strand
GATTATTTTTTTACTATTTTGGAACATTTTTGGTTTTTCGTCGAAAATCCCTCTGTAGGGGGACAGGCCCGCCTTAAACTTCGCCCTGCGCCTCTCCCCGGGTGCGCTCTGACCTGGATGCCGGGGCGGCTCCCACCATGGCGACGAGGGCGCCCCAAGCCCCAAGAAAGGGCGAACAAAACGAGTGGAGGGGAGCGGCACCGGCATGTTCTGGCAAAGTTTTTCACACTGCGAGCAGCCGTGTCGACGAGAAGCAGCTGGAGCGCCCAGGAACCTCCGAATGGGCCACGTCGGCGCATAGGCATTGGCACGTACAGTCGGGCTGCTGAAATGAGGAGCTAAAAGTAAGAAACGAAACCCCGTGTTTTCCAAGTCGAGCCGCGAACTCCGAAGGAACGGCGCCGACAAATCCGAAGGAGCACCGAGGGGGCTCGCCGCCAAAAAAGCCACGGAAGGCGTGCAAACCTAAGGGACCATCGAGCCACTTCCGACCTCGACCTGGACCATTTTGCTGACTGTACTCCTCCTCCTCCTCCGAAATCCTTCGTGTGGTGGTACGGGACCAGCACCAGGTTCGCGGGGCTCTTGGGCAGGCCGTTCGCGCGGAAGGTCCCCACGCTGAGGCCCGCCATCTTGAAATCGAGGCGCTCGCCGGGCGAAAGCTGCATCGGGATCAACCGGCACTCTTTGTACTTGAGCGGCTCCTTCAGGTGACCCTCCATAACAGCACACACACACACACCCCTGCTCAGAGTTAAAACAGTTTTGAGCAAAGGAGAGGGTCATCATGCGAAGCGTGCTGTGAAGCAGTAGTCCAGGTCCAGGTATACGAAAACTGCGCAAACAAGAAGTTCAAAGAACAAACCCATAGTCCAGTCCACATTGCTGATTTCCTTTAGCGAAACCTGCAGTCCATGAGAGCTGATCTGTTCTTAAGATCTTTGTCTGCTGGGTGCCACCGCAAATCAGCTCGCGGCTCGGGGCCACCGCCAGCCCAAACAGCGGGCACACCATCGGCACAGCCCCGCCGAAAATTCGAGGAGCTGCACCACGCGTGGGCGCGGGATCCACGGGCTGCGCCCAGGTTGCGCCCTCGGTTGCCAAAACGTACAGGCGGCATGCTGTTTGCTGCGCCACCAATTGCGCACTCGGCTGTCACCTCCTCCTCCTCCTCCTCCTCCGCGCGGGTATTTGGGCTCGGCGCTGGGCCCCTGCCCTACAGCTCTGGCGTCGCCTCTGGCGCTACCCCTGGTGCGCGCGCGACGCGCCTGGGCAGGGTTGCTTAGGAGGGGGTCCCGCGCCTAGCCAAGACACCCGCGTGGACCGCACAGGAAAACTATGCTCGCGCACTGTTGCTGATCGTCTGGCTCCTCCGTGAGTTTCGCCATCTTGCTGAGGGTGTAGACGGTGAGGGGCCTAGCGTCGGCGTACGCGTTGCAGACGGTCAGGTTGTGCACGGGGAGTGGGTCCTCTTTCAAACCAGCCGCCGCGTGGGCGACGCCGAAGAGCACCAAGGAGCGGAACGCGGCCATTGGCACGACAAGTACGGCGCGCTCGAGCGAAGAGAGGCGAGACAAGTAGTGTACGGTATGACAAGCTGTGGAAGAGCTGCGGATCCGAAACGGCAGCAGACAAAACCCCTGCCGACGAACCTGTCCCCAAGCACGGATCCCAAATCATTTTGGGCTCCCCGTATGTCTTGGCACGGACGATTGTGCAGCATGTTCCGGCCACGCTACCCATTGCGAAGGAAGGAAAGGGGAACGAGAGGAAGGATGAAGGAGGAGGAGGAGGAACTAGAAATGCGGGGGTGGTAGCTTGACCAGAGAAAGCATTGCGGCAATAAGAAATAGAGATCGGGCTTGTCACTCATCAATATCTTTTTAGTACGCGCCAGCGCTGAAGCCAAACGGCGGCAGAGCATCCGATTTGACTCGGGATTGCGCGGGCGATCGAGAGGCTCGCGCGGAGACGCAAGGCCAGAGAAAAGTCGGGAGAGGCAAAGAGGGGGGCGTCAAAGAGGGGGGGGTGCAAATCATGACCGGCGGCACGTGCGCGGCCCAGCGGGGGGGGCCAGGGACGTGATGAAATGAGAAGAGGCGCCATGACATCTGGGGAGATATCATGGCCCCCGCCATGCTATCCACCCCCTCCTAGTCATCACCCCCCTGTTTTCCGCCCCAGACTACTCGGGAGGCCCGTTAAGGCCAGCCGGGACTATCTGGGAGGACTGCCTGTGCGCAGCCCGAAACCGTACTACAAATCGGGGCGTTGACCTAAGGAACCCTAAATAGGGAACGAGGCCCGTCTTTTCCATAAGTTAAACGTCGATTTCCTGTCGAAAACCTAAGGAAAACCTGAGGCAAGCTGTGAAACACTTAAGGAACGCGGAGCCCCTCCCCAACGAAAAGGGGGGACCAGACCCGCCCAACCCCAGGCGCCTTCTAGGCTCAGCAGGGATGCCCCGTCGCCGTCTGGCCTTCACCGCCCGCGGCACGGCGGGGGGCGGGCTTTGCTCCAGGTCGGGGAGAGCCCGCTCGGGCCTGCACGCGCGGCACGGCGGGGAACTCGCGCGCATAGAACGGGTGCGGCTTCGGCCAGGCCGCATGAGCGCATGCTTGTAAAGAAGGGGCCCTGGGACACGCAACTAAATACACACACACACGCTAGAGGATTCCCCATGTTTTACATATGTGTTGGACTTTCGTATTCCCCCCACACTTCCCATATTTTCCCATATGTTCTGTGGGATCGACGATTCATTGTGTCTGTGTGTTTTTCCCCTCCTGAGTTTGGTGACCCCAGGACGCAGACAAAGAGGTCTGAAAGCCTGTCGCGCAGACCAGGCACTGTGGATGGCCCCAGGGTCACGTGGAGATGCGAGGAGGAGGCGCGACGGCGACTAGACCGAGTGCGGTGGAGAAGGTGGGGGATGGCGGATGACCGCGAGAGATGCGCCCTCTCTTGGGCGCCATCGCCTCGAGCTCACCACCTCAGTCGCCTCGGGGCTGGGAGCCGCTGCGACCTCGCTGCACCTTCACCGCTTCGCCGGGCGCGCCCGGGGCGACACTGCCCCGCGAGGGCTTGCGGTCGTCGTCGCCGCGGGCTACAGCGCGCGGTGCCGCGGCCGCGCGCTGGCGCTTGACCTTCTCGCCTCTGTGGCACACCTTCTTCTTGGGCTTGTCGCCGTCGGGCTTGGTCTGGTCCTTGCTCGCGTCCTTGCCCATGCCCTTGCCTGTCGCGACGGCCGCGTGCCCTTGGGGCCGATCGGCGCCGCGCTGCCGACGCGCTGCCAGAACGGGCGCGGCAGAGACGGGCGCAGTCCTGAGCCGTGGGCGGCGTCGCTGCCGCAGCCCCTTCCGGCCCCGCTGCCGCTCGCCGCGCCCCCTCTCCTGGCCCCGTGGCTGCGCGGGCGGATGCGACGAAGTCCTTTGGCGGGGGCCCCTGGAGTGACCGAGCCGACCAGATTTGGCACAACTTGGTGTTCGGCAGCACCACGGGCACATCGATGGCCTCGTTGCCGCGCGCGGGGCGAGCATTTGCAACCTGGCCCACAGCGCGGCGAGCCTCGTGAGTGAACCGCCATGCCGCACCATCGTCTCCGTGACCGCGCCGCTGACTTGGCGCCGCCGAGCCGCCGCGTGGGCAGGGGAGCCGACGTGCCAGCTTCGGACGATCCGTGCCTCGTCGTCGCCATCGGCCGTCGCGTCGGCCCCTCGCCGAGCGCCGCGGGCGGCGCCTCGGGCGGAGGAGGCGCGCGCGGAGGTGGAGCTGGCGCGGTCTTGCTGGTCGGCAGCGCGCGCCCGGGCCAGACGTTCCAGCGGCCGGGCGGCGCCGACGGGGCTTCGGAGGGTGGCTGCGAGAGCGAGCGGCGGCATCAACATGTGCCCGTGGATGCCCTCGCGGTGCCAGCGGCCCAGCTGCCCCCCCTCGACGGGCCCATCCAAGTGCGGGCGATCCCCGGGCAAGGGAACAGTTGGCGGCCCTCCCGGCGGCCTCGCTACGGCGGGCGGCGGTGCCCCGGGGCCTCCGGGCGGAGGAGTAGCAGGTCGAGCGCGCTCGCGGGGCGCTGCGCGGCCCCTGGGTGCCGCGGGCGCCTCATCTGAGGGTGGCGCCTCCGCGCGGGGCGATGTTGGATCCGTTCTCGGACACCGCGGCGGTGGCGCCGGGGGCCGCGGCCGCGCGCGCGGCAGCGGGTGGCCGCCAGCGCGCAGCGGCGCGCGTCGGGCGCCCGTGCGAGGACCCGCCAGAGTGCGAGCCAAGCCGCGCAGTTCCGCGCGCCGCGGCTGCCCGGCGCGCGGGTCAGCTCGCGAGAAACATGCGCTTCCCTCTCTGCCCGCGTATTCTGCATGCTGCTGCGCCAAGGCTCCTGCCAACAACTACGCCTGGACTGTCGCGCTGCTGCGACTGCCCCAGACCCGGCGCGCGCGACGGCCAATCTTCCGAACGAGATGAGGCTGGGGAAGAACAGGTGGTAGCAAGGGGGTGGATCACGAACTAGTCCGTGCACTGATGCTTGTGAGGTTGTCAGAGGACAGCTGGCACGCCAGGCCCGACGGCGCAATGAGTTTGCCGGCCGCGTCGAGGGCGACAGCGCGCGGCGCGCGCGCGCGGCCGCCAGCGGGGGCCGCCGACTACGTCGTGGAAGGCAGATCGATAGGTCGTGCCCGCGGTCAGCCCGTCCGCGACAATCTCGAGTGTCTCGCCAGCTCAAGGCCCATAGTTGGCCCGGGCGTAGGAGATCACGGGGCCGAGGCGCGCGCGGCAACAGCGAACGTCCTGCCGGGGGCTTCGGTCTCGCAGCCGCAACGGCGGTGGCTGCGCCCATGGGGCCCAGGCAGATTTCGATTTGCAATGCGAGAGGCTGCTGACCATCTCGCTGGTGGCGCGCCGCTTCCGGGCCGCGCGGGCCCCTGAACGCCTCGTGGGGCGCGGTGGCCAGAGCGAGGCCGTGATCCGTCGAACTCATCGCGAGCGACAGCTCATTGGCGAATGCGCTTTGCGTCGCAGTCTGAAGCGCCCCGCGCTGTCTGTCCAATCTGTGGCGTGCTGGTTCACGAACGGATGCCCATTGCGCGCCCGCCTCCGCGGCGCCCATGCGCAGGAAGGTGGCCCCCTCTGAGCGTCCGCATTGGCGCGGCCTGGGCCCGTCTCACCAGAGAGCTGGGCTCGCGCACGCGGCCGCGCGTCGAAGCTGCCGCGTGGCGCAGGAGAGCTACGACGTAGACGGGGAAGCCGATTCGGACGATGAAAGCAAACGCCAAGTCCATGAGCAGGCCGGGCCATACCTTGGCCAGGTCTTCGGAGGCGATCTCAGAGATTGACTCGCGAACGAGCTCGGCACCCCTACTGGTTTCAAGGTCTGGGTGAATTCGATCTGGTCCAGCTCGGATCCACCGTCGCACGCGGGAGAGTGGCGCGCCCCGCAGCGCGCAAAGGCCCCCCTTGCTGATGCCCAGCTCACCATGGCCAAAAGCATCCTCTAAGCACTTGCGCAACTTATCCTTCTCATGGGGCAGTCCTGCTACTTTGATGTCGCCCGCGTGCTTGGTCAATTGCAGGGCAAGCTCGCCGTCCCCGTGTTTGGCGATGAACTTGTTGTCATATTGTGCGAAAGTGGCTGGGTACTTGTGGTTCTTGGTCTTGGTGAATTGGACTGACCAGCATCTCGGTGCATCCTTGCGCCCGGACCCTGGTTTCTTCATGTGGAGGACATCTAGTGCAGGGTCGAAATGTTCGCGCCCTTCGCACATTGCAGGACTGTGCAGGCATCGAGGGAGTGCTCGAAGTTGACATCGCGCTCCTCTTCGCCCGTGGCCTCCGCAAGTTCTTGGCTCTGTCTGAGAAGGCGTTCTTGACGTCCCACGCGTCGATCTCTCTTCCTGGGCAGGTCGCCTCGGATACAGGAACGTTTTGGGAAGGCCGGGATGAGGTGCCGTCATTCGTGGCACTGAGATCAGCGTCGATGTCCTTGACGCCTCGGAGGGTCAACCTTATCCAAATGATCCGCACGTTCCGCGACAGGTCGGTCTTGCTCCGTGTCCACATCCACATGCCTGCCCACCTGCAGTCCAGGACGTCGCGTGCTCGTCGGCGCGGGGGCCGCGCGAAGCAATTCTGATCCACTCGTGCCTGCCGCTCCTCGAACACCGAGGCTGCAACTGCTGCAGCACGCAGGTAATACTACAGCCTTCTGGGTTCCTGTCGCATCATAAACCCGGAGTCGCGCACACCGTCCGCCAAAGACTTGATGGTATAAGATAAGTTTGTGAGTCGCGTCTGGGACTAGCATGTCCACATGGGCGTTTCCCCAGTATCATCGACGTCGAAGGCCTCTGCTGTAGAGAGAGGCGCAACGCCCACTGTGTGATAGTGGTGCTGATGGCGGACCTCCGTGGAAATCGCTCGTGGCAGTGGATGCGAGGGTGCTGCTTAGAGCTCGATCCTCATTCTGTCCTCGGACGTTACCGACCCTGCTGACAAGGCGTCCTGCATGACCGTCTGTTGATCGTGCGCTAGGGCGGCCCACCACGCAACGTCGATCAAGCGCTGGTCGGCCGAGTCCTCGCGGGACCCCTTGTCGATGGTAGACAGCCCCCGTCGTCGTGAATCGAGCCGTCTGGGCGCGCGCATGCTTCCGCAGGATGGGCGCAGCTTCCCCTGACGTCTTCCACTTGGCCACCATCTCACATGGGATCTCTTCGAAGCAGCGTTCAGCTATCTCGCCAAGCACGAGCAGAAGGTAACACATCGCGCCGTGGGTCGGGTCGAGGAGGTCGACGAGGCTCAAGCCTCGAAGCACCACCGTGTCTCTGACTTCGCGGCTGCCCGGCCCAAACTTGCAGTGGTTCATCATGATTCTGCGGTCGCGATGCGGGCCAGGCCGCGGCCTACTTGGATCGCCGCAGCGCCGCTGGGGTTGAAGATGTTCCTGGCGAGGCACTCGAGGCCGAGTGTCAGCTGGCGTCGGGTTGCGGTGATGGCGGCGGTTGCGCCGGAGTCAGTGAGGCCGAATCGTTGGAGAGTCTTCGCGGTAAAACTTACGGGATCATGCTCTACCACGATACATGCCTGACCACGGGGCGCCGTAGGTTGCCTCGCAGCGCCAAATACCCGCCAACCAAAGTCCATGAATCGTCGTGCGTCTCCAAGACGACCCAATTGTTCAGTGCCTCGGTGCGGTAGTTGACGGTCGCGGCGCCGCGTTGTGGGCGCTCATCTTGCCCGCAAATGCAGCCTCGGAGAGGACGTCGGGCATGCTGACTCGTAACCTTCACGCCGTAGTTGTGCGTCAACACAGTGCATGGCGCGCCTTGGCATGGCACCGCGTCGCTCGATCACCTGGGCGTACTGATCTCGGGCTTGGAATCGGACCAGACTGCCGTGTCGGTCGAAGAAGGGCTGCGCTTGGACTCCAAGTCTGCCGCGCTCGCCAGCAACAATCAGGGTCTTGAGTGGCCCGACGATCCGATCCAGCATGATAAAATGGCAGAGCATCGGTGCTCGGGGGATCGATGCCCAGCGTCGTTGGGGCCCCCCTCGAGCAGACGTGCTGCACGCCACTGGTTGGCTCTATCAGTCATGTGCCAGATAGGCTGCTGGCAATAGAAAAGGACATTCCCTTCTACTTCGTGGCCAGGAGCTGTGGCCAGCTCGACCGAGGGTGTGATCTGTGGCGCGTTGCTTGCCCGGGCCTGGCGCTCGCGGCGGGTGTTCCAGTGATCACCTGGGTGATGCTGCGCGGCCACTGGGCTGCGATGAATATCTTCCCATATGCGTCCGTGTAGCATGCCGCCAGCGTATATGTAGCATGCCACCAGCGTATATGTAGTTTACCTTTGGTAACATGCGCACGCCATGCGTGAAAGTCGACGTAAACTTCTGGCGCGTGACCAGTTGCAGCGGCCACTAACTGTTCGAGGTCGTGGTCGAGGAGCCCTAGCGGCTCGGGGCGCCGCGGGGTCAGGCCTCGTCGGCGGCTTGCCGTTGCGCATCGGCGCCGGTGGTGCAGGGTCGTCGGTGGGGCCTCGATCAGAAGGCGGACGTCGGTGCCAGGACTCACCTGTGACCCGGGAGTTCCTGTCGAAAGATGTTGAGATTGCTGCGCATGTGCCTCGTGGGGGGGGGAATCGGGTTGGCTGGTGCGGCGCTCTTGGACAGACCTGCATGGTTCGCCGGGGCGGCGGCGCTCCCCGGGCAGCCTCGCGTAGTCAGGGCGCGCGCTGTCTCGTGGCGGATCGCGCGGGCATCCAGGGCATCAGCGCGGTGACTCAGCGATTATCGCAGCAACCTTGTGGTTTCGCACTTGGTTTTGCATGTGGTGCGATGGCTGTCTGCTTCGAAGCGGGTTTGGCGGCAGATGTCTGCGTGCCCGAAGCTCGCGTCGGGGCCCTAGACGGTTTCGGTTGGGCTCGCGACTTTCCTGCTGATGCTGGCATGGCTGCTGGCGCTGGTGATGGCGGTGCCTCGGCTCTTTCCAAGCGTTCGAGCTCCCAGAAAAATTCCCGGGCCGATGCCGGCTGGCTCTTGGAGCCGGTAGAGCTCAGTGATCAGGATGGCTGAGCTGTCCGCCGCGGCTCTGAGCGCGGCGGTGCCATGCGCCGCTCGCTCAGCTAAGCGCAAGGGACAGACATGTAGCATCTTGGTGTGTTGGCCGTGTCCCCAGTTGACGTCGCGGTCGTGGTTACTGCTGCACTTCAAATACCTGAAGGCCGCGAAGTGGCGAGTTGGCGATGGCCCATGACGGCTTCTTGGCTGGAAGACCTCGTGAACCTTTGGCTCCCGAATAACATTGGCCGAACGCGGCCAAAATTCACGCGGGGGCGCGCGGGTGCCTCTTCCCAGGGCGGCGCCGCGCAAAGCCAGGCAGGGCTCGGTTGTTCAACCAAGAAACATCGTCGCTCGCGCATCTGCGTCGTCGCAACCTGTCCGCCGAAGGAGATGCGCGGCGCGGCTTCCTCGTAGAGGGTCCGCCACGCCCGTCCCGTAGTTGATGCGGTCATCGAGGCCGCTGGGCGGGCCGGCACCGGGCCACGGCGGCGCCGCGACATGCGCTGGTAGACCTGCGGGGCGGTGGGGTCTCCCAAATCGCAGCCAGAAGCCGAGTCGAAATCGTCGCCGGTCTCGGATTGTTGTCGGGCGGCGATCTGCGAGGCGCCGGCCTCGCCGCCGCGCGGTTCACATAAAACCGCGCCAGGCCCGTGTCTCGGGCCGTGGCCAGGGCACGTTTTAAGGTCGAGGCCTGGTAGGTGGCTGCTGGAAAAGCTGCGCGGTAGCCAGCAATGGCCCCTGCCGCGCGCGATCCCGCCAGGCCGCCAGGTGCTGACCAGCCGGGAGCCCCCGGGCGCGTTCGATGGCAATGTCCCGGAACAGCCGCGCGAGCTGCTCCTCCGCGCCTCGCCCGCGCTGCCTCTCCAGTGGGAGAGGCGCGTGACGGAGGCGCCCTGGCAGCGTTGAGGGGCGAAACCTCACGCGCGGTAGGTCGCCGTCTCGAGCTGGACGCGTCGGTGGCGGGACTGCCCGGCTCATGTTTGAGGTTGGTGTAGATCGTCCGACTGTCAGTCAATGCGTCGACAAATGCGGGGCGCTGGGTCATGGCGGGCGTAATGGGAGGGATATGCGGGGCACCGCGTGAACGCGCGCCACGGTGCTCTCGCTCCAGGTGGAGACCCAGTTGTCCTCTATTGCATCGCTGCAAGTGTCGGTATGGGCACGTGCCCAGTAGCCTGATATCTCGTCTGGATCGTCAGGGTCAGACGTTCCCCCGCAAACTTCAGTAGACTTCTTTTCCTTGCGGACCTTACCTTATACGACGAATGCGATGGGTCGGACATGTCTGGGTTGCGACCGGTCTTGGCATGGGCGTGCTGGGTGCTTGGCGAAGCTGCCGAAGCCCTCTCGCCACCTAGGGCAGCTGGTGTGTTTGTGGGCCTACAATCTTTGACTCCGCTTGAGAGGCAGACGCTGCTCGGGCCAAACCAACATGAGCGTGGCCAAACGCACTTGGGAACTTGGCAGCACATCTGCCTTGATCCGCTCTGTCTGGGAGGTGGGCGAGACGCCCTTGGCTGAGTGGCGGTCAGCGGCCCAGTGCCAGGAGATATCGTGCACCAAGGCCCCTGGGCATGTGCGCATCAGGCTCGTCCCTTGCTATATCGTCGCGACGATGTGGAACGCTGTCTTGGCGGGCGACTTGGCGCAAGTCTTGGTGCGCGTCCCAGTCGGCAGAGCCTGATTGTGAGCCGTCTCGTTTCACTTGCTGGCCTTGTAGCCACTTCTACTGCGCAGTCCAACTGCCCCGCCAGGGCCATTGCGGCAAGGTGCACTGGGCCTCCGACGCGACAGTGATCGCTGATGAAATTGCACGCGGGCGAGGTTGGAATGCTTCCCTCAGTTGATCTGGCTCGGCGGCACGATGGCCCTAACAGGCCCGCGTTCGCGTCGCGAGCGGGGAAGCATGGCGAG
Organism: Prorocentrum cordatum; assembly: GCA_963575745.1. NCBI lineage: Eukaryota > Dinophyceae > Prorocentrales > Prorocentraceae > Prorocentrum > Prorocentrum cordatum. The sequence continues at coordinate 339,697 of CAUYUJ010004559.1, read as the reverse complement.
ATAATGTCCGTGCGAGGATGTGCTCGCATCTGCCGTCCGCGCTGCTCGAGAGATCGGCCGACCGAAGGCGCGAGCTCCATCGCCAGGTCGCGGTTGGGATGGGACGATGGCCCCCTGGCAGGGAGAGCCTGGGCGCCTCCTGAGGGGGCCTCAACTCACTGACAGCCGAGGGCCGACTGCTGCTCAGCCTCCTGGCAGGAGGGGCAACTGCTTGAGACGTGTCCTTTATCTCCGTCTCCGTCTCGTTGGCGCGGGCGCGCAACTGCGCGCTGCCGCCATGCGCGCCGCCTGGAGATTGCACGGGCCTCTCGAAGTCGTCGGAAGCCGTCGCCAGGTGTCCGCTGGGATCACTTTGCAGCGAAATGCGGGCGGTGCCTGCTGGCCATTGGATCGGGACGTCGCCGCCGCCTGGTAAGATCAACTCGTTAACTAGGGCCCCTGTCTAGGATGGCGCGCTTGGGCCCCATGCTGCGTGGACCGAGCAGGCCAGGCAGATGGCTGCCCCATCCTCTGACGATGGGTGCTGTGAATCGGCGGATGGTAGCTCTGCCCTGATCATCCGCGGCGGCAGCGGGGCCGCTCGCCTGATGGGTGCACTCTTGAGCCCAGCTCCTTGGACGCTCAAGGGCTTACTCATGAGAAGCCGCCGCGGCCAGCGCCCTGCCTCTACGGCTCGGCGCCGCAGCTCTTCGCATGAGGTTGGTCCACGCGCCTGGGCTCGCGATGGCGCTGAGCTCGCCGGAACGAATCTGGGCGCGACTGCGGCGTGCCTGAGCGGCGCACTCACTGGACGGTCCGACGGCGGACCGCCAGATAAGCGCGTCGGCCCCGCCGTCTTGCGGCGGGCCATTGGGCGACGGCTGTCCCTGGGTGGCTGCAGGAGCGTTGAATATGACTGCTCCTGTTGGTGCGTCGCGCGGTGTGACCAACGCCCCGTCGACCTTCGGTGCTGCGCGCGCATGTTACGCGGGGCGCGGAACTAACCTGGGCGCGCGCGATCTCGCGCGCCGCCCAGCGTCGCCTGCACGTTGGGCATTGTGCTGAGGGTGCTGGAGCGCGGTCTCCGCGAAGTGCTTCTTCTAGTGCTCGCAACTGGGCACGGTTGTGGCTCGTGTCGGCCCAGCCGTCGGCGCAACTCCGAAGCGGGCGGTTCCGCGTTGATGGGTAACTGCGAGGCCGAGGTTGACGTGCAAGCCCAGCACAGTTGCTGCACATGTCATCGGTGGCTATTTCTACGCCTGCGACTTCTGACTCGGCGCGTAGCTCCGATGGTGGTGGTGCCGCGGTAGTAGGACCAACCTTAAGCCTGGCGATCATCCGTTGGGCGTGTTCGCGTCGGTGGGCGCGTTGTTGTTCTATCTGAGCGTCGCGATCGGCTTTCAATCTGGCCATGGGGGGCAGTCGGATGGATGTCGCAGGGGCCAAGTCGCACGTGGCGCTGGTCCTGATCGTTGCGGTCGGCACTTCAGCTGGGCGCTCATATCCGCGGAGCTGTGGCCTTTCTGCCAAGGCAGCCTGCGCTTGCTGGCCTTGCCGTAGTCGTGCGAGTTGACCAGAAACCACCGATGTGAAGGATAATGATTCGCTTGTCGTCGAGGGCCGCGAGTTGGCCGATGGGCGGGGCGGCGGCCCCCGCGCTGCACCTTTGATCGACGAGGCTCATTTCGCGGGGGCCCCGCAGAGCTGCAGTCCTCAGCGGTGCGCTCGCTGAAGGACGAGCTCCGCCCGCGGTTGCTGCCGTCTCCGCGGCAGCGGCGGCCGTGCCAGGGAGCGGCGGCAGCGCTAACCGTTGCCCGGGCCCCCAAGACGCGTTGCAACGTGGAGCATCTGGTGCGGCGGTGGGGCGGCTCGCGCGTCAGTGCACGCGGGGCTTTGGACCGCGGTAATCGAGGCTGCTGAGCACGAGCCGCGGACAGGTCCAGGTAGCAGCCAGAAACCGTCAACCAATTGCTGCGCTGGCGGGCCGTTGGATCACGGCCGCGGCTGAGGATGGCTCTCCGCGACCGCGACGGCGACTCCCAAGATGCCGGCCAGAGGGCGCTGGTATTCGTATCCACAAATGCTGCGCGTCATGGTCGTCGAGTCACTATCCCTGGGAAGTGCGGCGCCTGCCTGACCCCTTTCGCGACGAGCGCCAGTCTGTCCCCGGTCTTTTTTCCACCGCGGAGCAACTGACTTTTAGAATTGTCTGAGATCTCCAACAGAAATTCATGTTTCTGGGTTCGCTTGCCCCTGCCATGCCCTGTCTGGAAAAGGTGCTGTTGTTCTTCCTGGTGAATCTGCCATCCTTGCGCGCATGATTATTCGCGCGCCTGCGCCGCTGACGTTTCGCTATCTTCATCTGCCAAGGCATCTGAGCGTCTATCTGGGCAGGACTGAGACCTTGGAACTCTGGGGTTTCGTAATTGATTTTTCCGCCCAGATGCGAGCTGGCGCCTGGGGGGGACGGGCCCGCTGATGCTGTCGGCTCCACGCGGCGGCGGAACGCGCGGCCCGCGGCGGCGCGGCGCTCGGCGACGACGGGACAGACGCGCAGGTTGCAGCACCTCTGGCGCCGGGGAGCTCGGCGGCGCTGGCTGCCCAGGGGCCGAGGCCCCGAGCGCGGCAGGGGCGCGCGGGAGGTGCGCGTTAATTGTTGTCGTTGGGCGCGCCCCCGAAGCCTCCGAAGGATGACGGCGAAAGCACGGCGCCGGCGATGTCGTTTGGTGCATTCCCCGCGATAGGACCAGCGGGCCTGGGCGTAGTCGCGGGACTTTTGCATTGGAGCTCCGCGGTTGAGAATCGGTGGCCACGCGGTCAGAACAGCTTCGCGAGTCGGGCGGCTGCGACGCCGACCGCTCGGAGGAGAACCCAGCTATAGCCCCCCAAGACATCGCAGCTGCACGGTTGCGCGTTGCTCGGAACCGCAGCGCTAAACACAGCGAGAGCAAGCGGCGCATCGGCGGTCTCGTTGCGGCGCCTCGAGAACTCGACGAGCTCGCGGGTAGCCTGGAAGTGAGCCTCCTCGCCCAGTGGACCGAGCTGCGTGGTAAGTTTCGCGATGAGATAGGTCGCGGCGCCCCCGTGCTCGACGATGACCGCGCCTCCGACGTCTCCGCGAAGCTCATGCAGCGCGTGAGCTCGCGAGCCGCTCCACCAAGGTTGGAGATCGCAGCGGCGCATTGTCGGGCGCTGCCCACGTCGGTGGCAAGAGCGCTCCAAGGGGGCCGGTCCTATACCCAATAACGGGATGGATACGCAGACTCGCGCTCGGATGACCATGCGGGCGGCTGGCGAGAGATGATCCCGCCGCGAACGCTGCCGCCGCCCAGTGGGCCGGCTCCGCCAGCATCGCGCAGGTGAGCCAGCGAGCCAGAGAAGGGTGGCCACGAAGAACTGCTTCCGCATATCGTCAAGATGGATATACGCCTCGATAAGACCCCGCCACGATGAGAGCTGCGGAGGCGCCTTGGAAATTTGGCCCGCGCATGGACGAACGCCATGTCGAAGTTGGGGGCATCCATAGCGGTGCTGACAGACTTGGTCGAAGACAAAATTGATGAGACTGGCGCGTTCGCGTTAAGTGCTCCACTCGAGTGGCGCAGCGCGCTCGCGCAGGCGGCTGGCACTGTCGCGCACATCGCGAGGCGCGGTGCGAGCCCATGGGGGGGCCTCGCTGTCGTGCCCGACGCGAAGCTGCGGCCAGTGCCTGCGGGGTGCGATGTGTCTTGGGAGCGTCGTGGCGTTCCCGCGCGCAGTTCACTCCGCGTCGTCGCCGGCAGTATCTGTTGCCCTCGCGGCCAGACCTTCGCGAGATGTCGTTTGCCTGTGTGAGTCCGGGGCGAATCGCCCGTAGGCATGCAGAACAGCCGTAAACGGTGGCTGCGCAGGGATTGGAGGGCGGTGCCAATGCGGAGGTAAATGGGGAGGGGCCGCATGCGCATCCACATCGGGCGCTACGCGCCCTCTGTGGATCGCAAAGTGGGGCTGGCCCCCAGCTCCGCCACCGAGGGGAATTGCAGGAGTTCGAAGCTTGACAATGCTACACATAGCGGCCATCAAATATACATGGCGGGCTTCTTTCATTCGACGTGGCGCTGAAGCCAAGCGGCGGCAGAGCATCCAATGCGACCGCGGAGGAGGGGGGGAGAGGGGGGGGGGGGGAGGAGGAGGAGGAGGAGGAGGAGGAGGAGGAGGAGGGGGAGATGGGCGAGGGGGAGGAAGAGGAAAAGGAGGAGGAGGAGGAGGCACGCGCAAAACGACGACAATGACGCCCCCCCACCCTACATCCCAGAGGCGGCCCAGCGCTGGAAGTCGCAGGTCGCGGACCGCAGCGCTGGTAGCGACGTGCACGTTGGAAAGAGGGGGGGGGGCCTCGGGGGGAACGACGCGAAGACGGTGACATTCATGGCACGCAACAGATGCTTCTCCCAACACTTGGGGGGCGCGATAGCCGGGGGCCCCAGGTCGATCGAGGGGGTCGAGACACAACGGGCGAGAGCGGAAGGGGGAGGGGCGCGGGTCAAGCTGACCAGGGGCAGTGCAAATCATGCTTCGAACTGTCGGGCAAAATCCTGCATCCGGAGACGCAGTTCAAGTTTCTGCGAGGGCGCGCAATTCTGCGACATGTGACCCATCCACGGGTGACCACGCGGATCCACGCCCAGGCTCACGACGGAGGAACTATAGCGAGAGACCGGCGGGCATGCGAAACAATCATACTGCCTAATCGTCGGGGCCTTCTCGGGGGACATCTGGCAGAGGCGAGACCGGATGTGGGCGACAAGGGGCCTCGAGCCCCGCGGGGCATCGCAGGCAAGCTTGGCATCGCTCTCGGGCATGCGCGAGGTCTCTGGGGACATAGGGAGCCCGCGCGCTCTAGCAGCCCCGGGGGCCAACTCACACGGGGGTCCAGATGCCGCGCGCGCGAGTATTCCACCTATGCCTTCGAGCACCAACGAGCAGGTGGCAGCTGGCCGCGGGGGGGCGTCGCGAGCCTCATCTCATCGCGCATTGTCTCGCCATCGCTCTGGCGAGCCAGCCAGCGGAACGCTCTCTCACGATCTGGCTGCGCGTGGATAGCCGAACGGGCGAGAGCAGATGCCTGGGCAATCTCCAGCGGGGAGATGCGCGAGCCATGAGACTCGCGGAGGCGCAGTCAACCCACGGCTCGAAGGGCGCCAAACGGCGCGCGAAAAACTCGGGCCAGTCACCCGGGCCCGTATCTGCGTCGGGCTCGGCGGCAACGGAAGGAACTGCATCGCGTAGCTCAGCGCCGATGCACACCTCGCGTTACGCATGACTGAGGATGTCGAAGCAGCCGCGCCCCGATTCCCATCAGCCCAACATCGATAGCGATATTCCTGGATCGGAAGGTCCCGAGAATCATACTCAGTCGCCTCAGGTGATCCAACCCGCATTCCATACTCAGTTGCCTCAGGTGGTCCAACCCGCATTCCCATTACAAATTCCTCGGCGATTTTGACCGAATCCCAGGAAGGAAGAAACATGTTTGAACACGCGTGCGCCTTGGGTTTCAGAGCGTCCGAGGATGGCGCAGGTACAAGAACAATGGCATACTTGGCATGCTTCAATTTCAGGTGGGCAATTTCCACAAATATCGACGTGGCGCGGTGAAGCTTGACCAGCTGCTGCGAGGAACTTGGGGCCCCGCACAAGTCGTCTGCACAAGCTCTGTTGATGCCGAGCTTCATGTCTTCAAAGCACCGATGCAAATCGCGCGGCGCAGGAGACATGGCGATCGCGCACAGGGGCCCCGACCGCGCGCCCCCTTGGACGACGCCTGATCTAATCCAGTAAGCATGGGACAAGCACCCCTGGACCGAGATAACCCCCATCCGTCGCTTCGCACCATGTCGATATGAACGTGGGCAGCACTGTCGGACACCCCATCTTCGCAATCACCAACGTCGCGTACTCCTGGGGCAGGCTCGGGGACGCCTGGCCGCAGTCGAGGGCGCGCAGCAGCGGACAGCCATCATCAACTTCGGCCGTAGCTGAGCGCGCGCGGACAGCGCGTCCACCTCCGGGATATTCTGGCAGAAGTTGCGGCCTCGCATGAAGCCTCTCTGGTCCCGAGGGGCGAAACATTCGCGCGGCCGACAGCAGTTTGATACTTGTGTTCCTCAGCCCCAGGGCTCAAACCGCATTTGCCCCCCGCTCGCGCGCGCCATCGCCGAACTCGGAACTCAACTCTCCTTTCGGCAAGCGCGCCTGCTCGGTGGGGCTCTCGGACAGGAAAAGGCCATTGCCCGCGAGCATCCAAGGCAACACATCACGTTGTCAAACCAATCCAGACGGGTGAGCCAGCCAAGCTGCATGACAAAGGCGGTCGCATCCAAGCGCCGAATCACTGACGCAAAGTGCAACCGTCTTCAGAGTGGCGAACGGCGGCGGCGGGTAGTCCTCGAAACTGACGGGCAACGCGAAGCGGTCGACACAGGCAGCAGCGGCAACAGCAGGCCACGGTTTGCGACCGAAAATCGGACCCCAATGCGCAGTAAGAGAGCCCGAGCGCGGTCAGCACACTCAGTAACTCTCTCCCCGTCCGCAATCACAGCCCGAAAAATCAATCGCCCCGAGAACGGCGCCCGCAATCGAGCACGACGATCGATGGCCCGAAGCTGCCGTCGAAGTCGGGATCCAGACGCAGGATCCTGACGCTGTTCGATACGACCCTGGACATCGGCGCGATCGAGTTCAGCGGCTCGGAGTTGCACTCCGTTCGACCAGCGATGGAATGAGGCCGGGTGGGTCAAGCGCACTTGGCCGCCGCGCATCTTGATGAAATCGGGGGCCATCTCGTGCGAGGCCAGCCCGCGCTCGACCGCCATGCAGTCCTGGCGCCAGACCACGCGCGCGATCGCACGCGCACGCAATAAGAAAGCACGGGGGTCCCGAGAGCGCCGAAAGGCCAAGAGATTACGAGCGACTCGACTGGCGCCCTGAAAGGGCGCCATATTTTTCAAGCCGTCGGGGGGAGACATATTTGCCAGATGTTCAGCTTCGCAATCAGCGTAATTACTGCAGACTTCCTTATATACATATGACTCCAAAATCTGTTTGGGAATAGGTCGGTCATGCTCCGCAGGGGCACGGCGAGGTAGGAACGAAACAGTCAATCCAGCGTGGTCGCTCACTTTGGCCTTCGAGAGCTGCTCGGCCTGGCCCCCCACCCGCGCGCTCTGGAAGATCAGGGCGACAATCCACCCAGGCCACGAGCGCCATAATCTATCAATCGCGGCGACCGCGTCAGCGTGCTTGTCAAAAATGGGCGGCGCCCGCAGGGGAGATCTCTGGCATTCTGTCAAGGGTCTAGCTCTCTCTCGGAGCTTGCGCATGAAGGTGTCTGGTGTTGCTTTGGGCCTCCGATAGCCGCGAGAAGCTCAGCTTTTCCTCGCTTGCAAAATCGAGATCGCAAGTGGCTGCAATTAACCGGCCCTCAGGGTTTACTTCTGAAGCGGTCCGGTCCCTGGCAATATGTTTGCACGCCTCCCGAACTTGATTAGCAGTTAAATCGTGGTTATGGGCATTCCAATGAATTGGCTTGGCGCTTTCATCGCAGATCTCAATTCGCAAAACACGGCCAAAATCGGCCGCTTCCGAAACATCAGATCGCTCAAGATCGACCGATTCTGGGCCGCTGGAGGCGTTCAAAATTGAACGCTGGCGGCGGGGTCGCCGCCGGTCGGCACGACACGAACTTGCCGTACAGTGGAGTCCCATGCGGAGAAACACCCTGCTTGCCTCCAGGGTGTCCTGGGCTTCTTGGGTTTCGATGGTCTTGCTGTGGAAAGCGCGACCCTCCGACACCAAGAATGAGTGGACGTCCTGGGGTCTCACGGTTGGGTCTCTTGTGGAAGGTTTCTTGTGGACTGGCCTCTGCTGTATGTTGAAAGTGTGGGCTCGAAGCCACTCTCCAAAGGCCTTCAGAGAAGTCACCGCCGCCGCCCCGGGAGGGCCCTGAATCGCCCCAGAGCGCAGGAGCGCCTGGAATTCCAGGCCTCTCCTGGAAGGAGGAGGAAGAGGAGGAGGAGGTGGAGGAGGAGGAGGAGAAGGACGCGGAGGAGGAGGAGGAGGCCGCGGAGGAGGAGGAGGAGGAGGACGAGGAGGAGGACGAGGAGGAGGAGGAGGAGGAGGACGAGGAGGAGGAGGAGGCCTCTGACGTGACGTCCGCCCCGAGAGCTTCTGGGCGACAGCGGCGCCCCGGCGCACCAGGCCGGGCCCCCGCCCCCCCGCCGCGATAGGAGCTGGCCCGCGGAGCGCGCTCGGCGGCCGAGGCTGCGGAGGGCGCGGGCCGTGCTCGGCGGCCGCGGGGCGCTCGGCGGGGGGCCGTCGTCGTGCCGTGCTTGTGCCTGTGGAGGTGGTGGTGGTGGTCGTCGTCGTCGTGGCCGTCATGAATGGTGGTGGCGATGATGGTGATTGACGGTGATGGTGATGGTGATGGTGGTGGTGATGATGGTGATGGTGACGACGACGATGATGATGATGATGATGATGATGGTGATGATGATGATGATGATGGTGATGATGATGGTGGTGGTGATGATGATGATGATGATGATGATGGTGGTGATGGTTCTGGTTCTGGTTATGGTTATGGTTATGGTGATGGTGATGATGATGATGATGACGATGATGATGATGATGATGATGATGATGATGATGATGATGATGATGATGATGATGGTAATGCTGATGACGGTGATGATGGTGGTGTTGGTGGTGATGGTGATGATGGTGATGCAGATGAAATTGATGATGCTGATGATGGTGGTGGTGATGGTGATGATGGTGATGATTGTGATGGTGGTGATGATGGTGGTGATAATGATGATGATGATGGTGATGCTGATGATGGTGGTGGTGGTGATGATGAGGATGAGGATGAGGATGCTGATTAGGATGATGATGATGCTGATGATGCTGGTGTTGATGCTGATGGTGATCCTGATGCTGATGCTGATGATGCTGGTGGCGATGTGACTGTGGTTGCTGCCAGGGCGACTCCCGCCCTACGGCGTGCTAACCAAGCCCGAGGGATTTTGCCACCCCTGCCGTAGCCTTGGATGCTGAGCGCGTTGGGCCGTCGTGGGCGGTGGTCGTCGCTGTGTCCGTCGTGGGCGGTGGCCGTCGCCGTCGTCGCGCATCGGAGCTCCAGGTGGGCGGCGTCGCCACCATGGTCGGCCCTCTCGTGTAAGGACTAAATCGGGGCCAAGTCGACGAGGAGGCGGTGGCCTTGCCTCGTGGCTCGACCTGCCAAGTCTTGCCCTCGAGGGCAGAGGCTGGGAGGGGAACGCTCGTGGGAAGCTGACGATTCCCAACCCCACTGCTTAATGTGTCCTCGCTTTCCCCATGTGCTAAGTCTGGTGGCTTGTTTAGTCCCGTGACGCCTCCGCCTCCTCACTCACTCACTCACTCACGCATCCCCCTCATCTCTCCTCAGGAACACTCAGGCTCATACTCATACTAACTTGAACTCAGGCCCACCCACTCAGACTTCATCACGCTCATGCTCACTCATATTCAGACTACTCTCACTAAGACAAGCTCATGCCTAGACTCACCCACACAGCCCACTCACATTCAGAACTCCCCCAATAACTCAAATCTCAAGCTCCTGTTCCCCATATCCCTAGTATGGGGCTCTAATCCGTGTGATGCTTCTGACTACTTACCTCCTCACTTCCGTTTCCCCCCTTTGACCACTCACACTGAGCCTCACCCACGCTAAGACTCACCCACACGAAGTCACTCATACGCAGGCCCAGTGTTACCCCGCTCACACTCCGACCCACTCACACTCAGACTCGTTCACACTCAGATCTAGACCCACTCGCACCCGTACTCGTCCACACTCGGGCTGACTCACAATCAGACTCGCCCTATCTCAGACTCACTCACACTCAAACGTACCCACACCCTATCAATCATACCCAGACCCGTTTACACTCCGTCTCACACATACCCAGACTTGCTCACACTCAGGCCTACTCACCCAGAGACTCACCACACTCACACTCTCGCACTGTCAGGCTCACCCGCACCCAGACTCTGACCCACTCGCACCCGTACCTATCCGCATCCAGACTCACACACACACACACTCACACACTCAGACTCGCCCACACTCAGGCTCACTCACACTCATACTACACTCACACTGACAAACTCGGATTCGTCCCTCCTTAGACCATACGGCCACAACGACATACGGGCCCGTTCTCGCCCAGCTTGGGGGGATTCCTCGATCGGCTCGACTACGTTCGGACGTGGACATGTCCTTCTCCGGGGCTCCATGATCCTCGCGATAGGAGCCGCCAGGGGGATGTACCACGGGGTCCGTGCGCGCCCAGGTTGTGGGGATGCCTCCAACGGTTCATAAGTTTGCATGTTTTCGAAAATAGACGTGTCACTGCTCAGGGCTCCACGATCTTTGCGCCGTGTAGCCGGCATAGCACGCAGCAAACCTCTTTACAGAGTACAGCATACGAAACCTTGCTACAGGGTGCAGCATACGAACAACTTCGAATGCAGAAGAACCCTCACCATGAACCAGCGCAAATTGTTATGTTGCATCCTCGGGGGACCTTGTCTGTCCCGTCGCGGCCCTGTCCGCGTCGAATCCGTGTCGAATCCATGTCGGACGCGTCGGATCCGTGTCGAATCCGTGTCGAATCCGCGTCGAATCCACGCCAAATCCGCGTCGAGTCCGCATCGAGCACGCGTCGGGCCCCCCAAAAGACACCAATTTTTGGGACAGGCGAGGTCCCCCGAAGATGCAACAGAAAGGTTGTGGCTGTGGCTGGACCTTCTCACGACCACGAGCGGCTGCGCTGCCCTCCACCCCCTTGGCATCCAGCCGGCTACTCGGCGCGCCCGTGCCCGCCCGCTCACCCCACCGCCGAAGCCACCAAGCCGCTACAGTCGGGGCCTTGACCTAAGGGACCCTAAATAAGGAACGAGGCCCCTTTTTTTCCATAAGTTAAACTTCGACTTCCGATCGAAAACATAAGGAAAACCTGAGGCAAGCTGCGAAACACTTAAGGAACGCGGAGCCCCTCCCCAACGAAAAGGGTTCCTTCTTCAGGGCCCCGACTGTAGAAGCTGAAAGATCCGAGACCCTGCAGGATGCACCCGAAACCTGAGCCCGAATCCATTGGGACTTCCCTGCGGGTCGTCAGCTGGGTGCCCCAGCTCCGCGAAATGCCGCAGTGGAAGATGTCGTCCTGGCGTGAAGCACGAGAAGAAGGGAGGAGGTGGAACGGAAGGGCTTTTTTTTGATCAGCGGGAACGGGTATATTTTCTCCTGCCGGCAACTATGAATGATGCAATCTGATCGCCGTACCCGGCGCCAAGAACAGATGATACTGTTCTCTGCAACCTCTCGCATGTTACGGGTGTGCTCGCACTGGGAGCGCGAGATGACGCATGTGACGGCTCACGTGGGACGTGAGGTGTCAATTGCGCGTTGACACTGTAGGCTGCAAATTTGCCCAAATAGCATCGTTGACAGCAATCATTTTGCTGCGGCGCCAGTATAAACGGGTTGAGTGCATCGCGTACAAAACGAGAAACAAAACCATCGCGAACAAAGCCACCAACAAGAATGTGCCGTCGTAGTCTGCTCCGCCGTCGTGCAACCGGCTGATGACACAGACGGCCGCCAGCATGGCGGCGAGGTAGCCCAGAGATACATAGTTGAACACATCGAGCATCGTCACGTACGGGGTTGCAGGCAGCATAGACGTCGTGACAAACTTGAAGGCAGTGGAGGCGAGCACCAGCGTGATCAGCACGTTGATGCGATCAGCGGTGTCCTCGGGCGAGATCCCGAAGATGGACAGCGCCGCGAGCATGATGACAAGCTCGATCGAAAGCACATTCCACATGTAGTACGAGCAGTGCCGTGAAATAGACAGCCCGAGGTGTGCCCGGCAGTAGCGCGTCCCGGAGCGCGAAGACTGCGCGTCGCTGAGCAGATCGAGGTCCGCGGCCGTGAAGCGCTCCTCGGCGTCGGGGGCGTCGAAGTCGAGGAGGCGCGGCTTGTGCATCTCGAAGAGCTGCGAACGGCATGCCCGTTTGCCGTCGAACGTGACGGGCGGGTCAAACTCGCAGAACTTGAGTAGCACTGACCTGACGTCCCATGAGGAGGTCACTGACAAATTCAAGTGCTGCTCGTCCATCGGGAAATTCCGCAGATCAAACGCATTCTCGAACACTGCCTTGGTCCTAAAGAACTGATGAACCCACACCTCCTTCCTCAAACGGATCATCTCCTGCAAGTCGTCATATGTAAACTTCCTTCCGCTCGAAGTGGCGCTGTCCTTGGAGTGTCCCGTCACTCGCCACCACTCCTCGGTCTCGCGGCACTCTGCCACCATGTTCATCATCCGGAGTTGCGGCTGCCACTTGAAGTGGTGCGCCTGCGGCCATCTCTCGCCGTCGGCGGGGGGCAGGATGTTGGCAGCGGGGTCGGTCTCCACGTAGGAGCAGCGCAGGCTGTAGTACACCTCGAAGGTCTCCTCGACGTCCTGGATGCGCGCCACCGACCAAATGAAGAACTGGAGGTGGAGGATCCGGGGCGGGGGCGTGGCGGCGAGGCACTCCCTGACGACCGCCAGGTGCCTCCCGACGGTCTCCCCGCCCTCGCGGTCGCCCCGCGGCGCCACCAGCGCGGTGCTAGGGGGCCACATGCCAACCCTACCCCTACCCCACACGATTTCTGAGAGGGGATTGTGGGGTTCACTTCGCTCGGGAGGTCTCGAACGAAGTGAACCCCACCCTTCCCCTCAGAAATCGCGGGGGGTAGGGGTAGGGCTCGCATGTGGCCCCCCAGGTGCGCTCGGGCTCCTCCTGGGGCCCGCCGCCCAGCCCCCGGCCCAGGCTCGCCGGCTCCGGGCGGCTGCCCCGCCCGGCGCCCCCCGCCGCCGCCGCCCCCGCGGGGCTCCGCACGCCGCTGGGCAGCACGTCGCCCTCGGCGGGGTGCGGGCCGTCGGTGCCCGCGGCGGCCGCCGAGCTCATCGCGGGTGCGCTCCGCGCCCGCCGCGGGGCGCGGCCCGCGGCGGCCGCCCGAGGCGCGCGCGCGGCGGGGCGGGCCTCCCCTCGGCCGGCTCGCACACGGAGCCGCCCGCCAGGGGAGCGGCGGCGTCGGACGGGCGCGGCTGGCAGGGGGCCACCGTGGCCACGAGGAGGAAAAGCACCAGGGCCCAAGACGTGCTCGAGGAGGTATTCACTGCACAATCTCGTCGTGGACGAGCAGCGCATGCGAGAAAGGGAGGGAGAGGAAGGTGGCAGGTTTTAGGTATGGAGGGGAGGACAGCAGCGGGGGCAACCGAGGACTGAAGGACATACAAAACACTAGCACGCCCCAGCGCCTGGACAGAGGAGCCAATCCACAATAGACAACGACTGTTACAACAGACTCCACAGACGGAAGGGGTTGTCTGCGCGTGTGCGCTGTACCCTATGCTTGCCGCGCTTCTTGCGCGCCGCTGTTGTTCTTAGGTCGCGCTCGCTCGCAACACATTTAGCCAATTCCCCACCGTCCCCGTCCATCCCGTTGGCGGCCCTGGGGCTGTGCTGGGCGTGCCCCTCGTGGCCATCTCCCAGCGCATGGCCATCCGCCCACTGCTCTGTTTCCCCAAGCAGCGCTTGCACTAGGGGCCTTGCTTCTGTTGCGAGGAACTGCAATGTGCATGGTGTTCTGCACGTCGTCGACCGTGGGGTCACCTTTGCCGCGAGAGCCCAAGGGCACTATGGCGGCGTTCGGTGCCTTATGGTGCTCTATCGCGCCTTTGGTAGATTGCACCACGCGTGTCGCAGCACACACACACAAACACACAACATACATGTATTTGTTATGTAGTACACCGCAGTTGCGGATAAGAGTGCGGGGGCGGCGAGGACGTCGGCAGTCTGCGAGGCTCTGAAGAAGCCCGCCACAGGCGCCGAATTCTTACAAATCATACAACGAGCCCACCTCAGGCGCCAGTTTCTTCGATCAAACAGTGTGGGTGGGTGGCGGAGTGGGTCGCGGGTGGGTCACGGGCCAGGTCACAAGTGGGTCGCGGGCTGGGTCGCGGGCTGGGTCGCGTGTGGGTCGCGTGTGGGTTGCGGGTGGGTCGCGGGCGGGTCGCGGAATGGGTCGCGTGTGGGTCGCGGATGGGTCGCGGGGTGGGTCGCGGGTGGGTCGCGGGCATGTCGCGGGTGGGTCGCGGGCCGGGTCGCGGGGGGGACGACGACAACAAACAACAAGCAACAAGCATCAAGCAAACACCAGACAGCTCGCCCCTCGGCCCACCACCAGCCCCACGCCAAGGGGCGAGCGTACATACGGGAGCAGCACGGCGCTGGATGCGTAGCCTTCGGCTAACCGCCCGTGCGTGGCACATGGTGCTGCTAGGTTACGTCTGGGAAATATCCTCACCGCCCTGGCTTAAAAACTTCCAGCGCCATGAGCCTCACAGCCCTCGCTTAAAACTACCAGCGAACTGTCCTCACGCCCCTGGTCTCAAGCTGCCAGTGAAATATCCTCACGCCCCTGGCCTAAAACTGTCAACAACATATCCTGACCCCTGGACTTGAAACTGCCAGCGACATGTCCTCAACACCCTGGCCTAAAACCAGCGAGTATCCGAACACCCTTCGCTTGAAACTACCAGCGAACTATCTTCACCCCCTGGCCTAAAACTGCCAGCGAAATATCCTCACCCCCTGGCTTAAAACTGCCAGCGAAATATCCTCAACCCACTGGCCTAAAACTGCCAGCGAAATATCCTCAACTCTCTGGCCTAAAACTGCCAGCGAAATATCCTCAACACCCTGGCCTAAAACTGCCAGCGAAATACCCTCAACCCCCTGGCCTAAAACTGCCAGCGAAATATCCTCACACCCCTCGCAAACAAAAATGCCAACGAACTACCCTCACCTCCTGGCCTAAAACTGCCAGCGAAAAATACTCAACCCCCTGACCTAAAACTGCCAGCGAAATATCCTCACCCCCTGGCCTAAAACTGCCAGATATCCTCACACCCCCTCATTCAAAACTGCCAGCGAACTATCTTCACCCACTGACCTAAAACTGCCAGCGAAATGTCCCCAACCTCCTGGCCCAACACTGCCAGCAACATATCCTCACACCCCTCACTTAAAACTGCCAACGACATATCCTCGCCGCTGGCCTACAACTGCCAGCCAATTATCCTCAACTCCCTGACTTAAAACTGCCAGCGAAATATCCTCAACCTCTGGCCTAAAACTGCCAGCAACATATCCTCAACTCCCTGGCCAAAAAACTGCCAGCTGTCAACGAACTACCCTCATCTCCTGGCCTAAAACTGCCAGCGAAATATCCTCAACCCCATTGCTTAAAACTGCCAACGAAATATCCTCGCCCCCTGGCCTACAACTGACAGGGAAATATCCTCAACCCCCTGTCCTAAAACTCTCAGCACCATATCCTCACGCCCCTGGCCTAAAACTGTCAGCGAAATATCCTCAACACCCTGGCCTAAAACTGCCAGACAAATATCCTCAACCCCTGGCCTGAAACTGCCAGCGAAATATCCTCACCCGCCTTGCCTAAAACTGCCAGCGAATTATCCTCACACCCTCGCTTTAAACTGCCTGCGATATATCCTCGCCCCCTGGCCTAAAACTGCCAGCGAAATATCCTCAACCCCCTCGCTCAGAGCTGCCAGCGAAATATCCTCAACCCCCTGGCCTAAAACTGCCAGCGAAATATCCCTCAACCCCCTGGCCTAAAACTGCCAGCGAAATATCCTCACACCCCTCGCAAAAAAAATGCCAACGAACTACCCTCACCTCCTGGCCTAAAACTGCCAGCGAAAAATACTCAACCCCCTGACCTAACACTGCCAGCGAAATATCCTCACCCCCTGGCCTAAAACTGCCAGATATCCTCACACCCCCTCATTCAAAACTGCCAGCGAATTACCCTCAACTCCCTGACTTAAAACGTCCAGCGAAATATCCTCACACCCTGGCCTAAAACTGCCAGTGAATTATCCTCGACTCCCTGGCCCAAAACTACCAACGAAATATCCTCACCCCTGGAAACAAAACTGCCATCTGACGGCTTTGGTGATTCAGTTTCCCTGTCTGTTTTGTCAGTATACCTCCCGAAAATCAAATTACGGGCTGCGCCCGTAAACAAACTACCCACAACAAACAACAATCAACGATCAACAACCAGCAACACAACAGTAACAACAACAGCAACAGCAGCAACAACAACTACAACGACAGCAGCAACAACAACACTCATGTTAAGACAGCTTGTTCTTTATATGATCGCGGGCCGCGCAACACGTATATCCCAAACCCTCGATACCCGCCCTCTTTGTCTTCGACCGTACCCCCCTCGGGGGTATATCCTCCTTACCTGCCGCGCACATTTAGCACAACCCTTAAAACAGGGGAAGGGACGGACGGGGGAAGAGAAGGATGGACCACGCGAGAGGGCCTCTCGGGGCAAATCGCGGGGATGCATCGAGCGGGAGCACTTGTCATCGCGGCTGGTCCCCACTAATTTTACTGAGTTGCGAGGATGTCCACAGCGAGCTCGCGCGCTGTTCCTGAGTACGGGAACCTCTCTAGCCAGGGCCTCCCAGATCGCGAGGAAATATCGAGCGGGAGCCTTGTTGTCGCGGCTGGGCATCTGCGAACTTGATTGAATTGCGAAGAAGTCTCATGCGAGAGCGCCGTTCCTGGGACCTCTGCGGGCTGGGGCCTCTGTGGGCGCGCTTGGGGCCTCTGTGGGCTGCGTCGGAGAGCCTCAGTGGGCAGCTTGCTGGGGCCTCTGCGGGCGCGCTTGGGGTCTCTGCGGGCTGGGGCCTATGTGGGCGCCCGTGGGGCCTCTGTTGGCTGTGTCGGGGGGCCTCAGTGGGCGCGCTGGGGCCTCTGCGGGCGCGCTTGGGGCCTCTGTGGACTGGGGCCTCAGTGGGCTGCGTCGGGGGCCTCATTGGACAGCGCGCCTGGGCCTCTGTGGGCTCGCTTGAGATCTCTGCGGGCTGGGGCCTCTGTGGGCGCGTTTGGGGCCTCTGTGGGCGTCGGGGGCCTCAGTGGGCAGCGCGCAAGGGCCTCTGTGGGCGCGCTCGGGGCCTCTGCAGGCTGGGGCCTCTGTGGGCGCCCTTGGAGCCTCTGTGGGCTGTGTCGGGGGGCCTCAGTGGGCAGCGCGCTGGGGCCTCTGTGGGCGCGCTTGGGGCCTCTGTGGACTGGGACCTCTGTGGGCTGCGTCGGGAGCCTCAGTGGGCAGCGCGGGGGAGCCTCTGGGCGCGCTTGGGGCCTCTGCGGGCTGGGGCCTCTGTGGGCGCGTTTGGGGCTTCTGTGGGCTGCGTCGGGGGCCTCAGTGGGCAGCGCGCGGGGGCCTCTGTGGGCGCGCTCGGGGCCTCTATAGGCTGGGGCCTCTGTGGGCGACCTTGGGGCCTCTGTGGGCGTTGTCGGGGGGCCTCAGTAGGCAGCGCGCTGGAGATTCCGTGGGCGCGCTCAGGGCCTGTGGACTGGGGCTTGAGTGGGCAGCGCGCTGGGGCCTCTGTGGGCGCGCTTGGGGCCTCTATGGGCGCATTTGGGCCTCTGTGGGCTGGGGCCTCTGTGGGCGCGCTGGGACCTCTGTGGGCTGTGCCGGAGGGCTTCAGTGGGCAGCGTGCGGGGCCTCGGCGCGCTTGGCGCCTCTGGGCAGCGCGCAGGGGCCTCTGTGGGCGCGCTCGGGGCCTCTGTGGGCTGGGGCCTCCGTGGGCTGTGTCGGGGGCATTTGTGGAACGGGTGGCCTCCGTGGGCAGCGCGTTGGGGCCTCCGTGGGCACGCTTGGGGCGGGGGTTTGGGCATAAGTGGGCTGTGCTGGAGGGCATCATTGGACAGCGCGCTGGGGCCTCTGTGGGCGCGCTTGGGGCCCCTGTGGGCTGGAGCCTCTGTGGGGCGCGTCGGGGGCCTCAGTGGGCAGCGCGCTGGGCTCTCTGTGGGCGCGCTTGGGGCCTTTGTGGGCAGCGCGGGGGAGCCGCCCATGTGGGTTGTGCCGGAGGGCCTGCGGGCAGCATGCTGCGGACCCTGTGGGCTTACTCTGGGCCTCAGTGGGTTGTGTGTTGGGGGCCTAAGTGGGCAGCGCGCCAGGACCTCGGTGGGCAAGGCCTTCGTGAATACATCTTGAGGAAGCATCGAACGGGAGCCCTTGTCGTCGCATGTGGGCCTCCACCAATTTGACTGGATCATGAGGAAGTCTCGAGCGAGAGAGAACGCCGTTCCTGAGCTCGGGGGCCTTCCTGGCCAGGGGCTCTCGGAGCAAATCGTGAGGAAGTATCGAGCAGGAGCCTTTGTCGTCATGGCTGGGCCCCCGCCAACTTGATTGAATCGCGAGGAAGTCTCGAGCGAGAGCGCCGCCCCTGAGTTCGCAGGCCTCTGTGGCCAGGGTGTCTCGGAGTAAACTGTGCGGAAGTGTCGGGCGGGAGCCGTTGATATCGCAGCTGGGCCTCCAAGGGCGCACTTTTAGGGTCAAGCCAACGCTCGAGCGGGAGCCTCGTTTTCAAAGAAAATGTAGCTGGCGTCGAGGCGAGAGCGCCCGGAACCGTTTCTGGAGATCAACAATAATTATTCTCTAGGAATTAATATTCAACAGCAACACCGACGACGACAACACCACCACCACCAACAACAACAACCACAACCACAACCACAACTACAACCAAAACCACAACAACAGCAGCATCATGCGCCCAGGGACAGTGAATGACCTTCGGCCCCCTAACTCTGACAAAGTATACAACGAGCCCGCCGCAGGCGCCGATTATTTTGATAAAGCAATGTGGGTGGGTCGCGGAGTGGGTCGCGGGTGGGACGCGGGTGGGTCGCGGGCCATGTCGCATGTGGATCGCGGACCGGGTCGCGGGTGGGTCGCGGGCGGGTCGCGGAATGGGTCGCGTGTGGGTCGCGGGTGGGTCGCGGGGTGGGTCGCGGGTGGGTCGCAGGTGGGTCGCGGACCGGGTCGTGGGTTGGTCACGGGCGGGTCGCGGCTGGGTCACGTGTGGGTGGATGGCGGAGTGGGTCGCGTGCGGGTCGCGGAATGGGTCGCGTGTGGGTCGCGGGACGGGTCGCGGGTGGGTCGCGGGCCGAGTCGCGGGCAGGATCGCGAGCGGAGCGACGACAACAAACAACAAACAACGAACAACATACAACAAACAACACACAACACACAGCACACAAGACACAACAACAACAACAAGGCACAACAACCAGCTGGTGGACCCGGTGAGGGACCACCAGCTCGCTGTTTCGCCAGAATCCCTAAGGGATGCTATAGAATCCCTAAGGGCTGCTCCAGAATCCCTAAGGGACGCTATAGAATCCCTAAGGGGATGCTATAGAATCCCGAAAGGGATGCTATATAATCCTTAACGGGATGCTCTAGAATCCTTCAAGGATGCTATAGAAGCCCCGAGGGATGCTATATAATCCCTGAGGGATGCTCTAGAATCCATAAGGGCTGCTATTGAATCCCGAAGGGATGCTATAGAATCCCTAAGGGATGCGATTGAATCCCTAAGGGATGCTATAGAATCCCCATGGGTCCTGGCGTGTTGCCCGGCGTCCCTCAGTGGCCTGCCCCAGAGGGGGGAGGCGCATGCCCAAATGGCTTGAACCACAAATGAAGAGAGGCAGAGGAGCGTGCCCACGTCAGCCGCAAGGCCACCAGAGCCACGGGAATCAAATCCGCCGCCGTGCCTCCTGCACGGCAAAGGCGAGTTAGAAGCTGGACCGGCACGGGAACGAAAAGAGCTTCCCGTGGGGCCAGGGCCACAATCCTCGAGAGACGTGTGCCGAAATGATGTTTCCGTGGGGCTCCGTGTGGGGTCAGGGCCACGATCCTCGAGAGGGGTGTTCCGAAAGGAAAATTCGGTGGGCCTCCCTGCGGGGTCTGTGCCACGATCCTCAAGAGGGGTGTGCCGAAATGATGTTTCGGTGGAGCTCCCTGTGGGGCCAGGGCCACGGTCCTCGAGAGGGGTGTGCCGAAATGAAAATTCGGTGGAGCTCCCTGTGGGACCAGGGCGACGATCCTCGAGAGGGGTGTGCCGAAATGAAGTTTCGGTGGAGTTCCCTGTGCGGCCAGGGCCGCGCGATCCTCGAGAGGGGTGTGAAGAAATGCACCGTGGGCGGAGCTCCCTGCGGGGCCAGGGCCACGATCATCCTTGAGGGGTGTGTCGACATGAAGCTTCGGAGAAACCCTCTGTGAGGCCAGGGCCGCAATCCTCGAGAAGGGTGTGCCGAAATGAAGTTTCGGAGGGGCCCTCTGAGGCCAGGGCCACGATCCTCGAGAGGGGTGTGCCGAAATCAAGCTTCGGAGGAGCCCCCTGTGAGGCCAAAGGCCCTATGGGATTCCTGTAAGATTCCGAAATCTGACTCCCATAGGATTCGTAAACGCTTCCAGCAGGATTCCTGTAGGATTCGTAAAGGCCCTTCCTAAAAGATTCGCAAGGACCCTCTAGGATTTCCATCGGATTCCTACAGGATTCCTATAGGATTCGTAGATGTACTCTAAGATTCCTATAATATTCCTATAGGATTCCTAAAGGATTGTGGAGGCCCTATAGGATACGCAAAAAACATGTAGGAATCCCATTGGATTCGTAAGAGGCCTTATAGGATTCCGATGGGAGCCCTATAGGATATGTAAAGGCCCTCTGGGCTTCCTATTAGATTCCTATAGGAGTCCTATAGGGTTCGTAAAAGTCCTCTAGGAATCCGATGAGACTCCTACAGGGATCCTATAAGATTCGCAGAGGCCCTATAGGATTCCTATGAGTTTGCTGTAGGATTCCTATAGGGTTCGTAAAGGCCCTATACAATAATTATGGGGGGTCCCAAAGGATTCCTATAGGGTTCGTAGAGGCCCTATAGGATGCCTTTGGGATTCCTATAAAAAAGCGGAGAAGCCCTATAAGATCCCCATCGGGCTCCTATAGGATTCCCATAGGTATCGTAAAGGCCCTAGAGGATTCCCATCGGATTCCTATAGGGTTCCCATAGGAATCAGGCCCTATACGACTCCTATGGACTTCCAATTGGATTCCTATAGGATCCGTAGGGGCCCTCCAGGATTCCCATAGGAATTCTATCGGATCCTTATAGGATTAGTAGACGCCCTATGGGATTCCACTGGCATTCCTATCGGATTCCTGTAGGCTGCGCAGAGGCCCTATAGGATTCCCAGAGGATTCCTATACGATCCGTATATGATTCGTAGAGGCCCTATAAGATGTCCAAAGGATTCCTGGGGCATTCCCATCGGAATCCAAAAAGCCCTACAGGATTCCCATTGGATTCCTGTGGGATTCCTTCGGGATCCTGAAGACCCTATAGGTTTCCTACAGGCTTCCTATAGGATTCCCATCGAATTCCTATGGGATTCCCATTGGATTCGTAAAGGCCCTATAAGATTTCTATAAGATTCCCATGGGGCTCCCATAGGGCTCGTAGAGGCCCTATGGGATTCCTGTGGGATTCCGATCGGATTCCTATAAAGGTTCGCGGAGACCTTATAGGATTCCCATCGGAATCCTACAGGATTCGGGGTAACGTGCGTTGCGTTGCGTTGCGTTGCGTTGCGTTGCGCCGGGGAGGGGGGTTGGGGCCGGCGCCAGTGAGTGGTTTCGTCAACAACAACAACAACGACACCGACAAGCACAGAAAACAACAACACTAACGACAAAACGACGACAGCAACAACACTGATAACAACAACGCCAATCACATCAACAACAAAAGTACCAGCAGAAGCAACAACAGCAGCAACAACAACAATCGTTTGAAGACGGTTCGCTCTGATCTGTTCGCGTATCATTCAACACGTACATCCCAAACCATCGATACCCCGCCCTCTCCGCTTTCGATCGTACCCCCTTGGGGGATGTGTTCCTTTCTCTCCAACGTGTATTTCGTGCAGCCCCTAAGGCAGGGGAAGAGAGGACGGGTGGAAGGAAGGGACAATGAGGAGGGTGGAGGATGAAGCACGAGAGAGAGTCGCAGGAGGGGGGCTAATAGCAGAAAGCACGTGGCAGAACCAGCTGGTCGCGTGCGTCCTGCATGAATCGCGAGGAAGTCTCGAGCGACAGCGCGATTCACAAATAATCGCGAGGAAATCCATAGCGAGAGCGTGATTCATGAGTGCCAAGAGCGCAGCGTCTGCGAAAGCACGATTTTTCATAAACTATGGGGCAGTCCCGCGCGAGAGCGCGAAATGGAAATACATGGTGAGGAAGTATCAGACGGGAGCCGCTGTTGTTGTAAACCGGAGGCCAGGGGCGCAGTTTGGTGCAACCTCGCTCTCACTCATGAAAACCTGGGTGCGAGCCCCGGGAAAAACATTTTCATTGAACGAATACAGTGGCTACAGGGGAGGGGGATCAACAACAATGATTCTTTAGAAGTGAGAGTTCATCAACAACAATAACAAAAATGACAACAACACCAACAGAAATGACAACAAAAGCAACAACAACCATAACAATCATTGTAAGACCGTTCGCTCCTATCTGCTCACGTGCCAATCAATGCGTATATCTCATCTCAAACCCTTGGTATCCGCACTCGTCGTCTTCGATCGTACTCCCTTGGGGACTATCTTCCTCACCTGCCACGCGCATGTAATACATCTCCTAGATCAAGGGAAGAGATGACGGGTGGAAGCGGGAGGGAGAAGAATGGAGCACAAGCGAAATTGGCAGGAGGGGGGCAAGGAGCAGAAAACAAGTGGTGGAACCACACGGGCAGATCGGGTGGGCAGACCCATTGCAGGCAGGCAGGTCGGGAAGGCGGGCCCAGGCGACCAGGTCGGGCAGGCGGGTTGCTGAAGCGTGGGTCCCGCATGAATCGCGAGGAAGTCTCGAACGATAGCGCGATAAACCAAGTACATCGCGAGAAAAGCCAAAACTCATTGCACCGACCTTTCAGAAGTGCTGCAGCGAATTTGTTGCGTGGATTTCTGCCAGTGCAAAATCCCGAAACGGCGAGTGAAAAACGAAGTGGATTTCGTGTGGATCCACAAAAAAACGCGCGACATTCACCTCGAAATCAGGAACCAAACTCTCCAGGACACTCCGGGCCCATCCCATCGAGTTCCGAACGAAATCCGCTCTGCGATGTTGGCGCCATGACAAAGCGAGAACGTGATTCCTGAGCGCCGAGGGCGCATCTTCGGAATAACCTGCGAGGAAATCCCACGCGATAACGCGATGCGTACATAAATTGTGAGAAGTCCCGCGCGAGAGCGCGATTTGATAGTACTAAATGAGGACATATTAGGTGGGAGGCACTGTTGTTGCAAACTCGGAACCAGGGCCCCAGTTTGAGCCCCGTGACTTTCCCTGATTAAAAAACAAAATGCGAGCCCCGGGGGAAACACTTCAATTGAAAAATACAATGGTCACCAGGGGGGGGATCAACCATATATGTTCTTCAGTAGTGAGAGCTCAACAACAACAATCATTTTAAGACTGTTCGCTCCTATCTGCTCACGTGCCAATCAAAACGTATATCCCAAACCCTCGGTGCCGCCCTCGTCGTCTTCGATCGTATCCCCTTGGGGGCATATCTTCCTCACCTGCCACGTGCATTTAGTGCAGCCTCTAAAACAAGGAAAGAGAAGACGGGTGGAAAGGAGGAGGGATAATAATGGAACACGAGAGAAATTAGCAGGAGGGGAGCAAAGAGCAGAAAACACGTGGTAGAACCAGACGGGCAGATCGGGTGGGCAGACCCATAGCGGGCAGGTCGGGAAGGCGGGCCCAGGCGACCAGGTCGAGCAGGTGGGTTGCTGAAGCGTGGGTCCTGCATGAATCGCGAGGAAGTCTCGAACGGCAGCGCGATAAACCAAGTAAACCGCGAGAAAAGCCAGAACGAGAGCGTGATTCCTGAGCGCCGGGGGCGCATCGTCGGATAAACTGCGAGGAAATCCCAAGCGATAGCGCGATTCGTACACACAAATTGTGAGGATCTCCCGCGAGAAAACGCGATTTGGAAATACATTGTGAGGAAGCCTCAGGCGGGAGCCGCTGTTGTTGCAAACCAGGGGCCAACAACACAGTTTGAATCCCGTGGCTGTCCCTGATCAAAAAACAGGGTGCGAGCCCCCGGGGAAGCACTTCAATTGAAAAATACAATGGTCACCACAGGGGGGATCAAGAATACCTATTCTGCCGTCGTGAGAGCTCAACAACAACAATCAGGTTACGCGTGTCACTCGACGTGTATCCTAAACCCTCGATGCCCGCCCTCTTCGTCGTCGATCGGACCCGCTTTGGGGGGGCATATTCTTCTTCCCTGCAGGCCGGGCCCCGGCAAGCGGTGGGGCGGCCGGCGGCATCGCTGATCGGCAGCAACCTGACTCCAAGAGGGACGGACAGGGGACCGACCACGACGACGACGACGACGGCGACGACGACGACGACGGCGGCGACGACGACGAGCGAAAGCGAGAGCGACAGCAGGGCCACAAAAGGCAAGAAAGAGGCCACGAAGGGCGACAACGGGGCCACGAAAGGCATGCGTATGGGGCCACGAAGGGCGCGAACGAGAGGGGGCCACGAAGGGCAGATAATGCGTGGCCACAGAGGGCAAGAACGGGGCCACTGAGGGTAGCAACGCAGCCACGTAGGACAGCGAGGGGCCACAAAGGGCGACAGCGGGGCCACGAAAGGCATGCATATGGGGCCACGAGGGGCGCGAATGAGCGGGGGCCACGTAGGGCATGCGTATATTGGGCCGCGGAGGGCAAGGACGGGGCCACGAAGGGCAGCGACGCGGCCGCGAAGGGCTGTCACGGGTCCACGAACGGCAGCGGGGGGCCACGAAGGGCTGCAACGGGGCCACGAGGGGGCCACGAAGGGCTGCAACGGGGCAGGAAGGGCAGCGAGGGGGCCACGAAGGGCTGCAACGGGTCCACGAAGGGCTGCGGGGGGGCCGCGAAGAGCTGCAACGGGGGCACGAAGGGCAGCGACATCCCGAATCCTAAGTAAGCTGTGAGGGAGTCCTAAGCCTGAGTGCGACTCCTGGGTGCCTGAGTGTCGGGAGCGCGGCGCTTGAGTAAATTGCGGGGAGCTCCAACGCAAGAGCGCGATCCTCAAGTAAATTGCAAGCAATCCTCCAGAGAGAACGCGGCTCCAGAACGCCGAGAAAACGATTCCGGAATAAATTGTAAGGAAGTCCCAAGCGAGAGCGCGATTCCTAAGTAAAATGCGAGGACGTCTCAGGCGGGAGCGGGGGTCCTGGCTAAATTGTAGTCGCAGGTGGGAGCCGTTGTTGTGGTAATCCGGAAGTCAACAACGTAGTTTTAGCCTAGTGATTTTCCCTGCTAAAGAACAGGGTGCGAGCCCCTGGGGAAACACTTCCATAAAACAAAACGCAATGGTCACCGGAGGGACACGGATCAACAATATTTTTCCAGAAATGAGGATTCAACAGCAACAACAGCAACAGCAGCAACAGCAATCCGCACCGCAGAACCTCACGTCAGCCACGCGCCCAGGGTCAGTGAATGACGGTTCGGCCCCCTCACTCTGATCTTGGCAGACCACCACTCACATTGCACCCAGTACCCACTACCTTGACGTAAGCACTGAGTGTAGTGCCTCCAGGCCCCGTCAGATTCCATGCGGTGCAGCCTGGAAGTGCTCTTCAGGGGGGCCAGGGCCTGGAATTCCAGGCGCTCCTGCGCTCTTGGGCGATTCAGGGCCTTCCTGGGGCGGCGACGGTGACTTCTCTGAAGGCCTTTGGAGCGTGGCTTCGAGCCCACACTTTCAACATACAGTGGAGGCCAGTCCACAAGAAACCTTCCACAAGAAACCCAACCCTGAGACCCCAGGACGTCCATTGATTTTTGGTGTGGGAACGTCACGCTGTCCATAGCAAAACCATCGAAACCCAAGAAACCCAGTGCACCCTGGAGGCAAGCAGGGATTCTTGGCAAGGGGGCCTCCACTGTACTCGCCTTGTCGGTCGTAAGAGCGTTCAAGCCAGACTCAGAGGCCCTCCTAAGACCGCACCAGACCGGGTCCCCCAGGTGAGCCCAAGGAGTCCCCAAGAAGGCCCCAAGAGTGACTCAAGAGGGGAACACGACCTTGGATTTCGTACCCTATCCCCGAAGATAGCCCCCCGAGACCACCAGCCGGTCCTCAAGAGGACCCTGGGGGCCCCCATGAAGCACCCCCGAGGCCCCAAAAAGAGGCCCTAGAGCCTCCAAAGGGCCTGCACGGGGTCCCGAAGAAGAGCCCAAGAGGCTTCCAAGAGGCCCCCCAAGAGACCTCAAGATGCTTCGAAGAGGCTTTTGTCCACGACCTGGGCACGGTGGTGGGATGGGCCGAAGGCCACTGGATCCGCCGCCCCCTGTGGTCTTGCCACAGGGGTGCACGGCGTGCTGGATGTTTCAGGTTTTGGTTTTGGTTCTTTTTCTAAAAGAACTCCCCAGTGGGCTTCGGCCCGTCCCGCCGGCCACCCGCAAGTTTCCGAAAATCCATCTGTCAATGCCTTTGTTGCCCCAACTTGGCCCAAGATGGCCTCCAAGACGGCCAAGATGGCCCAAGATGGCCTCCAAGATGCTTCCAAGACGGCCAAGATGGCCTCCAAGACGGGTAAGATGGCTCCAAGATGCACCCAAGACGGCCCAAGATGGCCTCAAGATGGTCTAAGACGGCCCAAAAGGCCCGCAAAAGGCCTCCAAGACGGCCCAAGAGCCCTCCAAGACGCCCTCCAGGAAGGCCCGAATAGGTTAAAATCATTGATTTTCCTTAGGTTTTTCAAGGATTTTGGCATGTTCTGCTTTTCAGCTCTCCGACGGCCCAAGACGGCCCAAGAGGTCCCCAACATCGCCCCAACAGCACCCAAGAGGCCTCCAAGATGGCCCCATGACGGCCCAAGAGGCCCCCAAGAATTCCCCAAGAGGGCCTCAAGACGGCCCAAGAGGCCTCCAAGACGCCCAAGATGGCCTCCAAGACGGCCAAGATGGCCCAAGATGGCCTCCAAGATGCCTCCAAGACGGCCAAGATGGCCTCCAAGACGGGTACGATGGCTCCAAAATGCACCCAAGACGGCCCAAGATGGCCTCAAGATGGTCTAAGACGGCCCAAAAGGCCGGCAAAAGGCCCCCAAGACGGCCCAAGAGGCCTCCAAGATGCTCAAGATGGCCTCCAAGACGGCCCAAGAGCCCTCCAAAACGTCCTCCAAGAAGACACGAAAGGGTCAAGATGGCCTCCAGACGGCCAAGATGACCTTCAAGATGCCCACGTGTTCCCCGAAGGCTTTCCAAACCGATTCGGGGAACACATGGTCCGATAGCTTGGCAGGTCTGGCCTCAACGTTCGGCCACCTAGGCGAATACACAAAGGCAGGGGGCGGCGGTGATTCGCCGTAGGCGTCTTCGATAAGCATCCCCTCCAACTCCTCTCCACAAGGCCTCCAGCCGCTGTCGTCGCGCCGCCGCCGTTTGCCCTTTCGTTTGCCCGACGGCTGCATTAAGATTGCATCCAAGAGACGTCCAGGCTGGCACAAAAGAACTCCAAGACTATCCATGGGACTCTTCATAATATCGCCCAATGAAATCTATTTCACAGTGCTTCGCCTTTGAGTTAGCGAAAGAGGCCTCCAAGATGGGCTGTGACACGCTCATGATGGCCCAGGAAGCCTCCGACATGCCTGTACCACTTCGCGCGTGGCTCCCGACATTGCCCCCCCCCCGCGACAGGGAACACGTGAACATGGTTGGCTGCTCCGTCTTTCTGGCCTCGCAAGCTTTGCAACCCACAAGGTTTACCTGGACGAGGCCCAGATATTCCGAAAACGATCCCGGAAGCCCCAGAATTTCTTCAAGAGGTCTCCTGGACCCCTCGTGCCCGCTCCCGGCGAGATTATTTCGGGCCGCATCCAGCCGCGGGAACGAGTGCCCCCCAAAAGATTAACTGAATAGCTAAGTAAACGAGGACAGGTGGGCCACGCGGTGGAGGAACAGCAACAGAGCGCCTTTCAACAGCATCGTATTCAGAATTGTCCAGCACCCTCTCGCTGAAGAAAGGCGGCCTCTGGGATCAGCCAGGCCCTGATTCAGCGTCACTCATGCCAAGGCTGCCACCATGGAGGCTGCTGCAGCCGCAGAAGCAGCGAAAATGCCGAGGCTGGCGCGGAAGGAACCGCTGCCTGCGGCACCGATGCCTTCAGTCCCGGTGGCCGAAGACACCACGAGCTCCTGTGCGTGCCCGTCGGACTCGCTGCCGACGCGCATCACCACATACCTGGCGTGTTCAGCGGTTTCCAACTTGGCAAGCTTGATGTTCTTGCCGTCTTTGTCAGACAGAACGACCTGGTAACTCCCCGCATCCATCTTTATTGACGAACCATGCTTCATGTTCGCCCATTTGCGATCTTTCGGTCGCTGGACCTTGAGAAGCCCAGATTCGCTGCCAGAATACGCGTCGACGACTGCCACCTGCGCCTTCTCCTCGGCGGCCGAAAACATGTGGGAGGCAAAGGCAGCGGACATTGTGTCGTTGCTCTTGTGGTATGGGACCAACAACAGATTCGCAGAGACGTAGGGGAGCCCAGTGACACGGAAAGTGCCCACACTCAGACCTCCCAGCCTGAAGTCAATCCGCTCGCTCTCTGACAACTCCAACGAGACTTGCTTGCATGCCTTGTACGGGAGAGGCTCCTCCGTGAGCTTAGCCCTGTTGGTCACCGTGTATACACTGAGGGGCTTGTGGTCTGCGTATGCGTTGCACACGGTCAGGTTGTGCGTGGTGGCGACGTCGTCCTGCCGCGGCCGCTCCTCCTCCTCCTCCTCCTCCTCCTCCTCCTCCTCCTCCTCCCTCCTCCTCCTCCACGGCTGCGGCTGCGGCCACGGCTCCGCGCGCGTGGCGCCATGAAGGCGCAGCGGAGGGGGCGCAGAGGCGCCTGTCAAAGTGTGCGCGTGCGAAACACTGAGTGGGAGGAGGAGGGAGAGGAGGGAGAGGGAGAGGAGGAGGAGGAGGAGGAGGAGGAGGAGGAGGAGGAGGAGGAGGACGAGGAGGAGGAGGAGGAGGAGGAGGAGGGGAGGGAGGAGGAGGAGGAGTTGAGGAGGAGGTAGGAGAGGAGGAGCAGGAGAAGGAGGAGGAGTAGGAGAAGGAGGAGCAGCAGTGGCGCCTGGAGGAGGAGGAGGCGGAGGAGAAGGAGGAGGAGGAGGAGCAGGGACGGCGGCAGCACTACTCTACCTCCAGCTGCTCCCCATCTTCGTTCGCAACCACTTTGGCTCAGTCCGCCTCGCGGTCGAGCCGGGAACAGGCTGGTGCCCCCCTCGCGGCCGGCCGTTGGGGCCAGGGGAGAACGTGGCGCTCAAGTGCTCCAGGCGCCCGCCACTGCCACCAACGTCGTGGCGACCAAGCTGGTGGTTCCTGGCCGCGTCGTCTTTGAGGGCTCTCTGCCCAAACGTGCTTGTCGCACGTGCGCTACCGCCAAGGTCGCCCTCAAAGGGCGCGTGGAACGCTCCTGGCGGCCCCTTGTGGGAAGCACACGTGCGATGCTGGCTAGCATTTGCTTCGCATGATGCTCTGGAGGAGAGCCTATGTGCAGCGCTACCGCCAATGTTGCCCCGAGCAGACCCCATTGGGAGGCCACTGCGCGGTGCCGGCTGGTAATTGCGGCGCATGGGAACTGAGGGGTGATCACTTTTCCTCTCAAGCGCTCGTCTGGCCAAGCGTTGCCGCCAATGCCGCCCCGCACGGCCCCGTATAGGGATCCTGATCGCACCCCCACCTGGGATCTGAGAGGCCCAAGTGAGGTGCCAGGTAGCACTTGGCGAGCATAGGACTCGTAAGAGAAAAAAGTATTTCCTCCTCCTCATCCTCCCCAAACACACGTTCAACCGAAATCGTGTCTACATTCTCGTCCCGAATGGACCCACCATGCATTACCCCTGGTGGGCCCCGGGCAATGCTTTACTCCCTGGTTCGATGGTTTAAACACAAACGTAATGGGGTTTGTCCCTGCCGACCGGGGAAATGAGCAGCGGCCGGAAGACCTCGATCATATTAAACGTAGTTGTGTGTCGTCCATGCAAGAGCCGGGAAATTACACGATCATTCCCCCTGAGGAGACCGCACAGTTTCCAGGACACATGACCGGAGAAATTCCAAAATGCTTAGGAGTAGAAATCGTGGGAAAAGTACTAGTAGTAGTAGTCGTCGTCGTCGTCGTAGTAGTAGAAGCAGTAGTAGTAGTAATAATAATCGTTGTAGGGCTACTACTGCCCAGGAGTAGTAGTGGTAAAAGTAATAGTAACAGTCGTGGTAGTAGTAATATTAGTAGAGGTCGTAAGCACTGTTATAGTGTAGTCGTGGCAGTAGTATGTCGTAGGAGTAGTGATAGTAGTAGTAGTAGTAGTAGTAGTAGTAGTAGTAGTAGTCATCGTAGTAGTAGTAGTAGCAGTAGCAGCAGTAGTAGTAGTAGTAGTAGTAGCAGTAGCAGCAGTAGTAGTATTAGTAGTAGTAGAGGTAGTAGTAGTAGTGGTAGCAACAGTGGTAGTAGTAGTAGTAGTAGTAGTAGTAGTAGTAGTAGTAGTAGTAGTAGTAGTAGTAGTAGTAGTAATAGTAGTAGTAGTAGTAGTAGTAGTAGTAGTAGTAGTAGTAGTAGTAGTAGTAGTAGTAGTAGTAGTAGTATAGTAGTAGTAGTAGTAGTAGTAGTAGTAGTAGTAGTAGTAGTAGTAGTAGTAGTAGTAGTAGTAGTCGTAGTAGTAGTAGTAGTAGAGTAGGAGGAGGAGGAGGAGGAGGAGTAGTAGTAGTAGTACTAGTAGTCGTAGTAGTAGTAGTAGTAGTAGTAGTAGTAGTAGTAGTAGTAGTAATACTAGTAGTAGTAGTAGGAAAAGTAGTAGTAGTAGTAGTAGTCGTAGCCGTAGTAATCGTAGTCGTAGTGGTAGTAGTAGTAGTAGTAGTAGTAGTAGTAGTAGTAGTCGTAGTAGTAGTAGTAGTAATCCTCGTCGTAATAACACTAGTTGTTGTAATAGCACTCGTACACATTCGAATGCTTGTACTCGTTCTAGTAGCATTACTAGTAGTAGAAGCAGCAGCAGTAGCAATACCGATACTCTTCGTAGTCGTTTGCGTGGCAGTAGTAGTTGCAGTGTCGTGGAATTACTAGTAGTAGGAGTAGTACTAGCAGTAGTAGTAGTAGTAGTAGTAGTAGTAGTAGTAGTAGTAGTAGTCGTAGTAGCAGTAGTAGTAGTAGTAGTAGTAGTGACAGTAGTCGTCGTAGTAGTCGCAGTCGTAGTAGTAATAGTTGTCGTGGTAGTAGTAGTAGTAGTAGTAGTAGTAGTAGTAGTCGAAGTAGTAGTAGTAGTAGTAGTAGTAGTAATTGTAGCAGTATCCGTAGCTGTTTCAACAGTAGTACTAGTAGTAGTAGTAGTAGTAGTAGTAGTAGTAGTAGTAGTCGTAGTAGTAGTAGAAGTAGTAGTAGTAGTAGTAGTAGTAGTAGTAAGAGTAGTAGTAAGACTAGTCGTAGTAGTCGTAGTAGTAGTAGTATGAGTAGTAGTAAAAGTAGCAGTAGTAGTAGTAGTAGTTATCGTACGGCGAGAAACAAACGTATCAAACACAATAATAGTAACAACAGCAGCAGCAGTCGGAACAATGATACTAGTTGTAATCGTGTTGTGCGGAAGTAGAAGTAGCAGCGGTAGTGGCAGTAGTACTAGTAGTGGTAGTAGTAGTCGCAGTGGTGGTAGTAGTAGTAGTAGTAGTAGTACTAGTAGTCGTGGTCGTAGTAGTAGTAGTAGTAGTAGTAGTAGTAGTAGTCGAAGTACTAGTAGTAGTAGTGGTAGTATCAGTCGTAGTAGTCGTAGTAGTTGTAGTAGTGTTAGTTACAGTAGTAGTCGTAGTAGTTGGTGTTGCCGTAATGGTGTACTTGTAGCATTAGTAGTCGTAGTATTAGTAGTAGTAAATGTAAGGATACTAGTGCCTGTAGTAGTAGTCGTAGTCGTAGTAGTGGTGGTGGTAGTATTGGTACTGCGAGTAATACGAATACTAACACAAATCGCAGCAGCCGCATTAGTAACAATGATACTATACTGAAGCGCTTGAGCTGCAACAAACAGCAGCGGTAGTGGTAGTCATAGTTGTACTAGTAGTCGTCGTAGTTTTAGTACTCGTCGTATTAGTCGAAATAGTAGTAGCAATGAAGCAAAACAGTCGTAGTTGTAGTAATAAGAATGAGCGTGGTAGTAGTAGTAGTAGTAGTAGTAGTAGTAGTACAAGCCTTGGTATCATTAACAATTGTAGTCTTAATTCTAGCTCGGCTTGGGCGATACGAGATGTTTTGGATTTTGTGGCTACACATCATTCGGTCATATGAACACCGCCCAATCATATGAATATCGTTCACGCACATGACAACATCCAGACAGCATCATGCAACTTGCATGTTTATGTTTCTTTAACAAGAATAAAATGTCTATGAATACGAGATGACTCGTACTGGAAGATGTGCACGGTCGCGTATATAATCATAGAGGCCTCCCAGAAGCCTCTAAGAGGCCTCTCTTAGATGCCTCTTAGAATCTTCGTAAAAGGCCTGTTAGAAGCTTCGTAGAGGCGTCTTAGAAGCCTCCAAGAGGCCTCTTAGAAGCCTCGTAGAGGTTTCTCAGAAACCACGTAGAAGCCTCTTGAAAGCCTCCAAGAGGCCTCTTTAAAGCCGCTAAGAGGCCTCATAGAAGCCTCTACGAGGCCTCTTAGAAGCCTCGTCGAGGCCTCTTAGAAGCCTCTAAGAGGCCTCTTAGGAGCCTCTACAAGCCCTCTAAGAAGCCTCTAAGAGGCCTGAGCGACGAGTAAGAACTAGGTAACCGGTGAATGAACTAGTTTGGCGGGGGAAACCTCCATTCCACCGTTGTATATACCATCAAGCCGGTGTTTGCAATTCGACAGTGGGCCCGCCCACACTGCAAGACCCCCGTGGGGTGCCCGATGACACCTTAAGACTGTCATGAGGCCGTCCGGAAGGGCCAACCTATACCCCCAGACGCGCGTTCTACCCAAGCGTAGCCGTCTACCTCGCCCCGAAAGGGCGGGTGCACCATCCTTCGGCTGACTCCTCCTCCTGCTCCTCCTCCTCCTCCTGCTCCTCCTCCTCCAGTTCCTCCTCCTCCTCCTCCAGCTCTTCCTCCTCCCTTTCCTCCTCCTCCTCCTCCTCCTCCTCCTCCTCCTCCTCCTCCTCCTCCTCCCCCTCCCCTCCTCTGCGTCGTCGTCGTCGTCGCGGCGAAGATTATGTTCCCTCTATTGTTGGGATGGCTGGATCATGTTGGGTGCCTCTGTCTGCCAGGAAATAATCCATTGTGGGCTACCCTACGCGTGAGAGGATTTATGAAACACTTCTGCTGAAGATGACCGTAGGAATCAATGGTTGTGGCTGTAATCGTGATGCTGGTCGTGGTTGTAATCGTGATTGTAATTGTGGTTGTAACCGCGATTGTCGTCGCAATCGTAGTCGTCATTGTCGTCGTCGTCGCGGCGGAAATTACTTTCCCAGTAATCTTCGCCGCGCTGGAAAATGTTGGTGGGTTCTTTCTCACAGCGAATGATGATCTCTGCGATGCCCTGCGCGACAGAGGAATTTTGAGCACGTTTGTAAGAGGATTGCAATACAGATCTGCGCATTCTTCGCCGAATGCGTTGCTCACAGTGTACTGCGTACTCGTAGTCGTAGTCGCAGCCGCGGCTGCAGTCGCATCGCGGTCGTAATCGTAAATCGTAGTCCTCGCTGTTGCGCGGCGGGTGCCCCTGAGACATATCGTTTCCCAATCTTGGTGGGCCCCCGTCCGTCAAGAAGGCCGCCGAAAAGAGTGAAGTTCCATTCTTGCGGGGGGGGGGGTCTAAAGACCTAGCTGGGTGAACAAGCTGACGCTGCAGCGGAATTCGTGAGGCGGAGGCTTGGCTCTGATCCCACCAGCCCTCCGGGCGTAGGCGGTTGAGCGGGCCTGCTCTTCAGGATCAGAGCCCCGCTATTCTGCGGGCCCGCACGGAGAAGGAGTCAGGCCCCCCCGCAGGGTGTACATGAAGGGGAATTGGGACATACAAATAAATACACACAAATAAAAATATCCCCCATATTTTCCTATATTTTCTGGGTTTTTGTCTTCCCCCCCACTTCCCATGTTTTCCCATATTTTCTGGGAATCGCCGATTAATTGTGTCTGTGTGTTTTTTCCCCTCCTGAGTACAGTCTAGACGCTGAAATAAGAAACCGTTTGGGTTCGGAAGGGGCTCGATGTTCCTTAGGTTCCTCCAGCGCTGTTCCTCTTGCCCTCCTGGGGCACGGAGGCGCTTGCAGGTCCAAGAAGGGGCGTTGTTCCTTATGTGGCGTTCCTTCTTTCAGCTGCCCGAGTGTAGGAGGATTGACTTCCGAATCAACGCCTTGTTCTTAAGACTTGGACGGGGAGGGGACCCCGGCCCCCCAGCTCGCGGGGTGTAGGAGGGCCCACTTGGACCTGAGGCAATTTTCAAAGAGAGCTTCAGATACCCCCCAAGAGAGCCTCCAAGATGATGCCAGATGGTCCAAGTTGAGGTGCAGAACCGTTTCCAACATGGCTCCACGTGCCCCAAGACGAACCCCAGATGACTCTGGGTGGCTACACAGCCTCCCGAAGATGCCCCCGAGAGGCACAAGCCAACGAAAACCATTGGGCGATGTCATGGTGTGCCCCTTCTTTTTTTTTGTTGTCTATTGCGATGGGCCTCCGAGGCCAAGCGAGCCCCAGGAGGGGCCCGTACTGCCCCGAAGACAACCACCCCGCCTACGGCCTGGTGCGGACACGCGCCGCGTCCAGACTATCAGTACCTCCACACTCATGTAAGCATATTGGGGATCATCGGCCGCAGAACATGGGCAATCGTCGTTTTGGCCAAGGCTCGCGCCGCTGCGACGTGGCTCAAGATACGAGCTCCAAGGACGCGGAACGCATCGCATTCCGAGCCACTCGTTCGACAACTGCGCAGCCAGCGTCAACTCCGGGGCACGAGCGTCAAACTCCGAGGCCAACGACACCTGCGACAGCTCGGAAACCAAGACCCAGAACGAGTGCAGCAGCGCTGCTCAGATCAGCGCAGACGAGGCCGAGTTTGTTGGCGGCTTGGTCGTCAAGGCGCAGAGAGGCGGGACGGCAACACCGCCTGCAGTCTACAGCAAGGGGCCAACCGCACCGCCATCACCGAGGAAACCAGGCTCGAAGACGAGACGATCATGGAGAGAGCGCGCTGGCGGGAAGCCAAGATGGGCACCGCCCGTGAGCCGCTGGACGAGGAATCGGCCAGCGGCGTGGACGCTATCCATGCCCTCTCGTCGCGTGCCAGTCCTCATCGCCCGCCTCCTCCTGCAAGGGAAGGGAAGCTGAGAATGGGGATGCGGACCTAGATGTATCAATGAGGCTGCACCCCTCTATGCAAGCATTCATTTTTCACCACGTGGAGCGCCCCCATTGAAAGACGATCGCTCGGTGGGCCTGACATTCGTGCGCACCCTTGTTTTGGACAGGAAATGCGCCACAATCCCGTTACCTAATGTGGGGTTGTCGGGGCACTGCGCTCAGACAAGTGTTGGGCGAGAGTCTCAGTTTTTAAACGGATGCGCATTCTATCAATGCAGCCAGTGCAACTGCCAAACTTTCGGTCAACACTGCCGAGAGGGTCTCGACCGGGCGCTCAGTCTACACTAGAAGCCGTCCTCGATCCGCGTGACTGTCGCAAACGTCCAAGCCGAATGCGCACGGCACTGAAGCGAAATCTAACTTTCGAAAACGACCTTACCTCCATATGTGTAGCTGTTACAAATTGTTCGGACGAAAAGGCGCGGCGCTGAGACTCGACCCGCACCCCCTATCAGTGTACCTGCTGTGCGCTTTGGAGACGACCGTGCGAAGCATTCGGAGAAGAGCCATGATCGAAAGGATTTGCGTGTGAGTGGCTGCTGGACGGTTCAAACTTCAGGCCAATCGATCGCGAGGACGTCACAGGCCGAAGGCCCTTCCGCCGACGGGGGTAACAGGGTCACGCCCCCCTGTGGGCCCACCCGTCGGCAGGGCGCGACGCCGCTGGCGTGCCGCATCGCCCGCCTGGGCGACGGCGCCCGGCTGGAATTTCAGCATGCGTCCAGCACGTGTCCTCTCCAGCTCTGTGGCGGTGCGCGGGAGCACCGCGATTCCCGAAGCGGCCCCACCGCACGGCTCGTGCGGCGTCAGGGCGTCTCCAGCGCCACGCCCGGCCCGCCCTGCAGGCACCCTCGGTGGTGCCGCGAGGAGGAGGGGAAGGCAGTTTCTGGCACGGGTGCGCTCTCTGAAGCGCTGAGCCCGAGGGTCAGGCCTGGCGCTCGAGCAGACATCCAGCCCAGAGAGAGAGAGAGAGAAGCAGCAGCAGCCGCAGCAGGCGGCCAGGCGAGGAGGCCGGGCAGCAGCCAGCCAAGCGGATGGTCCTGCACCTGCGCCCGCGTGCCCGCCAGCATCGCCAGGGCCTGCTCCTGGGTGCCCGTCACCTGGGGCTTCACTTGCACGCTCGCACGCTTCGAGCGGGGGGCCGAACAAAAACCGGCGGCGCGGGAGGATGGCGCAAGGGGGGGGGGGGGGCACTCTGACAAAACATGTTCTCCACATGCTCGGCCTCTGGAAGTCCCCGGCGGCTCCTGGGGCCGTCCAGTGGCGCCCAGGGATGGACCATGACACCCTTGCGGCAGAAGGGAGGAGGGAGGCGGGAGGAGGGCCCCGAACAGCTTTGCACAGTTACGACGGGGGCCACGCTGGGGGGTCACGATGTGGGGCCGCGATGGGGGGATCGGAATAGGGATAGGGTCCCTGTCCCTTATCCCGATAGAGTATAGGTCCCCATCCCTATCCCTATCCCTATCGCGATAAGGATGGGGATAGGGTCCCTATCCCTATCCCTATCCCAATCGGGATAGGTATAGGGATAGGACCATCTAAGGTACAGAGGTAGGAATGAAGGATAGGAATAGAAGACTGGGGATACAGTATAAGGAAGCACAGGCTGTGGATACAGGCAGGTGGTCCAAGAGAAAGAAAACAGAGAAAGGGGTGGGGATACAGGCACATGGACAGTGATAGGCAGGGGGGTGGGGAAACAGACGGCCATGGGAGGCCGCGGGGGGGCCGCGGGAGGCCACGTCGCACGACCGCTTCCGAACCCGGAGGGCCACCTGCTAGCTCCTGAGAGAAGTGCGAGAGGAAACGTGAGGCCACGGGTGGCAAGGTCGCCCGCTCGACCGACTCCAGATCTGGCAGACCACCTACCAGCTTCTTAAGTATATACGGGAAGCCACGGGAGGTCACGTCGCCCGACCGACTCCCAACCCGGCAGCCCACCTACCAGTCTCTTAGGTGATACCGCTGCGGCAGCGAGCCCTGATGAGCATTACACAGTTACCATGGGGCCACGATGGGGGGGTCACGATGGGGGGCCACGATGAAGGGCTCGGGATACAGATGAGGACAGAGATAAGGTAGGGATAGGGATGTAGACTCGAGATATAGGAATTCGGATAGGGATGGGTACGAAAAAGATGGGGACCGCGGCAGCGGGGTAGGGATCGGGATGGAGATAGGGATAGGGATAAAGGACAGGGATGCAACCAGATAGGGATAGAGGCACAGCGATAAGAGGGATGGGAGTGAGACAGAGGCAGAGGGATAGGCATAAGCATAGGGATAGGGATGGCAATGGCGCACCACTGGAGGCAACACGAGGCCACGGGAGGCCACGTCCCCCGACCCATTCTGACTCCGGCTCGCGGCTGACGAGAATCATTCTCTGGTAAGGCTTTAACCGCCAATTGGCAAGGAACTCATGAAAACGATGTCATAATGATCGACCGGATCTCGTCTCTCAAGAAGCGAACGTGAGCGCTCGAAAACTTCTTTTAGAGAAAGCCAAGGTCTTACCGGTCGAGCGTTCGTCGTTTTCACTATTCTTCTACAAGCTGCGGGGAGCAACGGGAGGCCACGTCGACCGACCGACCCTGTGACCCCGCAGACCACCTGCCGGGTTCCGGAGAACACTATGGAGAGGCCACGGGCAGCCACGGCGCCCGACCGACCTCAGATCTCGCAGCCTACAGTCGGGGCGCTGAAGGAGGAACCCTTCTCGTTGGGGAGGGGCTCGGTGTTCCCTGATTGTTTTACAACTTGGCTTGGGTCTTCCTGAGGTTTTCGATGGGACATCGAAGCTTAACTTTGGGGATCAAGGGGCCTCGTTCCTTATTGAAGGTTCCTTAGGTCAACGCCCCGACTGTACCACCTCGCCTCGGAGAAAAAAACGCACGGAGGCCACGCGACGGCGCCCAGCCGACTGCGGACCCAGCAGCCCACGGCCAACCCACTGGCGTCCTAGACAAAAATGTGTAGACCCCTCCAGACAGGGCCGAACCTAAACGGTGCTGGTCGCTTTCGTTGCCTTGTTCGTTCTTCCTCGTTTTGCCTTGGCTTCGCCTTGAACGCAACACATAGCGAAATACGAAACGGCCCACGAGATGGCCAACAAAGACCGTTTAGGTCCAGCCCTGCTTGCAGACAGCAGTTTAACGAAAAATGCCATGTGGAAAGGGTGGGACGTCTAGTAGGACCACGTATGACGCAAAGTCATCCCACCGTCGAAGGTCGGGGGGGCGACGACGTGGGGGCAACTCAGAAAGAAGGACCCAGCGACGGCTTCTCAGAATGCAGCCCCCCTCTCGCCGCCCTGTGCGCGCCTCCGAAGGGAATCGAAAAGGACCGCTCGATCAGAGAGCCCAGGGTCTCACGCGGATGCTCCACTCGTGGAGTAGATCCCAGACCGCACTGCCCCGCCTCCCCTCCCAGTCCTCCTCCGACTGTCGGCCGCGCCAGGGTCTGTCCCTCGGGGGGTGGATCAGTTCTCTCGTCTGGCGCCTCCACCATGACCGCCCCTGCGGAGGACGCAAGGGCGCCCAACACTAGGCGTCGCAGGACCGTCATCGATGCCTGCGGCGCGTGCGCTGGGCGGCCCCAAGTCCAGGGACTTTGAGATTCCCCCCCCTTTCCCCCTAATCCTCCTCGTCGCCCTCCTGCTCCTCCTGCACCCTCTCCCTCCTCCTCCCCTCCTCTTCTCCTCCTTCCTTCCTCCTTCCTGTCCGCTGCTTCTCCCCCTTTCTCCACCGTTTCCCTCCTTCTGCACCTTCCCTGCCCTCCCCTCCCCTTCTCATCAGCCTCCTCCTCCTCCTCCTTCTCCTCCTCCTCTGAGGGTGCTGGTTGTCGTTTGCGGTTTCCGCCTCCGTCGGCCGCATGTCCGCCAAACTTTCTGTCAGGATGCGCGCGTGCGAGAAATACACGTGCGCTTGCTGGCATGTGTCGGCTCACCGCGGCTGCTGGAACGTGGTGCCTTGTGCACGGAAGGCTACTTCTGCAGACTCCGGAGGAAACGGATCGCCTCCGACTCCGACGTGACCGGCCCAATACTTCCAACCCGCCCACGACTGTGGGAACGGTGGTCCCCGAGATGCATCTAACTTGCGGAGCACACGCACACGACTGCCAATCAAATTCGAATGGGGAGTGCTCTGGAACATTCACCGTCATGTATTGCAGACCTTAGACCCGACATGGCAAAGCAACGTGACCGATTTAAGAAGAAAAAGGCGGCGCCCGGAGGGATGCCTGGAACAGAGGGGCTGGGTTCGGGCCCAGCCCCTGCTGCCCCGATGCACAACACGCAACACGTGGCGTATCGATACGGAGCTCAACACGTGGAGTGTGAAAACGTAGGTCTGATGCGATAAGTTCGCCTAAACGTGGGCCAATACGTTGAGCCAACACGCAGCGTATTGACGCAGACGTCTTGAGCACGGCACGTGTGGCGCATCACGACGGGCGCCTCGAGGCAGCCAAGAAGGCCCCTGACGACTGTCGGGGAAAACAAAATGTGCCAAGAGGAGGCCGCAGCGGGCGTGGCACTGGACTTGTGGATGCCACGACAATGGACACCCTAACGGTCCTATCATTGAGTTTGACATGTGTTTCAAATGTCAGAACATGTTCCAAACACGTTCTTAGCATGTTTACAACATGTTTAACACATGTATCAGACATCTGGAAATTACTTGGCAACACGCTTCCTCTCCGTTGATCGTCCTCCACACCACTGGGCGTGCGGGGGGCGACGCCGCAGGCACGTCGCCCGCAAGCGAGGGGAAGCCCAGCGAAGGCTGCGAGAACGGCTGCGGAGCCGACCGAAGGACCCAGGCGACCAGCGTGCCGCCGACGGATGGCCCTGCTGCGTCCGGCGGCGAGCGACGGGGGGCAAAACGCGAAAGGAGGAGGCCTCCTCCAAAGGCGGCCGGCCTTCTCGGAAGCCCTCGCGCCTTCTGCAACGTTCTTCTGTGTCTCCAGGGAAGGCGCAGACAGCTTGCCAAAGGCCGGGGGACTTCCGAGCCCTCTGAGAAGGCTCGCCTTCGGTCGGGCACGTCCTCCTGCAGGCGGATCTCGGACGAAAAATAAAAAATAGTCAAACATACTCCAAGTCAGTCAACAAATACTAACAAAAGTCGTCCCCAGACAATGTTCTAGCTATCTTGGAATTTTCCTCCTGTAGAGGGACAAGCCCGACTTACGGCTCGCCCCTTCTCCCTTCCCCACCAGGCTCGCCGCCGACGTGTGGCGGGCTGGGCTGCTTCTCCCGCCAGCGCGCAGTCTTGACGGTCGTTGCTGTGGGCGTCGCGCTGCGGACGCCCACGCGAGCGACGCGACGAGACGAATCTTGTCTCCGACCGCCATAAGAGAGGCAGCCTGGCCTGGTCTGCTCTTCCCGGCGAGGTGCAAAATCCAGCCGGTGGCGGGGAGCCGGCGATCGCCCCTCCTGCTTGGTTCGCAGGTGGGGGCGGCCGAGAGTGAAGGTGCCCTTTTTGTTGCTACTGTCGCCAGCGTGCTATGCGGATGCGCGCGTGGCAGAGGTACGCGTGCTTCTGGCGTGTTTGACTCAAGACGGCCACCAAATCGTCGTGCCGCGAGCCCTGCACGTGGAAGAGGATTCTTGTTAGCGACGCTACGATGCTGGATCGAGTGGGACTTGGGACTGGTACTTCCCAGAAGCTCACGACTGTGAAAGCAATGGCTCCCGGAATTGAACTTGGCGAAGCAAAAGCACACGACACTCAGTCAGTTTCACCTCCTGCTCCTGCTCCTCATCCTTATCTCATCTCATCTTGCTCCTCCTCATCCTCTCCCTTCTCTCCCCTCCTCCTCCTCCTCCGCCCCCCTCATCCTCATCCGCCTCTCAACCCCTGTAAGGAAGGGGTATCCGCAGAAGGCGTCTAAACACCAAACACCATACCTGGCTGGGGCAATCCTGGGCCCTGCCACGGTGGTGGTGTATAGCCGCCTTCTATGGAGGTATAAAAACATATGGGGAAGGAAGACGTCGAGGAGGATTCGGAGGATCGGCGGACGGGGGGAAAACCGAATCTCGCCATCCCTGTGCTTCGGGCCGCCCAGAAGTAATATTTACGATCGCGGTACGCTGTAGAAGATTGCCAAATGCTGCGGACATCATCAGCGGAGCAGGAGGGGGATCATGACGCCAATGGAACAAGCATGCACAATATGCGTAAGTTGGATGAAGCGATACGCTTTCATGGGGCAACTGCTGCCAAGCTGGTCACTGTCAAATATCGGTGCGGACACCGCAGCGATGATCACGCACTTGCCTCAGGGTGCCTGGGCCTTTCCCTACTGGGCGAGGAGTAGGGAAACGGCCGAGGGTCATGGGGAGCTTCAAACTCGAAGCGATTCCAGGGAGGAGGGAGGAGGACAGCGAGGAGGAGCGGCGGGGACGGTGGAGAGCAAAACACATGCCTTGTCCCAGGCGCAGCCCGTCTTGGTAGTTCGGGAGGCTTCCCCCCTTTCCGCTTTTTTTTCTCGGTCTCTTTGGTGCGTCGTTTCTCCTTTTGTTCGTTTTTTTTGCTTATCCTCACCCCTCCCTCCTCTTTCTCCCTGGTGTTCCTTCTTCCCAAGTTGTGGTGTCTTCCTCGGCAAGGCTGGGCAGGCCTGCGAGCGACAGGACATGTTTGGCTTGGGCGGCGGCGCGCCCCCCCAAGAAATACGGGCTCTGACCGGCCTCGGTCTTTTCCGCCCCGCCGGCCCTCCCGCGCTCTCGTGCCTCGAATCGCTTCCGTGCGCCCCGCCGCTTGCTCCACCGACGTCTGCTCGCTCTCAAGTCCGCGGGCCCCCAAAATGGTTGGTTTGGGGCGGCGGGGGTCGAAGCCTATATGGCGCAGGAGATGCCAGGAAATCTCCGGTTTCGT
Source organism: Prorocentrum cordatum (assembly GCA_963575745.1). Taxonomy (NCBI): domain Eukaryota; class Dinophyceae; order Prorocentrales; family Prorocentraceae; genus Prorocentrum; species Prorocentrum cordatum. The sequence goes on along the minus strand of CAUYUJ010004559.1, from coordinate 297,376 downwards.
CGGCCAAGGCCACAACCCATGGAGCGGCGGCCGAGGCGCAACCCATGGAACACCCAGCAGCAATCCAATTTTCCAGTCTCGTCAGATAGGCCTCCCCCTCCTCCTCCTTCTCCTCGTCGTCCTCCTCCTCCTCCTCCTCGTCCTCCTCCTTGCTCATCATCCTCCATTCCATTCCATTCCATTCCATTCCATTCCATTCCATTCCATTCCATCCCATCCCATCCCATCCCATCCCATCCCATCCCATTCCATTCCATTCATCCATTCCATTCCACATTCCTTTCCTTTCCTCCTCCTCCTCCTACACAGCAGGCCTCCGAGCCCCTGGGAAGCACTCTCCCGACCCCTCGCCCTCACGGTGGGCGAGGCGCGCCTCCAGGACGGCGGCGCCACTCACTCCCGCAGCGGCGGCCGAGCGCCAGCCTCTGGCGGGCCCCGCGGGCACCCCCTCCGCCCGGCGGCAGGGCCACTCCCGGCACCGAGAGCCAGCCTCCCCCTCTCCCGAGGGGGGCGCCGCCGCGCGGCCGCGCGGCGGCGCTGCCGAACGCGGACGCCCTTCCGCCCGCCCGCGGCGGGCGCACGCCGCGGCGCGGCCGGCCCCCGGGGGGCGCCCGAGGCCTCGGCGACCCCCCGCGCGGATGGGCATGTCGCCGGCGCGCCCGGCGGCAGGCTGCCCGCGGGCCGAGAGGCCGCGACGCGCCGGGGGCGCAGCACGCGCGGGAGAGGGCGCTCGGAGGGCTCCGGCGGCCCAGGCGGCGCAGCCGCGGCGCCGCGGCGCGCCGCCGGGGGCCCAGGGCGGGTGGCGAGGCGAGGCGGGGCCCGACAGGACGCGCTCGGCCACGGCGCCGGAGGGGGCAGCGCCAGGCCCGTGTTCGCCGTGGGGGCGGCGGGGCGGTGGGCCCCAGGCAGCGCGCCGCGCCGTGGTTCCCCGAGCCGGGCGTCCGGGGGCCCTCTTCGGGCGAGTCGAGTGCTCCAGTGCCCGCGACGAGATCGGACAGCAGGCAGATGCAATCTGGAGCTCGACGGCCAGCCCGAGAGGCGCATTCCGCTTCAAACCCTGGTAGGCTCCCCTTGAGCCCCAGCTTCCCTGCGAACCCAGAACACCCCCAACCCCCTGCAGCACCCTAGAAACCTCTCCTCCTCCTCCTCCTTCTCCTCCTTCTCCACCTGGCTCTTGACAATGGCGCGGGATCGATGTGCCGCACGGGCTCCTCTGTGCGGCACCGATGGCGCTCGGGCTTCGGCGAACCGCTTGGCCGCCAGGCCACAGTGCAGGGTGGTGGGGCCGACCGCAGAGCGCAGGGGTGGAAGACCGCGTTGCGGGACCCGTTCGGAGATGTGGAGGTGGCGGAGAGGGTCGCGTGCACCCTCTCAGCCCTCACGGCCCGGCCCGAGGCCTCAGATGCCCTCTGGCGCAGCGCGGCTCCGCACTCCGAGGGTCCTCCTGGCGTGCCCCTGGCCGCGGCGGGCAAGCCCGAGCTGCGGAAGGCCCAGGAAGCACGCGGGGAGGCTCGAGGCGCGGCAAGTGGGCAACCCCGTCGATAGCAGCGTGGGGAATTGAGCAGTGGCCGACCATCCCGGCATTCCTAGATAGGCCTACCACGACATGTTTTTAGAACCCAGAGATTCTTCTAAGATGTCACAGCAAAAACAACAACAGCCTTCTTAGAACGCAGACCCGATGTAAGAAAGCAGGACAGTCCCAGCCAGAAATGTTCCAGGAACTTTCGTAGATGCCACAAAAAGTTCTTAGAACATTCTTCTGTGGGCCCATGGGCACGCCAGGACGCTTCGCCGCTGCTTATTAGCAGGGCCTGTGCGCTGCCGGCCCATCCTCCTTGCGCCCGACGGCCGCTGCCTGCGTGCCCGGCGCTGGCCGCTGGGAGGCCCCCCAAGCACGCATCTTGTGCACGCGGGGGGCCACGGTGCTCTCCACGTACCCACACAGGGGAACATCTTTTTTGGTCGGCGGGTCGGGAGCGGGCCCCTTCCGGTCAAGGGCTAAACGGGACGCGGGTAGCCCTAATTGGGGAGACAGGGCGCGGGCGGGCGGGGCCTCAGGCGGTCGGAGGGCTCACCACATAGGGGAACAAGCAACGACGCAAACTTAAAACAATTCGGAAGTCCGCGCGGAATTGTCGGATCGGCGCTGGACCCCCCTCCCTGGCGCGCGGAGCGCGCCAATGGTGGCGCCGGCGCCGGAGGCGCCGCCAGGGGGGTCCAGCGCCGATCCGAGAAATCCGCGCTGACCTCCGAGGGTGAATGCTTATGTCACCTTTGGTTCCCCTAATCGTGTCCATGATCGTGGTGAAGATGTTCGAGTCCTTAGTCAGGGAGGCACTGCCCGTGCGCGTAATGCGTAGTGGTGGCGCTCTTGTCCCTGACGTGCTCGTCCCTGTCCTTCCTGTTCGCGACTGAGGTGAAGGTCCATGCCTCGTCGTCGAAAGACTCAAGGATGGCGCGGCAGCGTGTCGCCGATGCCTGACTAGGGCCGTGCGGCGCTAGGGGCACTGATCAACAAGACCCCTCTGACGCGGCCGCGGGACCGAAGCTGCAAGCGGAAGCTTGTCATCGTGGATCAGCAGACTGGCATGCCAACGCCGAGCGGGCAAAAATGCTGCAGGACATGCGTTGCTTCCGGGGTGCTCTAGCGGCGATTCCAGCTTGGACCGCCGATTGATTGGTCTGCAGTGGCTTCGTTGCCCACTCCTCCAACCTCCGCAGCCGGTGATGGGAGTGCAAGCAGACTTGAAGAATGCAGCAGAGGGTGCTGCGTGGAACCGCTCATTCTTGTCTTCCCGACCCTCGTCACGTTCGGCTGCATTGTCGTCCATGCCGGCTACGAGGTCAACCGAAGCAGGGCTTTCCTTCTAAAAGCCAACGTCGGATAGCTCGATACTCGAAACCCCTCCTGGCAAGTGGAACGTGTAAAAACAATAATTGCGCGCTCCTACAAAGGAACGAAGAGCATGCCGGACACAGACACGCTCCCTTGGATAGCGAAATTTGCCGGCATTGCTGGCAAGCTCGCCCTGAAAGGGATCTGGATCAGCGAAGATAGTGACAGACCAGAGTCATCGACTGCCGAACTAATGCCTCGCTTGAATGAAACCGCTCGCATGCATGACGAAGTTGGACAATTCAGCTTCAAGTGTGCATGCTTCGTCCGCGGGAGCTTGTCATTCGCCTCTCACGCAATCGTATACTGGACGGGTGGTCGCACTCTGACCAATCAATCCGATCTACCCGCCTGGTGAAGCGAAAGAGACTCACAACTGATTGATAATGAACCTCTCGTGCTGTGTCCAATCGGCCTTCCAATGTGGTAGGCACAAGACCGTAAAACCATCCCGCCATATGGTCACCTCTAACTGTCCTGCTGACCAGAGTGTGGAACCTGCTGCGAATTACATAACGCCGACGAAGACGAATACCATTACAATTACAGCAATGACAATCACGGGCGCGTCCACATCACGACAACGATGCTGCTGGCACAGTGCACGAAACAGGTGGTTCGAGAGCGTTTTTTCTATGCAATGTGAACAAATTACGTTTTGTATATCTCAGGCGTGCTCCCGCATCGTTCGATTGGCGGGTATATCAGGTGACTCTAGTCCTACAGCTCGGTCGGGAACTCTACTACACGCTCCGGCGCCTATTAGCTGTCAGAGGTGCTTATTTTTCAAACTGAACAACAGTAGTACGGAAAGACCGTCACGAACCTACATCCCTGCTCTTCCCAGTCAGCAGTCTGTCGTAAATCAGAAATTTCGGCCATGACGGCCATTACGCAGTCGAATTGTTCACGATGAGGGGGGAACAACATGACTGTCAACTGAGGCAAGGCGATGACCGTACGCTGACGGTGAAACGATCTGTATGCCACTGGTATAATTTGCACCTGACCTCCGGTCTGGCGCGGGCCCCTGCAACTACAGGAAGCGTCATGCTGGACGACGTCATTGGATAGTCCCCCGGCCTGGACCGTCCACGACTCGATGTGCTCGAGTCGTGGGCCTCTTGAGGTCTCGCCCCCCGTTCCAGGGGCTGGCCTGCCATCGTGCAGGGTGAATACAAAACCTCCTGTGGTGGTGGGTCCTCGATTTGAATCTGCAGCGCCGCGCTCCATCTCGCCCTCATATCCCGTTGATTTTGAGGTTGGCCGGACCCTGAGCATCGAGGCTCGCGGCGCCCGTTCACCTCACCTCCTCACTCCTCCTCTCCTGACCTCGCCACCTTCGCCACGTCCCATCACGAGCTTCCTGACACATCTCCCCTGCCCCCTGGGGGGCTCCACCTGGGAGGGCACGTGGCGCGCGCGCGCGCGTGTGTGTGTGTGTGTGTGTGTGTGTGTGTGTGTGTGTGTGTGTGTGTGTGCGTGTGTGCGTGCTTTTTCCCACTGGAGGGTGTGCGCTGTCTTCCCACGCTGTGCGTGCGTTTTTGTTCCCACAGTGTTTTTTTTTTTTTTTTTTTTTTTGTTCCCGCACGGCGGCGCCGCGCCCCCTTCGCCACGCCCCCTCGCGCGGACCGCGCCCTCGCGGAGAGAGCTCCACCCCCACGGCACCCGTGCGGGCGCCCGCTCGGCGGCGCCGCGCCCCTATTTTGGGAGCGCCTTTTCGAGGCGACGAGCCCAGGGGGGAAACGAGAAGGAGGAGGCCTTCTCGGAAGGCCGCGGGACTTCTCAGAAGTCCGGGGGGGCTTCTGAGACGTTCCTCTTGGCCTATTTTGAATACGGACAGAACTGCTCAGAAGCCCTCTTAAGAAGTCCAGAAACCTCTCAGAAGCCTCGGAAGTCCCGCCCCCTCTCATTTCCCCCCCGCGCCCGCCGCCGACTTTCGCACGGGGCGGAACCTAAACGGTGTTCTTCGTTTTCGTTTTGCTGTCGCGTTCCCTCGCTCTTGTCTCGGATCAGTCCTTGCACCGCAGAGCGAAGTCGAGACGAGAGCGGCCCACGAGATCACCAAGAACACCGTTCGCGTCGAAGTTGCCGCACAAAAACGGAGTCGACGCGAAGGCGGCCCACGACCTCACCAAAGACACCGTTCGGGTCCGGCCCTGCCATCTCGCGCGGAGCGTGCCCCGCGGGGAGCCCCGCCCGCGCCCCGCCAGGGAGGGCGCCCGCGCAGCGCGGCCCCTCCGCCTTCGGCACGGAGCCGCGGCCCTCGCACGCAGCTCGCCCCCAAGGGGGGGGAGCTCGCTCCTCCACCCGCGGCCCCAGCGCGGGAGAGGTCGCACGACGCCGCCGAGCCGCTCCTGGGCGCACTCCGCGCGCGGGGCGCCTCCCGCACGGAGCTCCCCCCGCGACCCGAGCGAGGCGAGGGCGCCGGCACGGCGCCCCCGCGCTTTGTTTCGACGCGCCCCTCGCGCGCGGAGCGCGCCCGCGCAGGGAGTTCCGCCTGCGGCCCCAGGCAGGGCGCCCGCACAGCGTCCCCGCGCCCCTTCTGGTACGCCTTTCGCGCGGATCGCGCCTCCACGGGGAGCTCCACCTGCGGCCCCATTGAGGGCGCCAGCACAGCGTCCCCGCGCCCGTCGCGGCGCACCCCTCTCTCGGAGCGTGCCCCATAGGGAGCGCCACCTGTAGCCCGAGAGGGAGCTTACGATTACGCATGGCGTGCTCCCACCGTTTTCGGCACACCCTGCAGGCGGATAGTGCCCCACATGGAATGCCAATTCCATCGACCCCCCCGTAGCGCGCAAAATGTCAGGAGAGGGCCGCTCCCTGCGCTGCAATGAGCTGCATAGGATTGGGTCCGTCGCCATGCTGATGCTTTGATGGCCCTGGGGCCCCGAAAGCGCCTTCAGACTTCGAGAACTGCGAACCAATGTATGCAACATCGCCAACCGTCGCGGCCAGAGCTTTCATTGCCCCACCTTCATGCCTGCTGCTCTCGGGCCAGGCGCACGAAACGTGGCGAGAGAGCCTATCGTGGGTTATCCGCTGCGCTCGGACGATTGTCAGCGCCCCCTCCACAGCTCTCCATGATCGTCTCGGAGGGCTCTTGGGCCGTCTGGGAGGCTATTTTGAGCGTTTTGGAGGCCTCCTTGGGCCGCCTTGGGGGCCTCTGGGGGCAGTCTTGGGCGATCTTTGGGGGCACTTGGGCCGTCTCGGGCCGTCGGAAGGCCGAAGAAAAGCAAATGCCACAATCCTTCACTGGCCATCGCTCGGACGTCCATTCCCTGTGTTTTTTTTTCGGCTTCGCGCGTGGTTTCTTCGCCAAATGATCCAGAATGCTCCTCGATGGTCTTCGCCGAGGAAAAAACGCACACGTCCGAGCGATGCCAAGCACAATCCTTCAGTGGGCCTAAAACAGGGCTAGGATCGGGATAAATCGCTCCAGAGCGTTCCGGAGCGCTCCCAGAGCGTTCCGGAACGCTCTGGAGCGGCCGCGGCGCCCGATACATCCTCCAAAGCCGCCGATTCTCAGAGATTTCGAGTTATCCCGATCCGATTTTGTCCCGATCTTCGCGTCGTTTGAGGGCCCCTCCCTCTCCCCCAGTGGGCACTGCCCGACCAGCCAATCCACCGGACGGGCGCTGTCTCGCTCGTGGAGCCTGCCTGCACACCGCGGCCCTCGGACGTCAGACTGCCGCCTCGGCGCGGGGCTCGTGCTCCCCGTGCTCATCCTGAGGGCTGGGAGCAGCCGATACCGGGCCCCGTCCTCCTCCTCATGCGCTGTGCCCCCCTTCCTTCTTCTAGTGAACTCCTCCTCCTCCTCCTCCTCCTCCTCCTCCTCCTCCTCCTCCTCCTCCTCCTCTGAAGGGAACCCTGGGACACACCAATCCATACACACTAATAAAAGGATTCCCCAGATGTTCCTATATTTTCTGGGTTTCTGTGTTCCCCCCCACTGCCCATATTTTCCCATATTTTCTGGAGGATCGACGATTAATTGAGTCTGTGTTTTTTTTTCTCCTCCTGATTCTCCTCCGCCTCGCTGCACCATGAAAGCGTCAGAGAGTGTCGTTGGGACAGGCAGGGCGTTTCGCCTAATACTTCCCCATGGTCTGCGAGCCGTCGGCCGAAACCGCCCGGGCCGTTTCTGCAGTGTGGCTCTCATCTCAGCTCAGCGCTGCGCACTCTCGTAGCAGAAGCTCCCAACCAATACCAACACGCAAATGGAACACGGCTCAACTTCAACATGTGCCTCGCACTTCACCGCCTCGAGCGCTCACCTCAAGTATACTCAGTATCTCGACGGAAGCAGGGCGGGCGGGCGATTTTGGGAAAGAGACGACCAGTCGAGAGAGAAAGACGACGTCGATGACGAAGGGGACGGCGACGACGCCACGACGACGGCCACCACGACGTCGACGACGACGAATGACGACAACGTAGACTACAGCGACGACAGCGGAGTCGACGTACGACGACGACACGGACGACGACGAAGCCGACGCCGAAGACCACAACGACGACCACGACGTCGACGGATGAAGACAATGCTCTCGCCGAACGACTACGACGAAGACGACGACAACGAACGGCGAACGGCGTCGACGACCGACGACGACGAATACGACAACGGCGGCGTGGGCCAACGACGACGACGACGACGAGATCGCGGACGAGGACGAGGACGAGGACGACGACTCTCTTCGTCGCTGGATCGGGCCGCCGAAGGTCGCCGGAGGCCGCGGACGGCCACCGAGGGCAGTGGAGGGCAGCCGAAGGCCACCCGAGGACCGCCGAGGGCCGCGGGCTGCCAAGGGCCGCCTCGGAATCGTCGTCGTCGCTCTCGCTGCTGGCGTGGTCGCCGCGGGGGACCAGGCACATGTGCTCGTCCACCCGGAGCTGCGACAGGGGCGCGCCGTAGATCTCCCTGCCGAGAGGGGGCAGGGGTAGAGACGGGGAGGCGCAGAATACCAAGACGAAGCCAGGACGAGGAGAGCATCGGGTGAAGATGGATCGAGAACCTCTGTGATCCAGCGATTCCGGAGGATGTCTCGGACGCCGCGGCCTTCTCAGAGCGTTCCGGAACTCTGAGAGCGTTCCGGAACGCTCTGGAATTGATCTATCCTCGTCCTGGCCCCGCCCCACAGAAGGCCCAGGTGCACCACCATGACGTCGACGTCGACGACCGAGGTTCGAGAAAAGTCTTGGCGCCCTGTTCGGCCTCCCTAGGGTCCCGCGACTGCCAAGAATCGATCCAGGATAGAGCACCAGCCAAGATGGACCCTGGGAGGGGTCTGGGGGATACACTTGGAGCGGATTTCGGCCTTCGTCGCACCTGGATAGAAGCTCCAGCACACCACCAACACCGCCTGGGCAATTTCGATGATGGGCCCTGGCGCGATTCATACGCCCTCCTGGCCTGGCGGAGGGTCCACAATCGGCACTGACACCCGGGAGGACACGTGTCCCCAGGCATGCGACGTCCTGAGTGATTCAGTGCGGGGTCCCCCGGAAGTGCCAACCCTTTCCCTGAGACCTGCTTTTCATCCTGGGTCGCTCTTGACGGTCCCGAGGCCCAGTAGGGGCCCCCAGAGGCCCACAGCGACAAAGAGCCTCCCGTCCGGACTCCTCCATGAATGAAGGGGCCCCGGGACACACAAATAAATACACACAAATAAAATGATTCCCCATATTTTCGTATATTTTCTTGGGTTTTGTCTTCCCCCCCACTTCCCATATTTTTCAATATTTTCCTGGGGATCGACGAATAATTGTGTCTGTGTGTTCCTTCCCCTCCTGAATGAAGCGAGCATGTCTTTGACGGCCCCGAGGCCCGGGAAGGGCCCCCAGAGGCTCGCACTGACGAGGGGCCTCCCGTCCTGATTTTTTTCCCACGACGCGAGCATGTCGACGGGCCCCTTGCCTACCCCCCCCTATCTGAAGGGGCCCTGGGACACACAAATAAATACACACAAACAAAACTGTTCCCCATATTTTCCGATGTTTTCTGGTTTTTTGTCTTCCCGCCCAATTCCCATATTTTCCTATATTTTCTGGGGAATCGACGATTCATTGTGTCTGTGTGTTTTTTCCCCTCCTGACTATCGTTGCCCCTGATGGCGCCGCCCGGCGGCGAAGGCGCCGTGGGCGCCGGCGCGGAACGGCGCCGACGCCCACGGCGAGCGACGAGCGACGCCGCCCTCCGAGGGGATGTCGTCTCGCGACCTCTCTGGGCCCCCTCGGGGGCCGCCGCCGCAGCTGGTCGAGGGCAGCCCGTGCTCCAGGCCCGAAGGAGGACGCGCAGCGCCACAGACAGGGCACGCGCCCTCGATCTTGCAGGGCCGACCTGTGCCCGAATCGCACCCGGCGGCGTGCACCATCCTGGGGCATACAGGCTTCGACGAGGAGAATCGACTACAGAATCGACTTGCCCGCGAGTGCTCGCAGAGCCCATGCAGAAGTGCGTAACCTGAGGTTAGGACAGTCCGTCGATCTGCGCAGCACTGCAGGCATGCCTCGTAGCTTCGACGGGACATCCATTTTGAGGCACATCAATCCTGTAGTCGATCCCCTACTCGAAGAATGGCCTCTGACCGGGAATGGTGTGCGTACAGATGCCTCTGGCGGGTCGGGCGAAAGGGGGGGATAGCAAAGGGGGGGTTTGAGAATCAGCTCACGTAGCTGATCTTCCCGGCGCCTCCCGGCGCCGGAGGCGGCTATGTATCGAGGAATGGGCCCCTCGGTGAGGCCGAAACCAGCTGCATGCAGCAAATTTCGTAACCCCCCCTTTCCCAATCCCCCCCTTTCGTCCGGCCCGACTCTGGCGGGAAGGGGGGGGGGGGGTCAGGTGCATGCGCCGTCGTCGCCGCGGTCGCCCAGACGGCACCCCGTGCCGGGAGCGGTGGCGGCAGCGCCGGGGCGCCGGAGGGGCTCTGCCGCCAGGAGGAGTCGTCGACTCGACTCTGCCTCGGGCGCCACGGGCTCGGTCATGGCGAGAAGAGGTCTGCACCAGCGCTGGTGGCTGGCACGGCAGCGCGCAATCACGCCCCCCCCCCCCAGCTCCTTGACCACTCTCGGGAGCGTCCAGGAGGGTGGCGTCCAAGAAGGGGTGAGCAAATCATGGCCGGCGGCATGTGCGCGGTCCAAGGGGGGCCCGAGGACGTCTTCAAATAGGAAGAGGCGACACGAAATCTGGGAAGACATCATGGCCCCGCCATGATATCCACACCCACCAGTCATCACCCCCCTCTTGACCGCCCCAGACACTCGTCACCGCGGTGCGTCCTTCCAACGAGTTTCCATCGCAGACGCTGCCAGGAGGAGGAGCCGGCGTGGACGCAAGATACGGGGCCACTGGCCACCCGGGCGGGGCGCTCGTAGCCTTCATCGGAAGTTGTAGAACACTAGCGCTGCCGAGATCGAAGGCGACGAGCGCGATGATGAGGCAAAAGGCCCCCCCAAAAGACCCCAGGAGCCCCCTCAAGCTTCTCCTCCTCCTCCTCCTCCTCCTCATCCTCTCCTCCTCCTCATCCTCTCCTCCTCCTCCTGTTCCTCCTCCTCCTCCTCCTCCTCCTCCTGTTCCTCCTCCTCTTCCTCATCCTCATCCCGACCCCGCCCATCTCCATCGGCCTCGAGGAGTCCCCCGTGAGGCTTCCCAAGAGACCCCCCGAGGCGCCCAAGAGGACTCCGGCCCACAACCCAAGGTACGGTGGCGGGAGGGGCCGGAGGCCGAAGGAGGGGCGCGAGGGGAACGACAGGGGGACGGCGGAGAGGCGACGAGGAGGCCTCTGCAGAGAGATGGGATCAAAGCTCCCCCCCTCCTCCTCCTCCTCCTCCTCCTCCTCCCTCCTCCTCCTCCTCCTCCTCCTCCTCCTCCTCCTCCTCCTCCTCCTCCTCCTCCTCCTCCCCGACCCCTCGGCGCCGGGCCTCTCGGCCGAGGCCCCGCGCGCGCGGCCGAGGCCCCGCGCGCGGGGGTGCCCTTGCCTCGCGCGCTTGCCACTTCGCGCGGCCGCCCCCCCGGGCCACCTGTAGGGCTTCACGTAGTGCACGGTGGAGGCGCCCAGGTTGAACCTCGAGGGTGGCGCGGCGTTCGACGACTTCGTCTTCGTCGTCGGATGCTCGCTTCTAGACCATCATATTGCTGGGCCAGGGAAGCGGGCGCCTCGCCTGGACGCCAGCGACCCTTTCTTTGAACAGAGGCTCCCGCTCGAGCGCGGGCTTGGCTCCGAATGTGAATCATTCGAGGCTCGGATGCGACGACTACGGCTCCCGCTCGATACTGCCTCCTAATTTTACTCCAAGACGCCTCCTCCTCCTCCTCCTCCTCCTGCTCCCGCTCTCTGGCCAGAGAGGCCCTCCGATTCGGGAACGGCGCTCTCGTCAGGGACGTCCCTGCAAGGCACTCGCGTTGGTGAAGGCCCTGCTGCGACGACAGGGGCTCCGGCGCGATGCTTCCTGACTGCTTTTGCTCTGAGGTAGACACAGATGCCCCCCAAAACCAGGAGCAGCGCTTTCGCTCCAATGGCTCCCCCCATTCCACCAATTTGGTAAGAGTCCCGCTGCAACGAACCTCGCTTCCCGTCCAACACGTCCTCGCAACTGCCGCAAGACGAGCTGGCCAGAGAGGCCCCACAGTTGAGGACTGGCAGCCTCGCTCGGGACTTCCCTGCGATGCACTCAACTTGGCAAACGGCCAGCTGCACAGTCAACGGCTCCCGCTCGGCACGTTCTCACAACTTGCTCCGAGAACCCCCTGACCAGAAAAGCCGCCCAACTCAGGAACGGCGTTCTCGCTCGAGGCTGCCTCGCATGAAGCTGAAGTTGGTGACAGCCCAATCATGGCCCACGGCGCCAACGGCTCCCGCTCGAAGCTTACCCACAGCTTCCTCCGAAACGACGTGGCCAGAGAGGCCCCAAAATTCGGGCACTGCGCCCTCGTTCGAGCCTCCCTCGTCCGGCTACGACGACAACGGTCCCCGCTCGATGCTTCATCACAGGAGGTGCCCCCTGGCCGAGGCGAGGCGCTCTCGCCCGAGAACTCCCTGCACTTCCTTCAAAGCGGTGAAGGCCCAGCTGCGACGACGACGGGTCCGCTTCGATACCTCCTCGTGATCTACGCTCGCGCGCCCTGGTCGCATGCTCCTCACACTCAGGAGCGGCGCTCTCGCCCGAGACTTCCTCACGCGTCCAGCTGCGACGACCGCGGGCCTCGCTCGATCCTTTTCCTCCGCTTGCTCTGTGCCGCCCTCTTTGGTTGCATGCTCCTTACATTGAGGAGCGGAGCTCTCGCCCACGACTTTCTCGCGAGTTTCGTTGTGATGATTATGGGTCTCGCTCGATCACTTTCCTCAGCTTGCTTTGCGTCGCCCTGGAAGCGCCCCGGATTCAGGGGCAGGGCGCTCTCCCGGCCATCGCTCGGACGTCCACTCCCCGTGTTTTTTGGGGGGGTCGTGCGTGTTTTTTTCGCCAGGTGATCAAGAATGCTCCTCGATGGTCCTCGCCGAGGAAAAAACGCACACGTCCGAGCGGTGCCGAGTCTCGCTCGACGGGTCTTCGCGCAACCCGCCGAAGCCGGTGGGCTGCCCGCGGGCGCAGCGGCTCGCATGACGGCAGGGGCCGTCGTGCAGGCTGTTGCGCCAGCCGCCATGGCGGCGCTGTCGACGACGAGGCCGACGACGAGGCCGACGACGACGACGACGACGACGACGAGGCCGACGACGAGGATGACGAAGACGACGGCGGCGGCGGCGGCGACGACGACGACGAGGACGACGAGGGTGACGACGATGTCGACGACGACGACGAGGAGGACGACGACGTCGGCGCCCCCAGGAGCTACAGTCGACCCGAATGAGAAGGATGCGCGATTCGGATGCAAGGGCCTTCAAAGGCCCTTTCGAAGCTTTTCAAGCGGGGCGCGACCAACGAAAGGTGCCAAGGTTGGGCCGGGGCGGCAGGTGAGAAAGGTTACCCTTAGGAAGGCTGTCCATCCTTATTATGCGGGTTGACTGTCGTATGAAGAGGGGGGAGAGGGTTGGCTTGTAGACTTAGCGGGCGGGTGCAAGGGAGACGGAGCAACAAACGAAGCAAACTCAATTTGTTAGATTACATGCTCGCAAGGTCATCGTCGTCGTCGTCGTCGTCGTCAACGTCGTCGTCGGCGTCGGCGTCGGCATCGGCGTCGGCCTCGTCGTCCCCGTCGCCGTCGCCGTCGTCGTCGTCGTCGTCGTCGTCGTCGTCCTCGTCGTCCTCGTCGCCGTGGTCGTCGTCGTCGTGATCGTGGTCGTCGACGTCGTCATCGTTGGCGTCGTCGTCGTCGTCGTTATCGTCGTCGTCGCCGTCGTCGTCGCCGCCGTCGTCGTCGCCGTCGTCGTCGTCGTCGTCGTCCTCCTCCTCCTCCTCGTCGTCGTCCTCCTCGTCGTCGTCATCAACATCGTCGTCGGCGTCGGCATCGGCGTCGGCCTCGTCGTCCCCGTCGCCGTCGTCGTCGTCGTCGTCGTCGTCGTCGTCGTCGTCGTCGTCCTCGTCGTCCTCGTCGCCGTGGTCGTCGTCGTCGTGATCGTGGTCGTCGACGTCGTCATCGTTGGCGTCGTCGTCGTCGTCGTTATCGTCGTCGTCGCCGTCGTCGTCGCCGCCGTCGTCGTCGCCGTCGTCGTCGTCGTCGTCCTACTCCTCCTCCTCGTCGTCGTCCTCCTCGTCGTCGTCATCAACATCGTCGTCGTCGTCGGCGTCGTCGTCGTCGTCGTCGTCGTCGTCGCCGACGTTGTCGTTCTCGTCGTCGTCGTCGTCCGCCTCCTCTGCGGGGCCCTTCGTGGAGCGCCCCAAGTGCTGCTGGTCCGCCTCGCCCCCCCCCCCCAGCTCGACCCGGGGATTGGGGGGGGAGGAAGGGAGGAACGAGGAGGAGGAGGAGGAGGAGGAGAAGGTCCGTAGCCATTTTGGCTCAAGGGGCTCAAGGGGCCTGCTCCTGAACTTCCCGGCCTCTGCTCGAGAGATTGTGGCGTGCTGGTGCGGGGCCTTTGAGGCTCTCTGGCCTGGGGTTCGCGACCCCACGTGTGCGCGTAGTGACCTCGGGGCGCATGGCGGTCAAGCCGAATGGCTGGCAGTGCGGCTCGTGCGGCTACTACAACGTTGGATGTCGTGCGAAGTGCCGGCAAGCAGGCTGGGACCGAGCCCGCTCCTGCCCCACAGTGCTCCTCCTTGGACTGTGCAGCGTCCCTTTGGGAGTTGGGCCAACGGCCCACCTCAGGAGGGCAGGGAAGAGATGGGGGAGGTAAGTCTAAAGAAGGCAGTCGAAAGCAGGCCTTCACTCCTGAGCAGCAGGCGCCCTGGCTCGAGATGTCCGTGCCCCAGCTCCTGGCAGCCAATCAGGCGCTCGATCAGTCCTCTAAGGGCAAGCTCATCGGGCTCCGCTGGAGGGCTAAGCTGGGGATCACCAATCTTCCTGCCGTCAAAGAGCCGCGTTCCGCCCAGTCTGAGGTGGATCGCACAGCTCAGCTTCGGTTGGACGCTCAAGGGGGCCCTGGCCACGAAAGAAAATACTGCTCGGGAAGCGTTCGAGTTGTTGCACAAGCGTCGCCTCGAAATGAAGGCTTTGGAGAGTGAAGTTAAGGCTGCGCTGGAGGAAGCTCGAGCCGCAGCTGCAGGGAAGAGGTCGGGCTGGGAGCGCCCGCCGCGGCCGCTCCTCCCCTGGGAGCGGCGGCCCCGGCAGCGCAGCTCGACCAGGCGATGGGCGAGATGCCTCTGGGGGCCCTGGGCGCGCTCGAGGGGCCGCTCAAGGCGCTGCTGGCGGCGCTGCGGCGCCCAGGTCCCGCCGCTGCGCCCGTCGCCGCCCCCCCCCCCCCCGCGGCGGGAGGAGCAGCAGCAGGAGGAGGAGCAGCTGCAGGGGGTGTCCCAGGCCACCCTGGGCCCGATGTTCTGGGTACGCGTCCTGGCTCTGCAGCACATGCTGAGGCCGCTGCTTCTGATAGGGAGGGGGACGATGCGTGCGATGTGGAGGACGACTCGTGGGCAGACGGTGGAGAAACTCGGCCCTGAGCTCAGATCGATGCAGGTGCCAAGCGTGCCATCAGCCAGCGCATCTGGGAAGAGATGGCAGAAGCGTGCGGGGGCGACCCTGAGCGTCTCGCTTCTCTTGCTGAGCTCAGGGCCACAGCCACCAAGAAGCCTAAGTGGAGAATCTAGCAGGTGGACAGCAGTCACAGCGAATGTCAATGCGTATTCTTCATTGCAGCCACTCTTGGTTCATGATGAGTTCAAGCAAGCTGATGTTGTCTAATCCAGGAGACTCATTTGTCAGGCTACCGATGTACGGGGTCTGAGGCTGAGTTAGGCAAGCTCGATTGGTGTGCCCCATCGTCGCCAGCATCGGATGTCGTTGAAGGCAGTCAGGGGCATGGCGGGCTGATCACCATGTGTTCCCGTACCCATGGCATTGCGAAACTGGAGACTATGTCGTCGGAGATCCTGATCCCAGGCAGGGTCACCATGTTGTGCCAGTCAGGGTTTGCTGAGCACGGTGTCCTCATAGTGAATGTGTACCTCATCAGTGGTGAAGGCATGGATCATTGCAACTTCCAGATGTTGATGAGTTTTGCGGGACGACTGCGCGGAGTAAACATACCTTACATCATCGGGGGTGACTTCAACTGTACGCCAGATGAGGTACGTGAGTCGGGCATTTTGAAGTACTTTGAGGCTGATGTGTTTCATCCTGATGTCGCAGCGTTCTCGAGTGGACGTACGCTGGATTTCTTCGTTGTGCCACATCAGCTCGTCGTTGAAAAGGTCACAGCTCTGGTCGACGTTCAGATCAGCACCTTCTCCCATGCGCCTGTGCGTCTGCAAATGTCTGGAGGGGCAGTTCGACCACGTGTATGTATCGTGCCAGTACCTCGTGCCTTTCCCGCGGAGCGTCCTATTGGTTGCCAGCGATATGAGCACGAGCAAGGATGGAGGCCCGCGAGCATGCGCGTTGAATCTATACTCCGCCCGGGTGCTGACGGTTCAACCGTTGAGCACGCAGGGGGGCATGGGAGCAGCGGGCAGAGGCGTCAGGAACTCACTGGTGCATGGAATGTGTTCATCCAGCAGGCCGAGGTTGAGCTTTGTGATGTATATGACGTCGGCAACGATGCTCGCAAGTTTCAAGGTCGCGATCCGCCTCTGCGCACCAGGTGTGTGTCTGTGATGGCACCGAAGGTGCCCAAGTTCCCTAAGGCGTCGCCTGAAGCTCTCTGGTTGCGCGCTGTTTCTGCCAGTCTGGTTTTCGACGCTCGCTTCGTGCAGCCGCTCACGCGTGTCACTGCGCTGCGGGCCTTAGCGCGGAAGCAGGAGAATGCACCAGGCAGCGTTCAGACAAGTGAAGGGCCAGCAGGTGCATGGTGGGCCTTTTTCCAGATCTTCGAGGCGGATTCTTGGGACTGTGGCTTTCTGGAAGTATTGGCTCGTACTACCAAAGAAGTGGCCCTCAAGATGGCCAAGCATGATGAAGGGCTACGGCAAGCGAAGTTCCGTAAGGGGGTTGACGAACAAGCGGTTGGAAGGGCTGGAGGGCCCCACAGGATCATGAAGCTCCCGGCGGGGTTCAGCGACACTTGCACTGAGTCCCTCTATCGGCTCCGAGACCGACAGCAGCAAGCGGATAGGATCCAGGAGGAATGGAGCAGGTAGTGGAGGGTTGCAGAGTGGCATCGCGGCCTCGCTTGGTCTGGGGATCTGGGAGTGCGCCCTGGGCGTCCAGGTGTCGAACACCTCCGCAAAGTGCTGAAAACCTTCCCCAGGCACACCGGTCTGAGTTTCTGCATGCTTAGGCCGCAGCAGTTCAACAAGCTGTGCGACCCTGCCCTGGAAGTCTTTCTTTCTGCACGTGCTGACGGCAATCGAGGCGTCGGCCGAGTGGCCGAAGATTGCTTCCAGGATCGCCTTCCTGTCCAAACGCCTTGGGCGGCGTGGGCCCCGTTGCGCTATCATGCGCATCCCTGCTCGCGTGCAGGCGCGACCGCGCCGCCCGATTGCTCGAGGGTGGGAGTCCCGTGATGCTCGACCGCACTCCTGGGCCTCCAAGGGGAGATCGTGCGATCGCGCGCCGTCTGGCAACAGACGGCCTGGTCGGAGTATGTCACCACTAAGGCTAGAGGACCAGCTGAGGGTATTTGGGTCTCTGGTACGGTCCCTTTAGATGTGAAGAGAGCTTTCGAGCAAGTGGAGCATCACTGGCTCTTAGAAGCTGCCGTGGCTACTGGATTGCCGCTCTGGCAACTGGAATTGAGTATCGAGCTATACCGCGCTGAACGATTTTGTTGTCTAGGCCAAGTTGTGTCGTCGCCTATGGAAGTCGAGCAGGCGGTTCTCCCTGGCGACGGCCGGGCAACGTGCATGCTTAAGCTCATTTTGATTCGGCCTCTCGATTCTGTGTATCGTTTGCACCGCACGGTCGTTCCCACCATCGTCGTTGACGACTTGTTGCTGCATCGGGTTGGCACGCAGTCGAGAGTCACACGAGAGTTGGCCCAGGTCTCGCTTGAGTTGCAGGCAGCGCTCGCCGCGGTGGATCTGCGCGTGCATGCGGATAAGTCTAGAGTGTTGTGCAATGTGCAGTGTGTGAGAGAGGAGATTGCACGGCGTTTACACGCTAAGATGGGTACGGAAGCGACGCATCACGAACGGAACCTTGGGATCGTTTTTTTCCGGTGGGCGGAGAGTTGGGCACGCGGTGCGCAAGGAACGTCTTCGGGGTGCACGAGCACGTCTACGCCGCATGGGTCTTATCCGCGCCGGGAAAAAGAAACGGCTTGCTGTGCGAAAGGTTGCACGCTCTGGGCTAAAGGCGAGCATGACGTATGGCATGAATGTCGCACGATGTTCCACGTCTAACCTTGAGACCATGCGCAGCACGGCCTTTTCTTGCCTCACGAGAGCCACAGCGGGCAAATCACGTACGCTAGCTTTGACGTGCGAGAAGGATGCAGACCCAATCCTCCGCGCCACTCTCTTGCCTGTCCTCACGCTCTGCCGAGCTCTATGGGAGGGGTGGGTGCCGAAGCATGTGGTGCGTGTGGGATTGGAAAGTGCTCCGGCCGTCACTCTGTGGACCCGTTTAGTGCGTGTCGGCTTTCGCTGGCCCGAGTTGGGTGGTCAGTGCGTTCCGCTTTTTGTTGGACAACCCACGATGGCCTCGATTTCGATGTGGCTGAGCTATGTCCCAGAGTGATTCGCCATCGTTTGGTGCAGGCTGCCACGGCCTGGCAATGGCGACAGGTGGCGAAGCATGAAGATTTGAAAAACATCTCGAGTTTGGTGCCGTCTGGATGCCCTTGGTCCAGGCGGTCTCTGGTGGACGGCCTCGGTGCGGGGAAAGTCGTGACCTCCCGACCCTGGGGCCCGAGGCTCGTGCGTATTTGAAGTCGCGTACAGTGAACGGCCAACGCCCCATGGCTAGGAAGTATGAGGCACGCAAGGCCACGAACAACGAGCGCTTGGCGTGTAGGCGGCCTGGCACGCTGGTGCACCAGGCATTTTGAGTGCGAGTTGTGCCGAGAGCTGCCGTGCCCTGACTTGCCGTCGCTCGGACGTCCATTTCCTATACATTTTTCGGTTTCGTGCGTGTTTTTTTTGCTCGATGGTCCAGCATGGTCCTCGATGGTCCTCGCCGAGAAAAAATGCACACTTCCGAGCGATGCCGAGCTAATGCGTTTGGCCCGATGGTCCAGGCTCAGGGCAGGCCCCGGTTCCGCGTGCTGCTGGAGAGGGCGCTTTGGACCGTCCCTCGGACCTCGTGGAGAGCCCCCACCCCCAGGACGCCGTGGTTTGGCACAGGCACGCGGGCCCCGGGGCCCTGATCGCCAGGGAAGCCTTCCTGGACGGGTCGGCGTTCGAAAGTCAGTGGGGTTCTCAGTGTTGTGCAGGCTGGGCTGTTGTCACCTTAGGTGAGCAAGAGCCGCTCGGGGTCGAGGATGTCGTTTATTGCGCCTGCTCACATGCCGTGTATGATGCCGACGGGGCCGGATTAGAGGCACTGAATTTTCTGGTTCAGAATGCTGTGCCGCCGATTGTGACTCCTCGGCTTGGGCTTGTCGGTGGCGCGTCTTCTGGAGAACCCTGGAGGATTTCGGAGTACTCGGCGCCAACGAACGTTTGTTGCGCAAGGTCAAGAGTCACTGCACGATGTCGGACGTTGCTGCAGCACGGATTTCACGTAGGGATAGATTCGGCAACTTCCAGGCCGACGTTTGGGCCAAGTTTGGAGGCCAGCTCGCACGTGCGCCCGCTGGAAGATCGGAGGCGCATGCAGCAGGCTGAGCAGTTTGTTGAGCAGGTTGGGCCCAGGATCGGGGAGGTTGGCGCGCACGTGGATGCGCGCGACACGTCACACGTTGCGCGCCGTGTGCGTGTGTACTCCAGATTTCGTAATAAAGGGAGGGGGGTCTCATTTCGGGGGGCGGTCTCTTCCAGGCTATCTTGGAGGGCCTGGGGGATCTGGGGACGATGTTTTGGAGGGTTCTCCCACGGGGGAGGTCTGAAATGGCTTGTCTTGGAGGGTCCAGACCCCCTCCCTTTTATTACACAATTTGTGGCGCACGCCTCCTCCCCTTGTGGTCGTGCCCGTCGACAGGCCCTGGTGTGCGTGCTGCCGTGCCGTGGCCCCCGCGACGCAGACCTGCCCTGGGTCGATCGCGTCGCGCGCGCGTGATGCCAGTGAGCGGCTGCCGCAGCAGGGCCTGACGGCACATCGTCTAGTTGTTTTTCGGGTCGAGGAATCCCTGCAGGCGGTAGCCCATCCAGTGGCTGCGTGCGTACACTGTGGTGCTCACAATGCTAAGCAGCTCAAGGGATTCCTTTCCCCCCTGTGGCGTGCCTGGCGAGTGGGGCAGGAGGGCCGTCCGAAGGATGAGCCAAGGCTACCTGCCAGGAGTGGCTGGGAAAGTCCCAGCCGTGTTCGCCCCTTTGGGGTAGGGCCTTCCCGCGTGGACAGTTGTGCCCTCAGAGGGGGGCTCCACGGCATCGGGAACAGGAGGAGAAGGAGGACGAGGGGGAGGAACGAGGAGGAGGAGCGGGAGGACGAGGATGACGACGACGACGACGACGACGACGACGACGAGGGGAGGAGGGCGACGGGCGAGGACGAGGATTGCCCTTCACCACATCCCCCCCTTTCCCCCCCCCCCTTCCCTGGCACTGTCCGCCCCCGCGGCGGCTCCCCCACCACACCCAAAAAGCCGTCACCACATGAAGTTTTGGACTATTCTGGAATACTCCTCATATAGAGAGGGACGTGCCCGACTTAACCCTTCCCCCCTTCCCATCCCTCCTGCTCCTCCTCCTCCTCCTCCTCCTTCTCCTCCTCCTCCTCCTCCGCTTCCTCCCCCCCCCTCCTAGCCCTTTCGATCAGGGTCAGCGGCACCGGCCGTCAGGCCTCTCCAATAGAGGGATGTGCCCGACTCAACCCTTTCTCGCCCTTTCCCATCACACGAGATGGGAAAGGGTGACAGGGCGGGAAGGCGGGAGGGCGGGAGGGCGGGAGGGCGGGAGGGCGGGATGGAGGAGGGAGGGGGGGAGGAGAGGAGAGGAGGAGAGGAGGAGGAGGAGGAGGAGGAGGAGGAGGAGGAGAGGAGGAGGAGGGTGAAGGGGCGGACCGCAAAAAGCGCGGCCTCACGCAGCGAACGCTCAGCAGGGGCCCGCTCGGCACGCCGCGCGGCCCGCCACGCCGGAGGGCCTCGGCCGCCGCGGCTGCACCCGCCGGCCGTCGTCTCGACGGGGTCGTCGTGGTCGTCGCGTCGCCTTCGCCGTCTTCGTCGTCGGCGTCAGGGCTGCCGTCTCCTCCTCCCCTCCTCTTCTTATCCTCGTTGTCCTCCTCGTCTTCCTTCTCTTCTTCCTCCTCCTCCTCCTCCTCCTCCTCCACCATTCTTTTCCTTATGAATAACTTCTCCCTGTCTGGCCCCGATGCCTTGTCTCAGAGCGACCCGGACGTTCCGCCCGAGACTTCCTCACCACGTATGACGCTGGTGCTTAAAAAGTGGCAGCATCATCGCGGATTGAGGGCGGTTGGTTTTTTGAAAATGTGGCTCTCGGCTTAGTTCCGCACGCATTCGTGATACGACTTGCAAGCGTTTCACGGATTGAAGGCGGGTTGTTTTCAAAATGTGGCTCTCGCCGTAGCGCCGCGTACATTCGCGATAAAATTTGCAAGAGCTTCACGGATTGAAGGCGGATGGTTTTCAAAATGTGGCCCTCGCCTGAGCGCCGTGCGCCTCCTTTTGAAACATTTGAAAGAGCTTCACGGATTGAGTGCGGCTCCTTTTCAAAATGAGCGTCTCGCCTTAGCACCGCGCGAATTCTGTTTAAACATTGGCAAGAGCTTCACGGATTGAGGGCGGTTCCTTCTCAAAGTGTGGCTCTCGTTTTAGCGCCGCGCGCATTCGAAATACAATTTGACAGGGATTCACGAATTGAGGGCGGATCGTTTTCAAAATGTAGCTCTCGCCTTAACGCCGCGCACATTCGTTTTAAGAACGTGCAAGATTTTCACGGGTTCCCATGATCATCGTACCAGAACTTGCGTTTTGGAGAGATTCAACAAAATGAGGGCGCCACAGATACGTTGATTCGCGGTGCTGAAGTCCCAGGAATGGGGTTCTGGCACGATTCAGGGTCGTCTAGGCGCAACAGTCAATTTGATCCAGCGTTGGAGTCCCGATAATAATGTTTTGGCACGCTCCAGGGTCTCCAAACGGTCGTCTCCCAACGAGGCAGTTTCTTCAGTGTAAATGAACCGTCGTAGTGGCCTCTGAAGAGGGAGCTTGGAGGGAGGGTTTATTCCAACATCGTTGGTAACTCTTGGGTCTACACTGGTCCTCCTCCTCCAGCTCCTCCTCCTCCTCCTCCTCCTCCTCCTCAGTCGGTCGGTCGGCCCGTCGGTCGGTCGGTCGGTTGGTGCGCAGGAGGGCCGATGCGCAGATGGCGGCAAACAACTAGAAAACCACAGGGTGAAGAACGGAGCAGCGGCAGCAGACCCACGAGCAACAGCTCTGCAAGGCACGGGCGCGCCTTCCTGCCAATGCAGATGCCAGCAGACACAGCGTATTCTCACGTGCCGCTGATGAGCCTCGGGACAGAGAGGGAAAGGAACCGAGCGCTTGGAACAAAAACACCTACATCGGGAGCGGCCAAGAGGGGGGTGTCCAAGAGGGGGGGGTGCAAATCATGACCGGCGGCATGTGCGCGGCCCAGCGGGGGGGCCAGGGACGTAATGAAACAAGAAAAGGCGCCATGAGATCTGGGGAAATATCATGGCCCCCACCATGATATCCACCCCCCCTAGTCATCACCCCCCTCTTTTCCGCCCCCGACTACACCCACATCCCCACCAAATACTGCCGGAGGCGAAGTCGGGGCCTGCGGGATCCGACAACCACGGAGGTACTGGCAAGATGGTTGCGCGCCAGGCGAAGACATTGGGCTCGCAAGTCCTTTGCCATGTTGACCGTCGTCGGGCGCTGTGTGACGGGGTGAAAAGAAAGACGTGGCCAGCAGTCCAACGGAGGGATGGAGAAAGGGTCCTCGGACACAAAACAGCACTGGTCGGCAGTCAGTGCATGATTCGGGACCTCCTGGCATGAAACATGCAATCCATTGCTGTTTCCTTCTGTCCCGGCGTGACGTAACAGCGTAACCCTTGGGGAGTCGGCCAGCCGCCTGGGTCCCCAAGGTCCATCCTCCCCCTTGACTGGTCTTCAAGGGCGGCATACCATCTGGTGTGTCCTGGAGACGGGGGAAGGGGATAACCTGGGGGGCTGTCACACGAGAGCTCTGGCCACTTATCCCTTGCTTCCTCGATCGATGTCGCCGCACAGGTCATACAAACATCTGATGGGTATGTCTTGGCATGAGCTGTGCCCCAGAAGTTGTCACGTGTCACTCCACTGAGAGGAGGATGACGACTGGGGTGGCTGCAAATGGGCCCCCCCAGGAATGGATTGCAAAGGGATGTCCATCGCACGCAAACATAGAAAAGGGCAATATAGGGTTCAAGACCCTCTACACATGAACCAGGTGCTTCGGTAACCCCTATCTGGCTTCTAAGGCACGTGTCTCAAACAATAGCAGAACGCCCCGACATCCTGGTATGGTGGACGTGTGGCGTGGGCAAGGTGCGTCAGGACCGCTGGCACACCGTGTATCCAAGCTCCGTGCAACAACACACAAAACCGAAGCCCTTAGCAGGCGGCTCCGGAACGCGACCTGAGCATTCTCTTCTGCTCGGCTACACGACAGGAGTGCCCCCGGGTAAGAGTTTTTTCATCAGCAGAGCAAGCAAGGAGGGAGAATCCACTGCCCCTCAAGGGGGCTATCCCACACCACGGGCATGGAAGACGAAGCACGAGGCGCATACAGAGATATCGCCGAAACCGCCGCACAGCAGGCCTGCACAACAGGCTGTCCTGCGAGCGCGGCCGAAACAGTGCCCCCGGGTAACGAGGGACCTTCGGTGCGCGGCCTTCGGGGGGGCCTCGGGGGGGACCAGACACGAGCGCGCGAGACGCGACTGCCGCGGCGCGCTCGGCGGTCGGGGGAACCCCGTGGGCCCGCACCGAAGGGTCACTCCAGCGAAGGGGCCACTCCTACGTGTAGTCGATGCAGCACAGATTCCCGGCGTGGTATTTTTTTTTCACAGCGTCGACCCCCAGGAGGTCAGGACCCCGTGCCCAGGAGCGGTTTTGACGGTCCCGAGGCCCGTCAAGGGCCCCCAGAGGCCGAAAATTATGAAAAACCTCCCGTCGTGATTTTGTCACAGCGCGAGGGGGTCACTCTGACGCGTGTAATCGAAACTTGAGCATTCCCTCTCTCTCTTCTCGAGGGGTGCCCCAGGCCCCACAGCTGCTGGCCAGGCCGGCGGGGGCGGGGGGGGGGCTCCCGGCAGCGGGGTCGGGGCGACGCCTCGCCGCGGGCCAGGACGCGCCAAGGGGGGCGGCCCACGAGGACCCCGGCAGGCCTCCACGATTTTAGCGCGCCCAGCCCACCCTCAACAGCCAACCCAACTTCAACAGCCTCAGGATTTTAGCACACCCAGCCCACCTTCAACAGCCTCAGGATCAGTGAGCGTTTTTTGTTTTTCTTATTCGGCGTTTCGGCATTGGGCGGGAAGGGGGGGGAGGGGGGGCCCATGATGGCCCCGGCAGGCCTCCCTGATTTTAGCACGCCCAGCCCACCTTCAACAGCCTAAGGATTAGTGAGCCGTTTTTTTCTCTTTTTTTTTATTTATTTGGCGTTTCGACATTGGGCGGAAGGGGGGGGGGAGGCTCCAGACCTCTGCCCAGTGCGACCGTTTGCAAGAGTGCGGCCCCTGGGGGAGACTCCACCCGCTCGAAACAGGCGGCAAGCAACAGCCAAGATCTGCTCCATGGTCAGGGGGACGTAAGACCTGGGTACAGGGGACTCGGAAATCCCCGACGAGGTCGTCAAAAAAATGACGAGGCCGAGCCTGCATTTTGACGAGGCCTCCCGCTGCAGACATCCCGAGAAACTCCTCCTCGTCAAAATCCGAGGCGCGGTCGTCAAAAAACGATGGCGAACCCGAGTCCTGGCAAACCCGGGTCTTACGCTCCCCCGGCATGGGGGGGGAGGGGGGGTTGGAGGACCCGCGCCGACCGGCAAAAGATCTACACAAAAACGATCACATGAGTGATATCCCCCAGAGTCGAATGATTGACGACGTCTGTGCGAAGGACGAAAGATGGGTCGGGAGTCAACAGGGATCTCTTCCGCAAGGCGCTGGATGTCACCGTGTCTCCTACGCCCAGGGAACAGATGGAGGATGGATTCGCAGGGCCCCGCAGGGAGCCTCACAGGGCGCCAAGGGAGCCACTCGGGTGAGGGGTGAGGGGGGGGGGAACAGGTGGGGACACTCTTCGGTCCTTCTCTTGCTTCCTAGAGGCGTTGATCTTAGGAGCTATCGGGGGACCGTAGAATCTGAACCTGGTGATGGGGGTAGAATGGCCTCTCGGCCAAACACCTCGAGCTTTGGATCGGCCTCGGCTCGCCGTCGAGGGGGGAAGGCTTCTTAGAAGAAGGCTGCTTCCGAGAAGGTGCTAGCCTTGCACCCACAGACAAAAGGCCCGCGCCTTCTAAGGAGCAGGGGCGCTGCTAAGAAGGAGGAGGGAGGAGGAGGAGAAGGAGGAGGAGGAGGCGGAGGAGGCGGAGGAGGAGGAGAAGGAGGAGGAGGAGGGCGGAGGAGGTGGAGGAGGCGGAGGAGGGGAGGAGGCGGCGGAGGAGGAGGAGGCGGAGGAGGAGGCGGAGGAGGAGGAGGAGGAGGCGGAGGGGCGGAGGAGGAGAGGAGGCGGAGGAGGCGGAGGCGGAGGAGGCGGAGGAGGAGGAGGAGGCGGAGGAGGCAGAGGAGGCGGAGGCGGAGGAGGCGGAGGAGTCCCCCCTCTGCGTGTGGCCAGCCTGCAGCTCAGGGTGGCTTGTCGCGCGCGTGGCTCCCACGGCTGCGTGCGGCGTGACAGGGGGGGCGGCCTGCGCCCCCCCGGGCTTGCCCCGCCGCGCGCCCCCGGAAGCCGCGCACAGAGGGCGGCTCCTTTGCAGGACCACCTCCTGCTGGCGGCCGCACTGGTGGGCGTGTTTTCCACCATCACCACTAGAAGTAGGAGGGGGAGGGGATCCTCCTCCTCCTCCTCCTCCTCATCCTCCTCCTCCTCCTCCTCCTCCTCCTCCTCCTCCTCCTCATCCTCCTCCTCCTCCTCCTCCTCCTCTTCCTGCTCCTCCTCCTCCTCCTCCTCCTCCTCCTCCTCCTCCTCCTCCTCCTTCCCCCCTCCAACCTGTGGTGGTGGTGGTGGTGGAAACAAGCCCAGGATCCACGGTGGGACCCTGGGGGGATGGGATCCCGAGCTGGCCCTTCGCCGCTCAGAGCCTCGCGACCTCGGGGCCCCGACCCCTCCCCAGACGTGCGGTGCCCGGACTCTGCCCACACGGGGTCCCCGAAAGGCCCGGCCCTTTTCCTCTCCACGGGCCTGGCTTACCATCCCCAACCCTTTTCTGACGGCCCCGAGGCCTGGAGGAGGAAGAGGAGGAGGAGGAGGAGGAGGAGGAGGAGGAGAGGGAGGGAGGGAGGAAACGGCCCAACATCCCCCGTCCTTGTTTGCATTCTTTCAGGGACGCGAGCATGTTTGGGGAGGGCTCTTCGCCCCAGCCCGAGGACCGAGGGTGCGGAAGCTCGAGGCTCACAGCTCGAGGGGAGGAGGAGCAGGAACACGAGGAGGAGGAGGAGGAGGAGGAGGAGGAGGAGGAGGAGAAGGAGGAGAGGAGGAGGAGGAGGAGGAGGAGGAGGAGGAGGAGGCTCGAGGAGGATCGAGGGTCGAGGATCGAGGGTCGCAGATCGCGGGTCGAGGATCAAGGGCAGGCCCGATCCTCGACCTCCGCCCCTGCGCGCGCCCGTGCTGCGCCCGGCGGCGCGTGCCCGCTGCAGGCGGCCGAGCGCCCCGCAGACCGCGGCGCGGCGCCCGGGCGCAGCGCGGCCGCGGCGAGGCGGCAGCCCGGGCCGCCGCGCGGGTCCTGCAGGGCCGGGGCGAAGCACCTCCTCGATCCTCGACCCTCGACGCTCCTCGAGCCTCGGCCCTCGAGCCTCGGCCCTCGAGCCTCCTCGAGCCTCCTCGATCCTCGATCCCCCTCGATGCTCCTCGATCCGCCTCCTCCTGCTCCTCCTCCTCTCGATCCTGGCGTAAGCATACCCTTCGTAGTCGACGACTTCGGCTCCTCCTCCTCCTCCTCCTCCTCCTCCTCCTCCTCCTCCTCCTCCTCCTCCTCCTCCTCTCGATCCTCGATCCTTGAGCCTCGAGTTCCCGCCCACTCGGTCCTCGGGCCAGGGCTAGGATTCCTCCCCAGACATGCTCGGGTCTTGAACACATCTGCCGATCCTGTCGGCGTGTGTGAGGGGCTTGTCTGTTCGAGTCGTCGTCTCGGTCAGTCGTCGTCTCCGTCGTCCCATTTCCCTGCACCCTCTTCAAGCCTGTCAGCGAGAGAAAAATTCAGCAATGTCGTAGTCGAGTCGAAGGGGGAGCCCCTTCCCTTTGATCCCTCCCCCGTCGGGGGGGGTCCCGGAGGGGGGCCCAAGTAGGGGGGTCATGAGATACGCATCCCCCCGGGTTTCCTGGGGCCTTCGAAAGTCCCAATAGAGGCCAAGGGTGCCCCAAGAGGCCCCCGAGACGGTTCAAGAGAGTCCCCAGTGGCCAACCGATCGGTCCAAAACGCCTTCACGCCCTCCAGATTGCCCAGGAGACCTGCAAGACGCCCCGAGAAGCCTCCAAGAACACTCCTCAGAGGACACCAAGAGGCACATTCATTGATTACCCGTTGGTTGTGTGAGGGTTTGGGAGTTCTCGTCTTTTCCGCTTCCCGCCGCTCCAAGACGGACCAAGAGGCCCCCGCGATCGCCCCAAGACGGCCCGACAGGCTTCCAAGAGGGCCCAGAAACACCCTGAGAGGACCCCAAGACAGCCCAAAACAACTCGAAGACGGCACAAGAGGCCCCCAAGACAGCTACAAGAGCGTGCCCAGACGGGGACCCGAACGGACATCTCGAACCCTCGGCCCCGACGAGGCTCCCAGGAGGCCCGAAGAGGCTCCCAAGAGGCCCCGAGTGGCCCACGAGAGGTCGCCAGGAAGCTCGAGGCTCTCATGACGCCTCCAAGAGGCTCCCAAGAGGCTTCAAAATTTACAGCCGGACCTAGGACAGAAGAACATCCCTTAAGAACATGAAACCCTCCGCCGGTCAAACTGAAGAACATTGGAGGGCACACTCCCCCCAGGATGCACAAGAGCATCCAACAGACACGAAGAACATCAGGATCCCCTGCCAGGACTGACCTCGACCTTATACCTCAGTCCGACCGTATCCCAGAGGACCCGAGAGCCTCCGAGGAGGCCCCAAGAAGCATCCCGGAGGACTCTGGCCCACGTCAGCGTCGTCGCCGCCGCCGCCGCCGTTGTCGGCGTCGTCGTCCCCCAGGGTCGACTGGACCCGCAGTAAGGCCTTCGAGATAAGGCGGCGACATTTTCCGTCGGTGTTGGGCCTCCGGGTTCTCGCGTCTGTAACAGATCAGGACGGGAAGCTGTTCGTCGCTCTGGGCCTCTAGGGGGCCCTCACCAGGCCCTGGGATGTCAAAAAACTACCCAGGATGAGAAACCGGAGAGGCTTCCGTCGCCGCGCGAGGAGGCTCTCCCGGCTCGTGCACACATGAGGCCGGCCAGAGTGGGCCCCGCGGGTCCCGGGGCCCCCCCCCCCCCCCCCCCCAGGCTTTAGGGGCAACGACAGGGGGTTGCCTTCCTCCTCCTCCTCCCCTCTCCGCTCCTCCTCCTCCTCCTCCTCCTCCTCCTCCTCCTCCCCTCATCTCTCTCCTCCTCCTCCTCCTCTCCTCCTCCTCCTCCTCCTCCTCCTCCTCCTCCTCATCCTCCTCCTCCTCCTCCCTCCTCCTCCTCCTCCTCCTCCTCCTCCTCCTCCTCCTCCTCCCTCCTCCTCCTCCTCCTCCTCCTCCTCGTCCTCCTCTCCTCCTCCTCCTCCTCCTCCTCCTCCTCTCTCCTCCTCCTCCTCTCCTCCTCCTCCTCCCCCTCCTCCCTCCCTCCCTCCCTCCCCTGAATCCACGATCGATCCCAGGAACACTTGGATCGTGATTTAAGTGTTTCGGGCGCGCCGCGCCCCGCGGAGAGCCCGAGGACAGCCCGAGAGTCTCCTCCCCGAGTTCTGTCCCCGAGTCTCGTCTCCCCGAGTCTCGTCCCAGAGTCTCGTCCCCGAGTCTCGTCCCCGAGTCTCGTCCCCGAGTCGCGTCCCCGAGTCGCGTCCCCGAATCGCGTCCCTGAGTCTTGTCCCCGAGTCTGGCCCCGAAGTCTCGTTCCCGAATCACATCCCCGAGTCTCCTTCTGGGTTCGCCCTCCAATTCTTCGGGCTTCGCCCCAGAAGGTTACCAGATTGCAAAGCTCTTAGATTTATTCTGGATTTCTGGGGAATGATTCTTCGAGTCGCCTGGACCGCCTCTGCCCCCTCCCCTCGCCCCCGCTCGTCCACATCCTTTTACAGCCCCTCGCCCTCCTCACGTCTCCACCTCCCCCTGCCTCCTCCTCCCCTCCCTCCCCCTGGCTCCCCCTCCCTTCTTCGCCCCTCCATCACTGCCCCCCCCCGCTCCCGGGAAACGGATGACACCGTCACTTAATGCGACCGAGTCACGTGACACTGACGCTCCTGCTTGCACCGTGGAGCACACATCGAGGACGACAGCGTCGCTCGAAACAGCGACAGCTATGATATGGTCTCTGGCAAAGGCCCCGGAAAAGGCCGCCACAAAGCATCTCGCAAACCGCACCCGGGCGTAACCGCACCGATTGTAGTCAACGATCCTTGCCCTGGGCTCCTCCCCCCCCCGGGGCGCACAGCGTCCTCGAGAGCCCTCAGCCGCAGCCTGTCGAGCAGCCTCTGGGCCGCCCCCGCGGCCGCGTCCTCCAGGCTCTGCTCGCCTCGGGCCGCCGCCGCCGCCGCCACCGCCGCTGAAATCGTCGTCGTATCCGCCGCCGTCGTCGTCGTCGTCGTCGTCGTCGTCGTCGTCGTCGTCGTCGTATCCGTCGTCGTCGTCGCCGTCGTCACCTTCGTCGTCGTCGTCGTCGCCGTCGTCGTCGTCGTCGCCGTCGTCGCCGTCGTCGTCGTATCCGTCGTCGAATCCGTCGTCGCCCTCGTCGTCGTCGTCGTCGTCGTCGTCGCCGCCGTCGTCGTATCCGTCGTCGTCGCCGTCGCCGTCGCCGTCGTCGCCGCCGTCGTATCCGTCGTCGTCGTCGTCGTCGTCGTCGTCGTCGTCGACATCGCTGGCGGTGGCTAAAAAACTGCGATCAATATGCACAGCGCCCAGTGCGATCACGATGCGAAGCGCTCGACTTGCAAGCCGCCAGGGTTGCCCTCGACGAACACCCGTCGAGCCGTCCGAGCCACAAGCACTGCCGCGGTGTGGCCTGCCCACCGGAACGGCAACGGGCTGGCCGCGGCCACAACCACCGCGGCCACCACGGCGCCCGCGGCGGCGGCCGCGGCCGAGGGCGACCAGAAAACCATCTGCAAGACAACCTCCAGTGTGAAGCAACAGGCCTCCATGATCCCAGACATCTGGCTGCTCCAATTTTTTCGATGCGTGGGCCCCGGAGGTCCGGACCACTCCCCAGGGCTGGTTTTTCGTCCTGAATCGTTTCTTGACGCTCCCGAGGCCCGGCGAGGGCCCCCAGACGCCGAAAAACAACAGAAACAGACCCGCCCCAATTTTTTGGGAGTGTCGGATCTTTGGGATAGAGGAGTCACAACCCTCCAGGAAGGGATGGAGGCCGAAACTTAGGCAATCTCGCAGGTCTTCGAACCTCTGGGCCCCCCGAGGCTGGACCTCCGGCGTCGCGTCCTGGCGCGCGGACCCGATCCCCAACGCTGGGCCTGGCTTCTCGCAGCGGGGGGCGTTTCTTGGCTCCAGGGCCGGAAGAGGAGGAGGAGGAGGAGGAGGAGGAGGAGAAGAGGAGGAGGAGGAGGAGGAGGAGGAGGAGGAGGAGGAGGAGTGCGGAGGAGGAGGCGGAGGGGGAGGAGGAGGAGGAGGAGGAGGAGGAGGAGGAGGAGGAAGAGGAGGAGGAGGAGGAGGAGAAGTGCGGAGGAGGAGGAGGAGGAGGAGGAAGAGGAGGAGGAAGAGAGGGAAGAGGAGGAGGAGGAGGAGGAGGAGGAGGAGGAGGAGGAGGAGGAGGAGGCGGAGGAGGAGGAGGAGGCACGGCGTTCCCTAGGGGTCTGTCAGTCTTGGCCCTCGCGGAACTCCGCGACCCGCCCCCGCAGCATTCCAATGTCGAGGAACTTGGGCTGGCGACTGCGGAGGAAAAGGCGGGCCGCGACTCTCGCGGGGGCCTGAAGCGCCGCAGCCTCGGCAAGGGAGAACGGCCGACCGAGTCTCCCTACGCGGGCCGATGCGAGGCGGAAGAAGTGGTAAACAGCAGCGACGACGACAAGATATCCTCGAAGGCCGAGGCGGGCGAAGACGGAGAAGGGACGGTCGGCTCGGAGGAAGGAGGCGACGTGGAAGTGGAGGCGGCGGCAGAGGCAGACATAGTGCGGCGTCGACCCCAACTCCTCACATCCCCAAATGCATTGCTGTACACGTTGCATCCTCGCGCCAATGATCCAGGCGCCGAGTCACGTCCGAAGCAAAATCGGTGGCCAGCATGGAGGGGGGCCCTTCATCTGCCTTTGGATCGAGCTCCAGTCCACATCATTCTCGGAGGGCGATGGTAAGAACCACTTGCGGGGACGACGCATCATAAGCTCTCCCAGAGGAAGCGAGAATATTGCGTCGTGCAGCTCGTCGGCAACAACGCATTGCCACTTCGCTCGAGGGACCGGCGACCTTTCTGGAACCGACCCACCGCCCTCCGCCCGCCCACGCGAAGCCGTCGGTCCTCGGGGAAACCAGCCGCCGCCGCTTCCAAAAAATGACACGATGGGCGGGGATTGACAAAAGGACGGGGCGAGGAGAGGGGAGGCCCACAGCGCCATCGGGCCATGGTCGATGAGACCATCTCGGAGCAAGCGAAGAGTGGATGGCCAGTGGGGGGGAGTGACGAGAGCTGCGCGCATAGCGGCGGCGGCGGTGGTGTACAACGAGCGCGCTCGCGGTCCCTGCCACTCTCGATTGCCGAGCCAGTCTGAGTATCTCAGGGCCGTCACAGGCCACTTAACAATTTGGGCCAGGAGATGACGTTCGATCTTGGCAACATCCCAGGAGGTCGGGACCAACTACGATATGTACGATGGGATAGACAAAGCAGGTTGGGAGCATAGAAGAACCCCCGTCGCCAAGTCATGCCTGACGTCCGCAATGGTTCTTGCCCGATCAGCCATCCTGTTGAGAGGGGCGCGAACGTTGCGGAAAGCGTCGGCCCCAGGGCCCAGACCAGACCCCAAGCACAAGACCTCCGACGCGACTTCGAACTCCCCCCAGCAAGCGGAGCCAAGCGGGAGCGAGGCGCCAGGGCGGGGGCGAGAACAGACACGAGCCAGAACGCGGATCTCCTGTTCGAGATCGTCGGCCAAAGCAACTCGCAAGGGAACAACACAACAGTTCGAGGCCTTGAGCTTAAGCCCCGCGAGATGCTCGGCGTTTCGAAAGACACAGGAAACTTCGCGATAGCCTTTACGCGAGGCAAGGGCAGCTCCTATGTCATCCGCGCGCGCTCTAATCTGTCCATGGCCAGGCACTTGCCCGCTACGATACACGTCCCAGAGAAAACTAGCCATCAGAGGTGGAGAAGATCGCACCCTCGGGGAGCTCGCGGGCACTGGTTAGCCTCGCGTGGGCGCCGAATTCGTAAATGCTCGTCAAAAAATTCGGCCACGGATCGAACCTCGCTGCGCAGGGGCGCCAACGTCTTTGACGACCGCAGACGACCCAGCATTGGCGACCTCAGCCATACTCTTGTTACTCGAGTTCTTGAAGCCGATGGAGGTGTCGCGACCGCGTCGGGCCACCCCGCCTGAACGCCCGTCATCGGCCTCGAGAACGCCCCAGGGAATGAAGACTTGGAGGCAAGAGTAGAACGAGAGAGGCATGCGCTGGCCGCTCGCGAACCAATGGAAGGCCCTAAGAAGCACCTGGGGGCCCCGGCCAAGACCCCGGGCGGCGCGCGCGAGCCCGTCCGTCAGGGCCAAGCTTCGAGCGCGAAACACGGCGAATGAACCTGCGAATGGCGCCGAGAGAGGGAGGGGGGAGGTCTGCGAAATCCTTGCCGTGGGCAAACTTCGAGAGGCACTGCTGGCCCCACCTCGGGGCCGACTGCTGCTGCTCATCAAAAATGAAGCCCCAATGCTCCCTCAGAACAGCATTCTGGCCCTCGGCGGAGGTCTGAATGAGATCCGACCCACCTCCCACCACCCTCGCCATATAGTGCCTGCGACTGAAAGGGGGCCCGATCTGCACTCGCCTACGGTGGGCCTTCGACTGTGCGCGGAGATGGGCCCTGCGGCCAGGCGCCCTAGAGGCGCCCTCGGCTTGCTGTAGCCGCGCGTTTTCGGCCCGGGCCTCCTGGAACTGCCAGTCCGAGCGCGCGCGAGCGAAGGCATCAGGGGAGGGGGGGGGAACGACAGACAACGAGCCAACATCGACCGAGAAGAAGGAGCGGAGCCACTGATGCCTTTGCCAGAGAACGTCGCCGAATCGGGCGCCCTGGCGCCAGACAGCTCGGGCGAGAGAATGAAGGGGGAGAGAGCGGCTGTCGCGCAGCCGCGGGCGATCGCGGAGCTGCAGGTCGCGCGCCGCGCGGGCCGCAGCCTGCCGGCAGCGCGTCGCTAACTCCAGCGCCGACGGCGCCGAGAGCCCGTGGCCATAGTCCCCGACCCCTGCCGCGCGCTCGCCCCCCCCCCCCCCCCCCCCCCCCCAGGATCGGAACGCAGAGCGGGTCGGAGTAGGTGCTCTTCGGGAACTTCCTGCAGATCGCGTCGCCCTCTGAGCCCCGCCGCCTGGACTTCCGCGATATCGCGCGCGGTGCGTGGTCGGACAGCATCGCATCGTGGCACTCATGAGGCTCGCCACAGCGTCGCGCGCAGTGCCGGAGCTGACGCCGCAACCAGGGGGGCGCCGCCGTGAAGCACCTGTCGATGCGAGGTCCTGTCCTCGAGCTGACGCGGAAGTGACTGATGCCAGGGGCGACGAGCTCGGTGAACTGACGGAAGACCTGCTTCCACCTGGACTGGCCCGAGCGGGGCCTCCTGCCTGCCGAAGACCGAGCCGCCGCCGAGCCAGCAGCACCATCCCCTGGACGACGGAGCCGCCCTCGGACATGTCGGAGATCCGTGGTGGAGTTGTCGACGCCCCCGTCGGCGATGTTGAAGTCGCCAATCAGCAGGAGGCCGACCTTCATGGGAACGAGCTTGACTTCATCGAGCTGACCACGATGCACCTGCGAGATGCTGCGGGAGTCGCGCCCGGCGAGGTCGTGACTGCGGACGTTCCAGTGGTGCCGGCAAAATCCTGCGTGCCTGTGGGCCATCTTGAGACAAAGAACCCTGCCGTCGACGGTCTCCATCGGCGTGGCCTGTATAAGCTCGAGGACTTGCTTCGGGGCGAGAGTCCAAACACCGCCGCAACCAGAGAAGAGCCGACAATTGCAAGCTCTCCGCGGACGCGAGAGAGGAGCTCCTCCACAGCGGCG
This sequence comes from Prorocentrum cordatum, assembly GCA_963575745.1. Taxonomy (NCBI): domain Eukaryota; class Dinophyceae; order Prorocentrales; family Prorocentraceae; genus Prorocentrum; species Prorocentrum cordatum. The sequence goes on along the minus strand of CAUYUJ010004559.1, from coordinate 263,286 downwards.
GCAAGACCATGAATTTCTTGAAGTGCCGTGATCGAGGAACGGGGGAGAAGAGAGCGCACCACCTCAGCCTTGCGATGCAGCGCGTGGGAGAGCACGACAGTTCCAGCTGTTTAACACCAGCTGGTCAGTGTTGAAGCAAGAGATATCCACTCCACTCGATACGATTGGGAAAGAAAACGTCGTTGGCGAGCCTATCAAGATCAGCCCGCACCAGCCGCAAATCAGAGTGCGCACCGGGATTCCACTGCACCTTCGGGCGGTCTGACGGATCAACCACCACGCTTGCAATGGCTTCCCATTCGATCGATAGCGCGCCAGCTTCCTTATCCATGAAGACGCGCCTGCCAAGGTGAGCTTGGAATTTGTCACGCAGCTTCTTGGTGTCCCCCCCACGCGCGATCTCGAACCTGTTGCGGTCGACGCTGACATAGAATGGGGCGCGGCGGCCCCCAGGCATGGTTGCAGAAAGCTGCGTCCACACCCCATGGGCGTCGCGCAGGAGGCCGTGGGCCTGCCTAGTGCGGGGCGCGCGCGTGACTGCGATGCCCTTGAAGCGGAGGATGAACCTGCGCGACAGTTCCTCGCCTTCCAGCTCATAATCAACGCCGTGAGAGTAGTTGGCCAG
>CAUYUJ010004559.1:202661-257661 GCA_963575745.1 Prorocentrum cordatum | reverse complement strand
TCTCCATTGACCGTCCTCCACAAGGTTAACAAATCTTTGCAGCTCGCGCGCGCGAGGCGCCCGAGCAGAGCCGGGTCAGAGCCGGCTCTCCTCCTGGGTGCGGCCTCTCGGGCGCCCCACTCGCCATCGCTCGGACGTCCATTCCCTGTGCTTTTTTCGGTTTCGTGCGTGGTTTTTTCGCCAAATAATCAAGGATGCTCCTCGATGGTTCGATGGTCCTCGCCGAAAGAAAAATGCACACGTCCGAGCGATGCCAGGCCCAGGAGCGCCCCAAGGGGACCCCAGGAGGCCCCCGAGGCGGCACAAGAGGGCTCCGAGTCGCCGGCCGATCCGTCCAGGGCGCCCAAGACGGATGGCCGAAGGCGCCTCCGACACGTCCCACGATGAGGCGTCCCAGGAGGGCCCCTGACGGCACACATGATGAGCTTCCCTAAAAAGTGCTCGAAGGACTTTGGCGTTCTCGCCTTTTCGGCTTCCCGACTCTCCAGGACAGCCCAAGATCGCCCCAAGACGGCACAAGAGGCCGAAAACAGGCCCCCAAGACGGCCCAAGAGGGCCCCAAGACGCCCCCAACAGGCCTCAAAGACGGCCCAAGAGGCCCCCAAGACGGCTAGAACAGGTGGCCTAAACCAGGGACTCGAACTCATATTTCCTGCTCTCGGCCCCCCTCCCGAGGTTCCAAGAGGCCCCAAGAGGCCCCCAGGAGGCCCCTAAGAGGCCCCCGAGAGGTTCTCAGAGGCCCCCGAGAAGCCCCAGGAGGTCCCACAAATACAGCCAAGAGGCCCCCATGAGGCCTCCCAAAGTCCCTAAGAAGCCTCCTGCTACCCTGCTCGAGCATGTTCAACTCGTATGCGGGCGGACCCAGGATCCCGCAAGACTCGTCGCAAAGCGGGCCGAATGAAGTCCAACCTCGCGCAAACACCAACGCGCCCCCCCCCCCCCGAAAATTCCAACATACGCAGCCGCAAACGAACCCCAGACAAGCATTCGAGCGGCCCAACAGCGGAACTCGATTGGTGACAAGCCCAACTCCATGGGTGACAACGCCAACTCACGATGGTGGCACGTCCCCATGACGGCCGTCAAACAAGCCTCCAGAGACAATTACACGAGAACTGCTCCACCTCCAAGACTTCTGACGTGACGCAGCTGAAAAAAAAACGACCACCGCACACGGATTGAGACCCGCGCCTTTCTAACACAGAACTGTCGCCTCCATGCCGCGCAAGCTCGTCTTACAAACCTGCAGCACTTGCATGGATCGAGGCCAGTAGAGCTTCACGCAACGACTAGGTGGCTCTCGCCAACAGCCTCCCCAACCAGGACTGACACTACTTTTAGGTCGGGCATGTCCCCCTACAGGCAGATTTTGGACGAACAGTTAAACATATTCAAAACATGCTCAAACATACGCAAAAATACAAAAAATAGTTCCCAGACTGTTTTACCAATTTTGAAGATTCCTCCTGTAGTGGGGCATGCCCGATTTGACACTACTTCTGTGGCACCTTCAGCAGCAGTTCGACTGATGGAGGGCGGTTCCTCTTCGAAATGGTCATCTCGCTTGAGACCTCCTCGGCTCCAACGACCAGGAACCTGAACACGTGCAACAGCTCCACGGGCTGGGCCCTCCCATAAGGCTTCCTCGCACGCGGCAGCCAGAAGTGCAAGCGAGTGCGCCAATTGCACGGACGGGGCGCGGCCTCGTTTCAAAATGGGTCTCTTGCTGGCAATCTCCTTGTGAGTCATACCCATGTTTTAATCGTGATCCGCCGATCTCGCTAGAAGGATGCAAGACAGCTCGTGTCCAGAAGAGGTACCTCGCCTGGACGGCAGGCCCAAGAGATGCTCAACTTCACTGGGCCGTTTCTTGTTGTGGAAAGGGAGGCTTGCAGGGACTTCTGAGAAGGGAGCTTGGGACTGAAGGGCGTTTCGCATAATCATTGGCACACCTTGGGTTTACGCTGGTCCTCCTCCTCCTCCTCCTGATCCTCCTCCATGTGCTCTTGCTCATCCTGCCCCTGCTCGTCGTCGTCGTCCTCATCCTCGTCATCATCTTCCTCCTACTCCCCTCTTCCTCTTCGTCCTCCGTCTCCCCTCTCCCTTATCCTTTGCACTCTCTTCCTCCTCCTCCTTCTCGTCCTGCTCTTCCCCGTTTCCATGGTCCATCTTCTCCGCTCTCCTCTCGTCCTGCTCGGCGCCCCCCCCCATGCCCGTCGTCATCGTCGCTGTTCTCATGGTCGTGGTGGTCGTCGTCGTCCTCCTCCTCCTCGTCATCGTCCTCGTCGTCCTCGTCCTCGTCGTCCGCCTCCTCTGCGGGACCCTTTCTGAAGCGCCCTCGGTGCTGACAATTCGCTCCGTCGTCCTCGTCAGCGGCGTCCTCCTGGGCCGTGTCCTGTTCGGCGTCCCTCTGCCTGCCCCCCGGGACCCACCGCCGGCGGAGCCCCTGGCTGGCGGTCGGAGGCGAGGGGCTGCCGTGGAGTGGTGGCCGCAGCGCGTGGCACCGAGCGCGGGTCTCGCGCGACTCATGGAGGCTTGGCTCTCCTCTCCTTCCAAATTATACTCTTGGGAGGGAGAGGGTGGGGGCGGGCCGCATGCTTCAACACCCGCCGCCGCAACGCCGCGACAGCACTGGGCGGATTCTCTTCTTCCTGGGCGCGGGGCAAATTACTGGTGCACCCCGTAGTGTCAGCACGCAAGAGACACCGCGAGACAGCATCGGCCACGCGGCTGGGACAGGCAAGCGCTACCCGTGACAAATATTGCCAGGGCACGAGGTCCGAAACTGGCGCGACAAGGTGAAACCGCGACGAGGTGTCGCGCCGGCTCTCCTCCTCCTCATCCTCATGATCTATCCGTGGTTGCTCCTGCGCGGACAAGCTGGAGAGGAACGCCACATTACATCGCACCATCAGAATACACACTCAAGATTCACGACTGGCTCGTTGGCTGGTCGCGTGGTAAATTGCTGAGAGGTGCTGGAATTGTTCATTGGTGCTGTGGTGTTGCAGCGTCTGTGATGTGACAGTGAGTGCGCTCCCCCATTCCCCGGTCGTAACGCTAACGCTCGTACTTCCTGGGTGGTCGCGGGCAGGTGGCGGGAGATCGTGGAGATCCCTGACCTTCCCCAAACCCTCAAGAACCCGTAAATATATCCAAGACCTCTTTTCCTTCGTCCTCTTTATCCTCCGCCTCCGCAGCCTCGTCTCCCACACAGAAACTTCCAGAAACCGCTGCCAATATCCGGTGAGCAGCCGAAAAACTCGGAACGCCAACAGAAATCGCCGCAAGTCCAAACACCACCGTGGACATCCGATTGTCTCCTGCCCGCAGAAGGCAACTATACACCACTACGAACCACCACCACCCCTGGTCAGGGATGGTGGTGGCGCACAATCAAGAACCAGCCATAACGACGGCGCATCAGGACGCAAGGCACCTACAACGAGCCAAGATATAACCACACTTCACAGACCATCCTCCAGTTGACAAAGTTTTAGACGGAAATGTGTGCAACCTTCGGCTGCGATTGGCTGCCCGTCGGATCGGACATTTAGATAGCTACCCGTCTATCGAACCAGCTAAGAATATGACGACGTATCTGTCAAGCGTACAACAACTACACGTGGATGACTTGTGATGATGGGTGGGTATGTTGACGCTTTTGGGACCACGGGATATCCTATGGAGCAGTGGCGGTGGAGGAGGATTGCCTATCTACCTCTCTACATTATAGGCTACCCTTTCGGGTGATACAAGGGAATTGGGGTGGTTGAGGAACTCGCATGTCGATGTGCATGCCGCTTGTACTTCGAATTGCAATTCGATTGCGATCGGGCTTTGAGCTCGATCTGTATGTCGACTGTCTTCCGATGCTCTGTTTTCCCGATTTGGACATGCCGTTCGATCGGCTCTCCGATCTGCGCCCCCCGCGGAACACCCCCTGGGCATCCCGCTCGCAAGCCCGCGGGGCGAGCACGGGGCAACCCGAGTGACAGCCCACGAGACAAGTGCAGGTCGTCGCGACCCCGCGATGGATACAGTCGAACCTCGGACAAAAAGGCATCTTTGGACGCCCGAGATGGGTACGGAAAGAGTGGGCACAATGCCCAACAACAAATGTTATCCCCAACCAACAGCGGCCGCTGTTGGGCAGGCGGCCTTCTGTCTCAAATGTACACAGGCCGCGGCGACACCGACAGCGAGCCCTGTTCAAAACGAGCAAGAGCTGCTGTTGAGCATTGTGCCCGCTCTTTCCGCACCCATCTCGGGCGTCCAGGGCATCCCTCACAAGAACACGAGACCCTCCGCCGGCCAGAACGCACAGAGCGTCCAAAGCTGCCGCACCCCAGGGTGCTCAGGAGCACCCAGCCAACAGGAAGAGCAGCAGGGCACCCTCCCCGAGCCCACCCCGATCCTGTGCCTCGGTCCGACTGTGGTGGCGCCTCTCCGGCCCAGGCCGCGACGCGCGACGCGCGGCTGCCTCCGCGCACCCGCGGGTGACCCCCGGCCCTTTGACTGCACGCAGCTGGGGCTTGCTTGGGGGGGACGCGCGAGAAGACACGCGTGAGGAGGAGGAGGAGGAGGAGGAGGAGGAGGAGGAGGAGGAGGAGGAGGGAGGAGGAGGAGGAGGAGGAGGAGGAGGAGGAGGAGGAGGAGGAGGAGGAGGGGGAGGGGGAGGGGGAGGAGGCGAAGGAGGAGACCAGCGCCCAGGAGGGGGAAGACGCGCGAGGAGGCACCAAAGACCCTCCCTGGGGGCCAAAGGCCACCTTTTGCCACGGGAGCGGCGAGCCCCCGGGCCGCGCAGCTCCTGCATTCGCTGCATGGCTCGCGGCGGGAGAGCGGTCCGCCGGCGCGTCGGGGCGCGGCGGCCCGAAAGCCGCGGGCGGCGTGCTCGCCCCGCCCATGGCTCGCGGCTCCCCGGAGCCGCCGCACGCCCCCCCCGGCGAGCGACGCGCACCTTCACACAGGGCAGCTTCTGATACATCGGGTTTTTTTGAAACGAACACACATTCTTTAAAAAAGAAAAAAATAACAAAAACAACATGACTAATAATGTATGAATAAATGTATGCATGAACCCATCGCTGTTCTTGATACTCAGTCCCTGCATGTGTAAAACATGGTCCGCGCGCGGAGCATGTACCAAAAACGGCACCGTATGCCATGCCTCTCGGCGGAAGGAGCACAAAAACAGCACGATATCGAGGCTGCCCATCGCTTGCGGCCAAGAGGCCGCTTTCGGCGCGCGGGGCCGTGAACCGTCGGCCCGGAAGGAAGGCGTGGCCCAGGGGGGGCCCCAGGAGTGGGGGGACCCATTTTTTTGGAACGGAGCCCGAAACACGTACCCATCTCATGCCCATGCCCTCGCAGTGGTAGGGCGACGAGATCTATACATATCCACTGCTCCTGGCCAGGCCCATCCTGGGCCCAGGAGCTGTGTATATGCCTCCCTGGCCAGGCCAGGAGGGCGTATACACCGCTCCTGGGCCCAGGATTGGCCTGGCCAGGAGCAGTGGATATGTATAGATCTCGTCGCCCTACAGTGGTGCAACATGCTTGAGGCAGGATCTGGGAACACGGAACAGATCTGAGCCTCGAGCGCTGCGTCCACGCGCGTTCCTTGCAATCTCCCCAGGCTGTGCTTGCACTTGCGGGTTCTGCGTTCGCTTCTCAATGACTGGGCCGGAGTGTCGGTCCAGCGGCTGTGCTATCGCCGTCGCCGCCCCGACCCCGCCTCGTCGCCGCCCGTAGTTTGGGCCTGACTGTCAGTCTAACGGGCATGCTGTCGCCGCCGCCGCCCCGTCGCCGCCCGTCGTCTGGGCATGACCGCCGGTGTTGCGGATACGGTGTCGCCGTTGCCGCCCCGTCGCCGCCTCGTCGCGGCTTTGCGCTGCTTTGCACTGCTTTGCGTTGCTTCGCGTTGCCTCGCATTCGTTCGCGCTGTTCTGTGTTGCTTCGTGTTGCTTCGGACTGCTCCGCGCTGCCCTGTTCCGTACAGCGCAGACCGCGCCGCAGATATCGCCCAGGCAGAGATTGGCTTGCGCAGATAGCTTGCACACCACAGTCTGGCTACAGTCGGGGCCTTGACCTAAGGAACCCAAAATAAGGAACGAGGCCCCTTTTTCCCAAAAGTGAAGCTTCGCTTTCCCATCGAAGACACAAGGGAAACCTGAGGCAAGCTGCGAAACACTTCGGGAACACCGAGCCCCTCCCCAGCGAAAAGGGCTCCTTCTTCAGGGCCCCGACTGCTTGGGCGTGGCTTCATGGGGGGGTCATAAATGGGGGGGTCAGAAACGGTCCCCTTTCGTGCCCCTTTCGGGCCCCTCCGGACCCCCAGGGGGCTCGTTTAGGTACCGTTAGGGTACCTTTTCGGACCACCCTCGCCGCCCCCCCATTTATGACCCCTCCATTACGCAGCGCCCAAACTGCAGCTTGCACACCACAGCCCGGCTACGAAGCTCCGCGCTCGGGGCCTCTGCTGGCCAGCGCGCCTTCTCTCGCCGTGCCCATTCTCCAACGCCCTGCCCCCCGTGTGCGGGAGCCCGCGTGCTCCGCGCGCCTGCCCTCCGAGAGGGCCGCCACTCGGGGCCGGAGTGCGGGCGCCGCGCCGCGCCGCGCCGCGCCGCGCCCCGCCGCGCCCCCAGAGGCCCGAAGATCGAGGACACACCTTTGAAGGGGCCCCAGGACACACCAATAAACACACACAAATAAGAATATCCCCCATATCTTCCCATATTTTCTGGGTCTTTGTCTCCCCCCCCACTTCCCATATTTTCCCAGACTTTCCTGGAAATCGACGATTGGTTGTGTCTGTGTGTTTTTCCCCTCCTGAACCTTCTCGGGGCTGGGCGGCGCTTCGTGAGGGGCGATAAACTGGGGGGGAGGCGAACCATGTTTTTTTTCTTCGGGCCCTGGAGGACCTCTCATTGGGGCCACGAAGGTTCCTCTTGAAGGCCCTGCAGGACCCAGTTTCTGCAACTCGTTGCCCCCCCCCCCCCGATCTATCGCCCCCCCAGTGCGCGCCCCCTATCGGGGGGGCCTCCCTGAGGGTTCCTTGGGGCATCCTTGGGCTGTCTTGAGGGTTCCTTCGGGGTGGCCTCTCAGGAAGAGGACGAGGAGGAGGAGGAGGAGAAGGAGGAGGAGGAGGAGGAGAAGGAGGAGGCCAAGAGAATTGAAGAGGAGGCAGAGGAAGATGAAGATGGAAACGACGACGGAAGGAGGAGGAGGAGGAGGAGGAGGCGCAGATCAGATCAGATCAGATGACCCGCGGAGGTCTGTCAGTTAGCAAAGTGTAGCCTACTGCGACCTCTGGGCGTCGCTTTTGCGACTGTGTGGTTCCACATTAGTCGAGACGGCCCCTGGCCTCTCGGACAGATGTCCGCGCTGCCCCTAAGGCGGCGGGCTGCCAGACGGGCGCGCAGCCCTGGCAGCTGCCACCACGGGGACTAGCGCGCACCATTCTCTCCCTCCCCCCCACGACGACGGTCGACCGAACTCGAGCCCCGCCCACCCCCCTTAGCACGGCCTGGCGGACTGGACGCCCGCCATCTCGCGGTGCCTCTCGCTCCCTGTGGAGCGGGTCCTGGCAATTCACTATCCTCTTCATGCGGTCTCCTTATAACGCGACCTCTAGCACTCTGCTGTTCAGCTGGCCTAGGAATGAAGGCGACAGGGACGGTGGGGAGCGAGGAGGAGGCGTAGGACTGCAGAGTAGGAGAGTGCACTGAAGCCGCCACTTCGACTGGTACATGCCCTTTGGCAACCAGCTCCGCAAGTCGCGAGCTGCTCTGGAGCCAGTTCACTTCTTGGCGCCCTTGCCCCCGCCCTTGGACGAGTGGATTTCGCCTATGATCCTCGACACCTCTCGCTCGAGTGGCCCCCGTGGGGCGGGGCCCGTCGTCCTCTTCAGACCGTCTATCTGCACGAGGAAGTGGAGTACCTTCTCCCACATGTCCGCCACGATCCGCTCCCGCAGGCAGATGGCCAGGCTCAGCACCCCCTGGGTCGAGTCCTTGCTCGCCCTCTTGTACTTGAAGTGCAGCACGTCCATCCCGATGGACTGGGGGGGCCTCTTGAGCACCACCTCGTCCCAGTAGGTCTTGACCTTCTGGTAGCACTCGTCGTCCTTGTTGGGGCCCGTGGGGCCCGTCTTGTCGAGCGCCCTCTTGAGGATCCAGATGTACACCTGCACGTAGGGGGCTCCGCGTGCCTTGTAGTCGATGGTCTCGCCGGCCTTCTCGCGCTCCTTGAGCGTCTTCGACTCTAGGTCGTAGGCCGCGCCTGCGGCCTTGCACACCGCGCCAACTGTGTTGGCGTCTCCCTCCTCCACGAAGTACGTCTCGTAGACCGTGTTCTCCAAGGACGCGAGCTGGCGGGCCCCCGACAGCACCAGCTTCGCGATCAACACGAGCAGCTCCGTCTCCCACTTGTCGCCGTCCTTCTTGACGCCCTGAATACGGGAGCCTCCTCGCGCGTGTTTGGCCTCCGATTCTGGGGCCGTCGTCGTCCTCTTCATCCAGCTGGGCATCTCCGCGTCCGCGGAGCCCGATCCTGCTGCTGCTCCGACCTCTGGCATGTCTGGAAAGAAGGTGCTCGTGGGGAACACGATGCGGAAAAGGAAGCACACGATATGGAAGATGGGCCAGTTGATGGCTACGGAGGGCCTCCCAGTCCCCACCCACGAACGAGCACATGTTGCAGCTGAAGTCTGTGGGCGGTTTGAACTCTACCAGAGATCGTGGCTCCCAACGTCCGCAGTATCCTCTCAGTATTGATGCCTGTAGATGTCTAGCAGCAGTAGTTTGAGAACGAAAGACACGAACACATACTGGGCATTGATTCGTTTTGGTGAGAGCGTGTGGGAGGTTGCGGATGTGATGACGGTGACGTAGGTGCTCCATAAGCCCCTTCTGCGTCCTGAAACGTGCTCCACACTCCTCCTCTGGCCCCTCCCCGTCCCTGACGAAGGTTGTGCACTTGTAGGGGTACTCCTCCTCCTCCATCTGATCGTTGGTGCCTCCTTCCTCCTCCGTCTCCCTCTGCTCGAAGTTGGGGGGTGGGATGGCATACGTGCGTTCAGCGGCTCGGACTCTGCGGAAATCGATTCGGGCGAAATCTCGACGGCAATCATCATCTTCGATCAGTAACCAAGGGCATTCTCCAATCCTAGTGAGCAGCTCCTCCTCATCATAGCAAAAACGTACCGACTCAAGGATGTCCGTCCCGACTCTCTGGGTCCAAGGGGAAGCGTATTGTGTCAATCCCGTGGCGCTACACGGCATCGCATCCATCGCCTCGAAGGGGAAAGCGCCGAAGAGTGCGGACAACACCTGCACGTGAGACTCCTGATTCACTGCCCAATCCTGGTACCATGCAAGACGCCGTGCTAACAACTCTCGTTTGGTGGTGACAACCCCCCAGTATGCCAGGACCTCGTGCGTGCTGAGCGTGCGCTTGGACCCGTCCTCCCTCGTCGTGCAAGCCCTCCCCCTCATTGCCATTCTTCCCAATCTTGCTAGGTGTCTATCCATAGCTTCCATTTGTTTAGTACTTACTAGGAAAGGTTCCATGCCCGTTAACAGAGAACCCTGGACTAACCCTTGGAAGATCGTACGACGCCAGGCCTGAGGAAGAGGAAGGTTCCAGAAACCACCCATGCTGTAGTACGATGAGGTCGCTGCCGAGAGACGTCGTTCGACCTCTGGGGAAGACTGCTGTGTGGGTGTTAATACTGGTCCCAGATATCTTGCCACATCGGTAACTGTTCCCTCCATCTGCTGCCTAGCTATACCGTGCTCTCTGATGTGCTTCTTGCAATCGGTGGCGCGCTGTCCTTCGATGTAGAATAACGTGACCTGCTTGCTCTTGTTCTGCGTGTAACCTGCCGTGGCGAGTGCGGTATCTAGTAGCTCGTCTGATGTACGTAATGACTGATATACCTCACGCATGCTAGTGCCCGTGGCCAGTGGGATCGTTCTTAACAAGTCATCGGCGTATTTCTGGTATGACATGTCCGCTGGTTCACCGCACCATTCCCCTAACAATATCGAGGTCGTGGGTATACGCTCTAACATACCTGCTGCCCATTGATTAACTGGATCAACAAAGGCTCCTGAGAAACCGTGAACGTTAAAAGGGTCTCCCATTACTCCGCCAACTCCTGTTTTAACCATCAGTGGACCCGTCGTGGTGTCTAACTCTACAACTGATAGTCGATAACGTTGGCGGCATAATACTCGATCACAAGGACGAACTGTTTCTCGGACGACTTCATCTAGCTTGCTCCATTTAGTACTTCCAAAGGCATTCGAAAGGTCCTTAAGCGTAACTGCATATGACCACTTGGCCTGTCTCAACCTGTAGCACACAATCATCGTCGACATGATTGCGTCCTCTCGGCGACGGTGCCTTGCAAAGCCGTGGTCCTGAATGGGAAGCCTGTGGGATATCCGACGTGCATACCAAGCCTTCCCGATGGCGGGAAGGGTGTGGATTACTCTACGTCCCCTAGGCCCCGCTGAGTCGTTTTTGTGGAGTCCGATGCCCTTGGAACGGTGCCAGTACAGCGGCGGCAAATCTGTTCGTCTTATCTGAGCGAGCCCAAGATGAAGAAGGTGATGAGTTTTCCGAAGATCAGGGGGTTCCTCATTGTGTCCCAGGCCGTGTCCCCGAGAAGAGATGCCGTGCGAGGGGGACAAGAGCATATCCCAGATCTCCAGTGGCGTGGTCCCTGGTGGCACCACCCGTCGTTTCCCTGCCTTCCTGCAGTAGCTCCTAAGCGTGCCGAAATCCTCGCCAGCCAACTGTGCAATGGCATCCTCGTCGCCTGCTGACGTGGGGGGTACTGGTAAGTTTTCCCTCTCTTGCCTCCACTCCGACCAGTCCATTTGTCTCGCTTCCATACCCCCTTCAGGCCCCGTTTTGGAAAGGTGCTCGATCCAGACTTCTTTGTCCAGGGGAGGGGGTCCGAGGCGGCGTCCATCCCGTTGTTTCGCACCGAATCGAGTCCTTGCCGCCTTCCTCGACAACGTCGTAGCATCCGCCATCCTCCTCTCCCTCCACGCCTCCTCGATCATCTCGATGTACATCCTCCTCTCTTCCCTCCTGGCACGCCGTCGTTCCACGAGCAGCATAGCAGACAACCTCTTCAGCTCCTCCTCCACCTCCAGTAAGGATAAGACAGCGGGTTGTTCACCCAATGTTTGCCCCTGCGCTGTGTGGCTCAAGGCTACCAAAACAGCTCGCTCCTTCCTCAGCTTGTCCTCCTGGTCCTCCTCCACCGGTGGCAGATTAAGTTTGGACTCCTTAAGTTGAAGACGCAGTCGCAGCAGCTCTCGTCGACGCTTGGTTGCATTAGGATCCGATGCCTGAGGTGCCCGCGAAAAATGTCGGTGCCCGATGGTAGTCAATACATCCTCCATTTTCTCGAAGAAAGTGTCGGCCGATCCTGTCTGGGCGTAGCCCTCGAACTCGGCCTCACGTGCTTCCAGTTCCGTAGCTACTGCCTGGAGGAAGTCGCTCTTACCTTTCCCACTGCGGACAGCTTGCATGAGCGCCGACGGGTCCATTCTTTTTGGGGGGGCCAGGGGCAACATATACGGGTCCTTTTCATAGTCCAGCACGAGACAGAGAGGTAGATGATCAGGGGGGGGTAGTCCCTTGATTGCTTGCAACTGAGCCCCCAAAGGGCGTAATACCTTACATACCCGAACACGTTCATGGTATCCAGCAGGGAGAAACCAATAGTCAATTCTCGATGCCGTCGGAGGGTTGGCGGACGAGTAGAAGGTGTTCTCGAAAGGGAGGAAGGTCGACGGCGCGACGAGGTGCTGCTCCTCGAGCAACTTGCGGATTTCCTCGCCCGCTCCACGTCGTCTGGCCTCTCTGTTCCTATAGGGACCGATGGAGGAACTCGGTGGTTCCGTCCATGTACCTGAGATTTTGGAGCATCCTAATCCGTCGTTTAAATCAGCGTAAAATATGGGCAATGTGCGCGCAGGTAGTTCTTGTAACAGGTCCCTCATCCATCTAGTCAGTGCTTGCACCGTGGCGTAGTAGGGGCCTGCTTGTCCACGCTTGGAGGGTTGTGGCGGGTAGTAGAGGGCTCCCAGGGTCACATCCACCGCACCACGTTTTATCCTGGCAGCCACGGCCCTCCCCCCACAGTTAGCTGGAGACCCCCACACCTGGGCGACGTCCTTGTCACGGTATTCTGGGCCTAGTATTACTGCGCACCCCGTCGAGCTGTTAGTGTAGGCCCCAGGCGAATAAACTGCCTCGATCACCAGCCTCCCATCCACCCTTCGTCGTAGTACTCCCGTCCCCCTCCTACAACTCTCCTTGGTCCCTGCAAGCAAGAGGGCATCGGAGGGGCGGGTGGCGGCGAGCAGCTCGTGCAGCCGCTCGCCCGTCGCGTGGAGGGGGTTGAAGGCGAGGACTCGCAGGGCGGTCCTCGCCGCGGCGCCCGCGCTAGCGCCATGGGCCCGACGCATGGAGGAGCTCTCCGACCCCTCGGCACACTGTGGAAGTGCCGTGAACCCCTGTTCCTGGCGGGCCCTGAGCCGCGCAGGGGCTGGAGGAGGCGCAGGAGGAGGAGGAGGAGGGGGAGGAGGGGGAGGAGGGGGAGGAGGCGAAAGATGAGACGAGCGTCTAGAGGAGTCCTCGTGCCTCTCCAATAGGCGCCCCAAGACCCGTTGGCCTTCGGAGCGGGGGCGGCATCAAGTGGCGTTCCTGCCTTGAGGAAGCCGCTGGGGGCCACGTCGACAGCGCCGGTCGGCGGCGCGGGGCCGCTCTCTCTCGGGGGATGGGTGCAGGTACGGAGGAGGAGGAGGAGCAGGAGGAGGAGGAGGAGGAGGAGGAGGAGGAAGAAGGACGACGACGACGACGACGACGACGACGACGACGACGACGACGACGACGACGACGACGACGACGACGACGACCGTTCTCCTGCCGCAGCCTGGCGCGCGCCACGCGCCACGCGCGAGGGCGGGGCCCTCCGCGCGCTACCCCCCTGGGGGCGGGGCGCCTTGTAGAAGTCCGGGCGCCAGGTGGGCGCGGCCTCCGGGGGCGTGGCGGCCGCCTGGGGGGCGGCGGCGGCGACGTCGCCTGCCTCCAGTCGGGCATGTCCCTCCACAGGAGGAATACAGTCAACCCGTATCATAATGCGGGATGACGAGGAATAAAAAAGAATGGGGGGGAACGATAAAAAAATAGTTTTCTGCTATCTCTGCACAAGTTTCTGACTGGAGGAGGACGATTGAAACAAATAGTTGTCCAGCCCGCGGCCGGTTTTTTCTAAGCGTCATCCCGGGCGCCGCCGCGTGAACACGACCCCGGGTCATTTATTAATCGTCATCCTCCATTAAGGATGTGCGGAAAGGATGCAAGGGCCTTGGAAGGCCATGCCGACACTCTGCGAGCGGGGCGTGGCCAGCGAAAGCGACCAAGGATGGGCCGCAAGGGAAGGATGCGAGGGCACCCTTGGAAAAGTCGCTCATCCTTACTGCTCGGGTCGACTGTATCCAAGAATGGTTCAAAATAGTGTGGTGACGACGTGTCGTGCCCTTTCGACTTTCTCCCAACATCGACCCGTAGGAGGACGTGCGCGACCTAACGCTCGCCACCGCTCGGGCGTCCCCTCCTCGCGCGTTCTTGGGTATCGTGCGTGCTCTGTTTGCCAGGTGATCCAGGAGGCTCCTCGATGGCCCTCGCCGAGAAAAAATGCACAAGTCCGAGCTATGCCCAGGTCGACGACGGCGACGACCTCGATGGCGGCGGCGTCGACAGCACACGGCGACTCAGACGCCCGAATTATCCCGGATAACTGGTGTCCGGGGTAACTCCAGAGGGTTGGACGCCCGACCTATCTGGCATGACTGCGGCCCGGGGTAACTCCGGTTTGGGCACCCGAGGCGCGAACCTGTAGCTACCCCTGACCGCCCCCAGCCCTGATGATTCGATGCTCTGATCGACGGCGGTGGCGGTGTCGACACCACACGGCGACGGCCACGACGCCGAAGAGTCTCAGCACCCGCAGCCGGCACTGCGCAGGGGAGGGCCTTTCCCGATCGAGGCCAGGGGGCGGGGCGGGTGCGGTTGGCGGCAGCGAGGGCGAGGACGGCGACGGCGTGGGCAACGATGGCAAGGGCGACGAGGAGAGTAGCGGTGACGAGGAGGACAAAGGACGACGAGGAGGGCGACGAAGAGCAAGGCCTGTCGTCGTCATCGTCATTATACTCGGCATCCTCGACGGCCCATCCTCGTCGCCCTTCGTCCTCATCGTCACCGTCGTCACCGTCGACGTCCCCGGACGTCTGGGCGTCGTGAGAAAATCACCACGGCGGGTCGACTCGCCCAGGTCTGGGCTCCAGAAACCCAACGTGTCGATCTGGCTTTAGGTCGGGCATGTCCTCCTACAGGCAGGTTTTGGATGAAAACATACTTCAAACTTAACCAAAACCAATGTTCAAAAATCGTCCCCAGGCTATTGTTGAACTGTGTTTGAGTAGTTTTCATGTAGAGGGACATGCCCGACTTAAATCTGGCTTGAAGAACCCTGCGGGAAGGTGGGGCCGAGTACCCAACGGCCGTGTGCTTTCACAAGGTCATCGTCCCAATGGCGCGTTGAGGCGTGCCGGTGTGTCCAAATGTCCGACTGCATCCGTGCTGCACCTGTTCCGGGCGGCCACCCGCCCTCGGTGCGGAGCCTCGTGGACAGCCGCCCCGCCCACGCTTTGATCTCTGGTGCTCTTCAGCTGAAGAGCGTCAGGGATGTGTTGGTGAGCGTTTCTTTAATTCGCGTTTCGATCTTGGGCGGCAAGGGAGAGGAGAGGGGGGGGTCTGGCTCTGGACCTCTGCTTGGCGCGACTGTTTGAGACAGTGCGTCCTATGGGGGAGACCCCACCTGCTCGAAACAGGCGGCAGAAAACAGCCAAGATCTACTCCAGGGGGGGGGGGAGGGGGGGGGCGAGGACCCGCGCCGATCGGCAAAGCCACGAATAAAAAACAATCGCTTGCGTTTAACAGCGCGCTGCAACGTATCGCGTTGATCGGGGATGAACAGACCTCCCTTTAGTAAAGCGTGGTTTAGTGAAAACGACCTGAGGCCCAAATCTGGCGGGCGCAAGCCTGGAAAATAACGGCCACGGCGCCCTCTCGAGAACCGAAAACGGACAATTCACTAATCGACGTGTCACTGTTGGGGGTTCTGTCCACCTCCGAGTTGAAGCGATTGCACAGCATTCGATTGGTGTCCCTTTTGGCTGTTTCGTTGAATAGATTTGCGCTGCGCGGCTGGAGTGATGGCTGAGAGCCTCGGGAACTGCCGCACGCTGACTCGGTTGGTTTTCCAATGCTTTGCAAAGCATTGTGTCGCATGGAACTGCGCTGCATTGCAAGTTGTTGACTCATTCGCGGCAGGGTCGTGCTGCTTCCCAACCACTTCGGCTTCACCTGGGATCAGCAAGGTCTCAGGAGGCCCCCCCAAAAGGCCCCAGATGGCCCAAGAAGTGCCCGATCTGACCGAAGACAGCCACAGGAAGGCCACCAGGCGGCCGAGAGACCCCCAAGACGCCCCCAGGTCGTCCCGAGACTGCTCCAAGATTGCCCCATGAGCCACCCAGACGACCTCAAGAAAACTCTAGCGAGCCTCATCGAGAGGGCTCGGAAGAGCCGCCGAACCCAAACCCACCCCCGAGATCCCCCAACGGCCCCCCAGGATTCCCCGAGAAGTTGCCGAGAGGGCCTCTGAGACGCCTCCAGGAGGCAGCGCAAGAACCTTCGCAACATGAAGGCCCCGCCACGGAGATCATGGCAGCCCTGTGACAGGCACCCTTGCTGGCGATCGAGGTGACGCGGCACGCGGAAGGAGATTCTCTGGCGTGGTGGAGAGCAGAGACGCGCGGAGGAGCGAAGTCGACTACATGCAAGAGGGCCCCTGGAGGAGAGTGACCTTTGGTGCGCGACTGTTGGGGGGCCGCGGGGGGACCAAGCACAAGCGCTCAAGACGCTACTATATCGCATCTCGTTCAGCGATCGGGGCACCCCGCTGGGCAGGCACCAAAGATCACTCTAGCGAAATGTCACTCTGGCGTCTGGTCGACGCATGGCGAGGGAAAGCCTCTGGGAGCGGTCTGGGGCCCGAATGCGGCTCCATGGGGTGCAAGATGACCTCCGCCACTGTGGCTCTAGCTCGGGTGCTGCTAGAAGTGCCCCTGGCCCAGGGCGACCTCGGGATTTCCAAGGAGGCCCCCACGACCTCCAGAGCACCCCTTACGAGGCTCAGAGGGTCCCACGGGCTCCAAAGTTGAGAGAAAAGCTGGGGGTGTACCTTGGGCCAGGGTTGTGGATGCCACGACAACAGCCAGTGAATTTAGATGTGTTTGAAATGCCGGAAACATGTTCGAAACATGTCTCAAACATGTTTTTGTTTCATGAAATTGTTTGGCAACATGCTTCCTCTCCATGGATCGTTCTCCACAGAGCTGCGGGGGGTGCCTCGGGCCAGGGGCACCTTTGGCAACCCCCGGAAGGACCGTAGATCAGCTACAAAGCGGCTCGGCACAGCCATCGAAAAAACCCATCAGGCGCGCGAGTACCTCGTCGCGCTCTCCGGCATACCTCGTAGAGCTCTTCGGCATACCTCGTAGAGCTCTTCGGCATCGATGAGCTCGAGGAGTTCCTGCTCCCGACGGGGAGTTTGGACGCCCGAAGTGGGTACGGAAAACATGGGTACAGTGCCCAACAACAAATCTTGTCCAAAACCATCAACGGCCGCTGTTGGGCAGGCGGCCTTCTCTCGAATGGACACAGGCCGCGGCGGCGCGGACAGCGAGTCCTGCTCAGAATGAGCAGGAACTGCTGTTGGGCATTGCACCCATTCTTTCCGTACCCATTTCGGGTGTCCAGAGGGAAGGGGTCCACCCTAGCACCTCGTAGAGCTCTCCGGCACACCTCGTGGAGCTCTTCGGCATACTTCGCAGAGCCCTTCGGCATCGCTGAGCTGGAGGAATTCCTGCTCCCGACGGGCAAGGGCTCTGCCTCTCGCCTCTGCCGACGCCCCCCCTGCCCACGCCCGGCGGCGCGGCGGCCGGCGTGGCCTGGGCCTCGGCGTGCACCTCCTCGGAGGCGCTCTGGCTGGCGTCGTCGCCGGGCGGGGTCCCGCCGCCCACGATGGCCTCGCATAAGGGAACGACCAGGGACATACCAATGGTATATCCTCCTTGGAGGCGCGCGTCCGGCCCGAACATGTAGTATACCCATCTTGCAATGTATCGTTTCTCTTTAGCGCCCGCCACGACGCATATACTACAAGATTTCTCGGTGCGCGCGTCGCCCCTGAGGGGGCGACGCACATATTGTATAAGTATGTTAGGGTGACGCCGACCATAGGGGAACGACGAATGACATGAACATAAAACAACTCGGAGGTCCGCGCGGATTTCTCGGATCCGCGCTGGGGCCCCCTGGAGGCGCCTCCGGCGCCGCCCCTGGCGCGCTCCGCGCGCCAGGGAGGGGGGTCTAGTGCCGATCCGAGAAATCCGCGCGGACCTCCGAGTTTTTATGTTTCTGCCATTCTTCGTTCCCCTATCCCAGGATGCTGGGGAAGCGAGGGTCAGGACGTGAGGCAAAGGGGGACGATGGCGAAGCGAGCACGGCCTGACACGCAAGTCACCAAACTTCGTGCTTTGCACCGCGCCCTGGAGAAGAACAGTAGATCCGGCCTTGTCCACAAGGCGCGAAGCACGATTGTCTTTGCGCACCTGGGTGATCGAAGGCACGGTTGTGGCGCCGAGGCAACACTTGTTAGACCACTTCTTGAAAATCTGAATGTTCACTGGCAGCGGATGCGTTTTGAGCTACCCCCTACGCTTTTACATCAAGTCCCCTGCATTGTACCCACGAAGGCTCGTCGACGCTCCACCCTGGCGCAACTCAACTGCAATCTGAGTCGCTGCAACTCGCCCCGCTTAGCTTTAACTATCCCACAAGAATTCGACGCTTTCAACAGACCCATCCAACCCCACCCTCACCGACATGGCCCACCGCCAGCCGGCAAAACCGCCCTACTTGGCCCCATTCAGATGTCCCCTCCCCGATCGTCACTTCCACTCGCTTCGCCTGCACAGGCAGCGCCTGGCGCCGCCCAAGCTTGTAGCCGCCGTTTGTCCCACATGGCCCCGTTCCAGACAAAAAACACACAAACACAGACACGCACACGCACACGCACACACACACAAACACACACACACACACACACGCACACGCACACGCACACGCACACGCACACGCACACGCACACGCACACGCACAGGCAGACGCACACGCACACGCACACGCACACGCACACGCACAGGCACAGGCACAGGCACACGCACACGCACACGCACACGCACACGCACACGCACACGCACACGCACACGCACACGCACACGCACACGCACACGCACACGCACACGCACACGCACACGCACACGCACACGCACACGCACACGCACACGCACACGCACACGCACACGCACACGCACACGCACACGCACACGCACACGCACACGCACACGCACACGCACACGCACACGCACACGCACACGCACACGCACACGCACACGCACACGCACACGCACACGCACACGCACACGCACACGCACACGCACACACGCACACGCACACGCACACGCACACGCACACGCACACGCACACGCACACGCACACGCACACGCACACGCACACGCACACACGCACACGCACACGCACACGCACACGCACACGCACACGCACACGCACACGCACACGCACACGCACACGCACACGCACACGCACACGCACACGCACACGCACACGCACACGCACACGCACACGCACACGCACACGCACACGCACCGACGAATTCGCGAAAAGGTGCATTACCGGCAGGGTCCCACATCCGATAGCGACCCACAGGAGGCCGAAGATGGCAATACCAATCCAGTGGCCCCGTAGGTCGTGGTCGGACGTTCGTGGCTGGGGGTTGTGGTGGGTTGTAGTTAACCTGCGTGGGGGTGGAGGCGGCGTAATGTCGTATCGCATCCTACCATGCACGTGTTCTTGTGGCTGTGCGTACTTATGTACCTTTCTCCGCGCAGACCCACTGCACCCTGATGTTCCACCATGTCAATAGTCCACCAGACAGTGCCGTGGATGGTTAAGAGTAGAGCTAGATCTGACCACCATAGACCAGCTCCGCTACCAAGTTTGAAGGGGGTTGGGAGACCCAACCAGCAGCTTCGCCTGAGGCGAAGCCCATAGTCAGCCCTGTTGTATCGTAGTAGCGATAGTACCAGAAGTAAGAGATCGTCGCGGGAGCGACGGGCCATGTCAAGCGAAGTTGTTTTCGGTTTCAATGTTCGATGGCAAGTAGTGTGCCTCGCGTTGAAGCGCAGTCATATGTTGGCGGCCGGCCGCTTGAGAACAAACGGCCACGGACAAACGCTCGCTATCTCTCGCCTTTGCCCCAGCCTCCTTTAGAGTCAGGCGCCACGTCGGACGCAGGCTCGACGCGAGGTCAGGAAGTCGTTTGGAAGCACATCAGCCCTGAGGAAAGGGACCAATTTCGAGCGTCAGACTCGTCGGAGTGGCAAGCGATGATGCAGACGAAAGCTGTCGGGGCCCTTCCCTCCCAAGAAGCGAACATGGTCCGCCGACGGGATCCCTCCAGGATCCTCTCTTCAGGAATGGTGCGGCGCTGGAAGCCCCAGGAGGGCACAGAGGCGCTTCCTCGCGCCAAGAGTCGATGTTGCGTCCGGGGATATGCGGACCCAGACGCCGAGTCTCTCAGAGTATATGCCCCCACGGCCCAGGAAGAACCAGTGCTCGTCGTACTCCAGCTCGTCGCAGGCAAGCGTTGGAAGTTGCAAGTAGCGGACTGCAAGAACGCTTTCTGTAAGGCCGATCCCCTCTCTCGCCCCTATGGCAAGATCTACGTTGAGCCATGTGACGGAGTTGACGTCCCCAAAGGCAGTGTGTTGGAGTTGATGGCCCCGGTGTACGGTTTGAATGATGCTCCGATTCGGTGGCATCAGACGCTGACGGCTTTCCTCAAAACTCTGGGATTCCAGCGCTCCCTCCTGGAGCCGTGTCTGTGGGTGGCCCATTCCTCGTCAGGATGTTTTCAAGCAGTGATAGCCATCGAGGTGGATGACCTGATCATTGCCTGTCATCCCGCTTGCGAGGAGAGTCTCAAGCAGAAGCTGACGGGGAGGTTCCATTTCGGGAAGTGGCAGCTGCACGAAGCCGAGTGTGCGGGGCGCCGGATTCGTCAAATGCCCGACAGGCGCATCCTGATTGACCAGGAAAAATGTGTGCTGGAACAGGTTCGACCCATGAAGATTGATCGCGATCGCGCGGGACAGCCTGGGCAGCTGCTGGATAGCCGAGAGCTTCGAGACTACCGGGGGTTGTTCGCGAAGATCCTCTGGGTCGCCCGCCAGTCCGGGCCAGATGTTGCAGGGTCAGCGGCCATTCTCAGTGCCGAGTGTCCCCACGTGACAGTTGCGTCAGCTCTGATAGCCAAACGAGTGGCCAGGCATCTTAGGGGGACGGCATATAACGCTCTCACGGTGTGGCCCCTAGATCTGACTGCAGTGACCGTGATCACCTGCAGCGACGCTGGAGGCCCCGGCTCAGCGAAGCGTGACGGGGCCCAGGGAGTGGTCCTGCTCGGGGAATCCCGCACTCGTCACGATCAGAGGGCGCGGGTGTCGCTCCTCTCCTGGCGGAGTCAGCGCTTTCGCAGTGTCGTGCCCTCGACTTTGTCCGCCGAGACTCGGAGTTTGTCTGGGGCCCTGGCCGAGGGACAGTGGCTCTGGCTGGTTTTTCGGGATGCTCTGTACGCGGACGTTCGAGGCCCAGACTGGTGGACGACCAGCACGGCCTGCCCGCTTGCCGTGGCCCTCCCGGGCGACTGCGCGATCGCCGAGGCCTCCCAGGGTGTCGCAATCGTTAATGCTAAGTCGCTGTTTGAGATACTACTGTTTAAGAATTGCGGAGGGGGAAAAGCTGACCGCCGAATTTGTATCGAGATGGCCGTCGTCCGCGACTCGATGATCGCTCAGAACACTGTGATCAGGTGGGTCCCCCACTGCAAGATGCCCGCCGACAGCATGACGAAAAACGACCCCCTGAAAGGCAACTACGCGTCAGCCGACCTGATGGGGAAGAGGACCCTGGCCCTCACGTGTGAGACCCGCTCGATCGACGAGCGATCCCTGAACCTGGCCCTCAAGTCTCGAAGCAGAACGGCGTCCCGTCGAGTGCTGGCCCGCGAATCCGTCACCTCAGACGAGCTAGCGGCTGAAGCCGAGGAGAAGCCTGAGGAAGAGGGAGGCAGGGAGGCAGGAGGAAGAGAGGAGGGGGCCCTGTCCTGCGTGCCATCCTGTCCCCCGGGACTGCCATGACCGACCGGCTCGAGAGCCGACGAGGAGGTAGGAGGCGAGGAGGAGGAGAGGGCCCGCGCGCCGCCAGGAGCAGATGACGGGAACGCCGCCGTGACGTACCCCGTGGGGGGGAGCCCTGGGGGAGAAACGGGAAAGGGAGAACTCGAGCGCCGCAGGGCCGAGCTCTCACAGTGCACAGTTTCGTGAAAGGGCTCGATGGGGTACTAAAATGGAGGGCGCTGTCTTACGACACCCTTTCGCCCCTACCCCTCGAGCCCCCCTTGAAGAGTTTTGAGCATCGTTGTGTGTGTACAGCGTGTTGCTGGACACTGTGCTTAGCGTTACAGGGGTAGCTGTCTGCACTATGGAGGGAGTGCAGACAAGACATGACTATCATCATGTTGGCTCAAGTCTCTAAAAGGTGCAGGGTGAGGAGGGGACATCGTCCATCGTCATTCCTCCGGTCCCTCCCTCGTCCCCGACCGATCCGCTAGTCGCCTCGCATTAATCATTTGTATATCAGTTGTGTGTCACCTTCTTAGGCGCCTCGCGAATGATTAGAGCGTCCAAGATGGCACAATTTGGCTCCAGGAGGGCTTCGGATAGCCCAGGATGGCGTCCAAGATCCTACAGCTCAAGATGGTTCAAGATGCCCAGCATGCCTCCAAAGGTCCCAAGACCCAAGACCGCCGCAAGACGGTTGCAAATGGTCACAGAACCCCCAAAGGATCCCCCCCAAGAAGCCCAAATCCTTCAAACGCATCGTCTGTGTTTTCCCCACGTCTTGAGTGGGATTCTGGTTCTCCCAGAGCACTCTCTCCTTCCTCCTTCCAGATCCGCTCTAGTTCCTCCTCCTGCTGTTGCTGCTCCTCCTCCTCGTCCTCTTGAAAGGTTCCACACACACATCTGTTCCTCATGCAAGCTCCACACCCCAAGACTGATGCATCCTCCTCCTCTACACGCCTCACCAAATAGAACAACTTTTAACTCCAGGGAGGCCTTGTCGGACTGTGCGGGCTATGCGCATGCCGTGTTATTTATCAGGGACCGTACCCTCCAGCCATCACCGTCCTCACCAGTGGCGCAGATTCGACCGAGTTATTTGTAAGGGATCGTGCCCTCCCCCCCCACCAGCCTTGCCAGCAGCACACACTCTACCTCCAAGTGACGCCGTGCCAGACTGCGCGGGCTATGCGCATCAGGGGTTCGTTACCGAGGATCGTGCCCATCCAACCACCACCACCCTCACCACTAACACAAATTCGACCGTGTCACTTGACAGGGATGGCGCCCTCCACCCTCCACAGACCTCACCAGCCATGCACATTATACCTTCAGGGAGGCCGTGCCGGACTGCGTGAGCTGTGCGCATACCGTGTGTATTAATCAGGGATCGTGCCCTCCCTCCACCACGCGCCGCACCAACAGCACATATTCCACGGAGGTATGTATCAAGGATCGTGCCCTCAGGGATCGCGCCTCTTTCCCAACATCCCGAGTGGGGATCTCGTTGCTCCCCACATCCTGGTGGGGTTCTTCTTTTCCCAGAACACCCACTCCTTCCTTCTCCCTCCTTTCCCCCCCTCCTTCTCCTCCTCCTCCTCCTCCTTTCTCCTCCTCCTCCTCCTCCTCCTCCTCCTCCTTTCTCCTCCTCCTCCTCCTCCTCCTCCCCCTCCTTTCTCCTCCTCCTCCTCCTCCTCCTCCTCCTCCTCCTCCTCCGGCTCATCCCTCCCGGTCCTCCCACTCCGCCGCGGAGGCCTCGCCTGGCCGCGGCAAGGCGCTCGAGCAGCATACTGTTTCTGAGAGTCCGTGCCTGTCCCACCCACACTCGAGCGCCATACAATCTCTCAGGGCTCGCGCCCTCCCCACCTCGCCAGCCTTCCCAACCCCCCGCTTCCGCAATACCACGCCTCCCCCTTCTTGGGAGCCCGCTTTCCCTCCCAAAGAGGCCGTGCCGTCCCGAGCGGGCTATTGGAAAACCGTGTAATCATCAAGGTTCGCGCCCTCCCCATCTCTCCAGCCTTTGGAACCCCCACCTTTCCCAATACCACGCATCACCCTCCTGGGAGCCCAACCCCTCCTGGGAGGTCGTTGTCCGTCCCAGGGAGGTCGTGTCGGACCGAGCGGGTTATCCGAAAACCGTGTTATGGTTCGTGACCCCCCCCCACCTCTCCAGCCTTCCCACCCCCTCCTGGGAAGCTGTCCTCCCTCCCAAAGAAACCGTGTCGGACCGAGTGGGCTATAGGAAAACTGTCTCAGTGAATATCCGGGTTCGAGCCCTCCACACCTTTCCAGCCTTCCCAACCCCTCCTGGGAGGCCGTGCCCCTCCCAGGAAAGCTTCGTGCCCTCCCCGCTTCTTCCGCCTCCCCACTACCACGTTTCCTCCTCTCGGAGGCTCTTCCCCCCTCCAGGGAAACCCCGTCCGACCTCCTCCAGCCTTCACACATATTGTTTCGTGGTAGGTGGATCTCTCAAGCTCTCCGCCGCCTCTGGCGGTGCGCGTTGCGAGCAGGAACACAGCAAAGCCACAGGAAACCGCTGTCAATGCCGCGCTTTCCTGTGGCGTTGCTGCGTTCCTGCTCGCAACGCACACCGCCAGAGACGGCGGAGAGCTTGAGAGATCCACTTACCAAGAGTGCGTTTCACCCTCGTTGGAGGCCGGCCCTCCCCCAAGGAGGTTATGTCGGACCGGGCGGGCGGCCCGGCACCCCCCTCGAAGCCTGAAGCTGCATTGTTTGAGGATTTCTTGGGGCGTTCTTAGGGCACTCTTTGGCGCTCTTGAGCCCGTCTTGAGACCATGCTTGACCACTCTCTGGGTTCTCGCGGGACATTTTGGTGTCATCTTAACGCTTCAAGGGCCCATCGGGGGTGACCCCGCGAGAAAACAAAACGAACATTGAAGTCAACATTTCTCCTCAAGGCTCTTTAGGAGAGTCTGGGAGAGCACTAGGAGCCATCACCAGGCCGCCTTGAGGCCTCTTGAAAGCGCGTGGAGGCCATCTTGAAATACGTAGGCATATCCATCGCCATTTCTGAGGCCACCTCAAACTATCTTCGCACCTCTTGGAGCTATCTAGGGCCGTGCTGAGCTCTCTGGCCGCTCGCGGGAGTGCTCTGTAAACCTAGATGAAACATCCGCCTGGCAGAGGGGGTAAGGGAAGGGGAACACCCTCTGCCGAAGTAGGCAACATGCTTGAACGAGCGACCCCCCTGAAACATAAGGGTCAGATTCCAAGACGGGGGTGGGAATGCGTCGTCAGCATCCGTCCTCATCCTGCTTGCGCTTTCCCCTCCTCTGCCCTTCCATGCGTGCATATCACTGTCATGAGCCACCCGTCCATATTGCTATTGGTATGGCCCGCTGAGCTCGCGACGCGCTCAACATCTTTATGTGGAACTCCGATAATGTATGTTTTGAACGCAGGCCTTGTTACATTTCCGTTTTCGATGCCCTTGAAATGTGAAGATGGCTCCGAGATGGCCCAAAAGGGCCTCAGTGAGGCCCCCCCCCCTCCTACTCCGCCCCCCCCCCCCCCCCGTCGGGGCAACGCCAGACAACGCCAGGCAACGCCAGACAACACCAGTCTATAAAAAACACAAAACACAACAAACACAACCTGTTTCTTGTTGTTTGCGTGTTGTCTGGCGTTGGCTGGCGCCGCGGGCGCCCAGCCAACGCAAGACAACAAGAAACAACATACACACAACACGCAAACAACACAAACAAGAAAACAACATCCAGACAACATCCAACCAACACCCAGGTAACGTTCAACTGACATCCAACGGGGTAGACACGGAAGAAGCGCGGGAGAGACACGGGAGGGGCACGGGAGAGGGGGCAGGAGGGGTGCGAGGCAGGAGGGGCAGGAGGAGGGACCGCAGGGACGCGGAACTCGTCGAACTCCGCAATCGGCCACCCGCCGAAAATCCTCCGCGGCGTCTGGTCGCGCACCCTGCGCGCGCCCCGCGTGATGACCGTGCCGCCATGGCTGATTTTACAAACCATTGCGAGCGGATCCGCATCCTTCTTGCGCAAGGAGCATTTCGGCTCCCCCTGCGATGCGAGCAGGGCCTCAATGTCCTCGTCCTTCGCTGCGCCGTCGTCCAACTGCAGCTCCGCTGGTAGATCTTCAGGATCACTTCGCTGCGCCTCCTCTGCTGGCTCTTCTCATCCCCCGACTGAGGCGTCAGGCTGGGAGCCGTTGACAAGGATGGCAGCCTGGGGCCGTCGAGGTGGGCGACACGCTGCGCGCCGTCGGGCTCGGCTGGGGGCGTCGGCCTCGGGCTCGGCTGGGCCGCCAGGGGGGGCCGTTGGGCTCGGCTGGGCCGTCAGGGTGGGCGTCGGGGGGGCCGTCGGGCTGGGTCCCGCGCTGGTCGACGGGCTCGCTGTCGGCCTCCTCTGCCAGCTGGTGGCTGTCGGCACTGGCGCCTCCCGCAGGCTGCGTGGGCTCCTCGGCTGGCGCCTCCTGCATGCTGCCTACTGCAGACGTGCTGCTTTGGCGTATGAAGAGCGCCTGAAGCACGTTCTGCGCTGCCGCTGCTTGCATGGGGGCTGGGCTGGCGCCTGGGCTCTCCTCGGGCAGAGATGTTATCGCCGCGTTTGCGATGACAGCTGCTGCGTCTCCTGGATCAGTTGTATCACCTGCAGGGGTCAGCAACGCAGTCATGCCGCTGCAAAGCGGTCATGCCGCTGCCCCTGGATGGAGAGATGACATGGCTAGGGCATGAGAATAGAGGCTCGCCACCTTCATCGTCCGAATGCAGCGGCACGTTCGCTGCAGGACGCGTGCTGACCGCGCGCATCCTGGACGACATGGCGCGCGCGGGTGAGCTTCCGACGCAGCGACTCGCCATGGGAAGCCGCTGAGGGGACGTGCTAAGCGGCCCCGCCGCTGAAGCACGAACGTGTGAAGCGGTCGCACCGATGAAGCACCTGCATTGCGATCGTCAGAACTACGATCGAAAACTGCAAAGCAGAGCGGTTGGCCCGCTGAGGAGGAGGGAGAGGATGGAGAGGAGGGGGAGGAAGAGGAGGAGAAGGAGGAGGAGGAGGGACTACGTTCTGCGGGTTTTTGCGCAGACTGTTATTTTCCGCATTTTTCGATACTTTCACTATTGTCAATATGTTTCACTGTTTTCACGATGTTGTATCATTTTTCCGCTATTTCTGTACTATATTTTACTACTTTCCGAATTTCACACGATATGTTGATAGCATACTGTAGTGTGCAACAGAGCCCTATAGTTGTATATAGGCAAGCCACGCATGATAGCAGAGGATCCCTCGACACGGAGGCGGCGACGGCCGAACGCTGGTCAAAGACGGTCCGCAGACCCCTCCCAGGCTGCATGCCGGATAGTTTCGCACCCCATATCTACCCATGACGGTCCTGGGGTTATGTTGCTCCCATCGTACTTAAGGACCACATCCCCAAAATACTTTCGAGCACCCAGAAAAGTGTCGAAACAGTGTCGGACGAGTGTCCCCCAGGGCCCGGTACGTGAAAACCCTAGAGTTTCTGCACTTTCTCCTGGTGTTCGACCTTCTTTCTGGTGGTCAAGACTAAAGTAGGTTGGAACATCATACTCCTGGGGCCCGAAACGGGCCGGGGCCGAAACGGACACACGACTTGCTTCTGACTTCGATCATCGCCATCGGTGACGTGGCAGTGTATAGGATAGGCGCCTCCTGCGAAAAAGTATTCGAAACCCTGTGGGGGCGGGGAGGCAACGCACGCAGAGCGCGGCCGCACCGCCTTGGCGACAACCACGCCGAGCCAGTGCCGGACCCAAACCGACAGGAGCACCTTCGTCGCCTGGGAGGTCGCTTCCCTTCGGATCGGCACTGGCCCTCCTCATCCTACCCGAGTCTCTCATGTCATCCGGCTCCTCCTCCTCCTCCTCCTCAGCCTCCTCCTCCAAATCCCCTCCTCTCCCTCGCCCTCCCTCGTCCTCATCCTCCCTCCTCTCCTCGTCTCTCTCCTCCTCCTCCTGCCCCTCCTCCTCCTCCTCCTCCTCCTCCTCCTCCTTCTCCGACGACTTACGCTCGGGCCATACCGCGGGCCTCAAGAGGCAGTCTTGGGACGACGCCGGCCCCCTCCGAAGGCCCTCGACGGGGCGCAGCTGCCGGAGGACCCCCTCGGGGGCCCGAACGGCTGAGAGGTACCTCCGACCCCCCCCCCCCGAGAGAAATCACCCTGGGGCTCACTGCGGGCGTCTTGGGCCGGCGCTGGACCCTCCTCCCCACACCAGACGCCAGAGGCTCCGCTAGGGATGCGGGGAGAGGGGGCTCGGCGCCGACCCAAGAGATCTGCGCGAACCTCGAAGACTGTGTGTGTGTTGGTGTTTGTGTGTGTGTTTGTGTGTGTGTGTGTGCGTGTGTGTGTGTGTGTGACTGTGTGTGTGTGACTGTGTGTGTGTCTCTGTGTGTGTTTGTGTGTGTGTGACTGTGTGTGTGACTCTGTGTGTGTGCGTGTGTGTGTGCGTGTGTGTGTGTGTGAGTGTGTGTGTGACTGTGTGTGTGACTCTGTGTGTGTGCGTGTGTGTGTGTGTATGTGTGTGTGTGTTTGTGTGTGTGTGTGTGTGCGTGCGTGCGTGCGTGCGTGTGTGTGTGTTTGTGTGTGTGTGTGTAGGGGCTGTCGCTCTTTGGTCACATATCCTTCTCCTTGTTTCCCTTGGATGTCTCCAGGAGAGGTTCCTGGAGGCCTCTCGAGGCCGAGAAGAAATGGTCTAGGAAAACTGCGTCATCGATTCTCCCTCCTCCTCACTCCTCCTCTTCCTGTTCCCCCCCCCCCGCCCCTCCTCCTCCTCCTCCTCTTCCTCCTCCTCCTTTTCCTCCTCCTCCTCCTCCTCCTCCTCCTCTCCTCCGCCTCCTCCGCCTCTCCTCCGCCTCCTCCTCCTCTCCTCCTTCTTCTCCTCTTCCTCCTCCTCCTCCTCCCCCTCCTCCTTCTCCTTCTGCTCCTCCTCCTCCTCCCTCTCTCCTCTTCTCCTCTTTTCTGGAGGCAAGCTCACGCAAATCCTGACTGGAGGTAAAAGCCTCCTCCTCTTGCTCCTCCGCCCTCCCCGTTCTGCTCCACGCCTCCTCTCTAAGAGCTCCTCCTCCTCCTCCTCCTCCTCCTCTTCCTTCTCCTCCTCCGCCCCCTCCTCCTCCTCCTCCTCCTTCTTCCTCCTCCTCCTCGCACCACCAAGTGTGCCGGCAGAGCGGCCGGGGCCTTTCGCCTGGGACTTCCCCAACGCTCACGACTATGAGGCGTGAAGCTCTCAACCGCTGTACGGACCGAGGCCAGCACGTTATCAAGACGTGGCCCTCGCCGCAGCGCCGCGCTGCACGCTGTCGCCAGCCCCAGCAACAGTGGAGGGCGGCTGGTTTTCAAACTGTGGTTCTCGCCGTCGCGCCCCGATCAGCCGTGTTAAAAGCGTCCTGCAATTGCAGGCACGGAGGGTGATTTCCAGCATGCGTGGCTATCGCCTTCGCACCGCGCACCTTCGTCTTGCAATACCCCAACAACTGCAAGGATAGAGAGCGGTTCCTTGTCGACATGGGGCTCACGCTTCAGACTCCCTGAGTTTGTTCGGTCAAAATTGCCTTTTTTGCAACAGCTACACTGGTGGACGATGTACGAGATTCAAAACGGAGCGCCCACTTGATACTTCGTACTTTTTGCGCGACAGCAGATCAGATACCGTGCAACGGAGTGAGGGCGGCTCCTTTTCAAAACGGGGCCCTTGCTGGACACACCCTTCAATTGATCATACCTCTTCGCGAGCCTTCCTCGCCACCGTGCCCCCTGGTGCGCTGAGGCGTTAGAGGACGCCAAGTGATGCCTGGTGGGGCTTCCGTATTCTTCTAATCGGCGGCGTGCAAGGTAATTAGGGAAGCGAGAAGGGGCGGGCCTTCCACGAAGGCTCAGAAGTGTTCTCGGCCTTCCCCGAAGCCGCAGAGAGAACCACCCAAAGGCCAGAGGCCTTCTGAGAAGCCCCGCCGCCTGCTGAGAGGGCCGCCTCCGTCTCACTTCCGCCTCTCGCTCGCCGACGATCCAGGGCCGCCCCAAGCCTCCCTGCAGAGTTCTGCGCGACCCGCCCCTCCCCGGGGGCACCCGAGCGCCCCGACGCCTCCCTGGCGCTCTCGCGCAGCATTCAAAGGCACCGGAGATGGCTTCCCGGACGGCCGAGGAAAGAGCCTGTTTTTTTGTTTGTTGAGGCAAGTTTACTTGCATGGCGTTCGCCCTCCCCCCCCCCCCCTCGCCCCTCTTCAAGCGAATACCAGCGTGCAGGTGCCTTTCGACTTGCGTGATTTCCGCGCCCCCCCCCCCCCTTCAGGGCCTTTCAGCCCCCCCCCCCAAGCGAATACTGCGTGCAAGTGCCTTTCGACTTGATTTCCGCGCCCCCCCGGGCTTGCTTCAGGCTCAGCCCCCCCCCCGTCCATGCAAGTAAACTTGCCAGAGTCTATAAAAAACAGGCTCAAAGGAAACGAGGCCACCGAGATGGCTGCCCGGACGGCTACAAGACCGCCCAATGCGGCAACCCCAGCGGCCCAAGAGGGGTTCAAAAAGACCTCCAGGAGGTCCCGACGATGCCGAAGCCATGCTTTCCCATCCAGTGTTTGAAGTGATGCCCGCAGTCTCATCATTCCGAGCTTCTGTAAGCCCATGGCGGCCCAAAGATGGCGCAACAGGCCCTCAAGAGGGCCTGAGGATAACCCAAGATGCCTCCAAGCCAGCCCAAGAGACTCGTCAGAGCCCCAAGACGGCCCAGAGAGGGTCCCAAGACGGACTGCGAAGGCGCCAGACGGCCCAAGAGCACCCTTTTGCGGCCCAAGGAGCGCCCCAAAGTCCCCGAAACGCCACCAAGACACCCCCAAGAGGCCTCCAAGAGGCCCCCCGAGAATCTCCAAAGACGGCTCTCCTACAGGGCCCTAACATGGCCCAAGACGGCCTCGGGGGACCCGCAAGACTGCCCCACAGGTCAAAAAAAGCCCCAAGATGGCCGAATTAAGTCTCTCGTGGGAACTCTTGAAGACAGGGAGACGATATCAGCACAAGTGACGGCCTTCCGGCCTGTGTTCAAAGCGTCGTCGCACAGAGTCCTTCGCTGGCACGGTGCTGAATTTGCCGCAGGCACCTGGGTAACTAAAACGATGCAGGGCTGTGCCTTTGTAAAACGGAGTTTTCAACTGAATGGCGGGCCCGAGGATCGCTCGTCTTTCAAGCGGGCGCTTCCCGCAATGAGAAGGAATGCGTTCAGGGACTTCAATGGTGTAATCCACCAGACCTTTTGGGCGTAGGTGGTTTATGGCTATTCCTCTTCAAGCCCCCTTGTCCTCCCTCGGGGGAGAGTTCGACACTGTTCCTTACTGACACGCACAACCCCTCCCCTATCCGACCCGCGACAGACCCGGAACCATAAAATCCTCCCCCGCCATCCCTGTCAGCAAGCTATGCAAAATGCACTTGCCGCAAATATAAGGTCATGGTCTGGTGGGCCGCCAGCACTTCGTACTGTCTTGTGACGGGAACGGCGGGGGTGCCAGCATATGGCCTGCCGTGCGCATGACCACCACCCCTGTCAACAAACCAAAACTCAATGCACTTCGAGGCTGAATCTGGATCATGCGCGGGCACCCGGCTATCACTGCACGTAGGTCTTTGACAAGGACTCTGGAGTGCTGGCATGTTGCCTGATGTGTGCAGGCCCACCAGACATCATGATGGGCAGTCCGCCGCGATCGTGCGTTGTTTTCGAATAGGATGGTGGGGCCGACATGTTTCCCGATGTGCGCGGGCGCACCTGCGTGCTCCGAACGTGGCCCACCTGGCGCGGCTGGAGCACGCGGCGTACTTAGCGCACGTGGGGCATCTGGCGCACAAGGCGTGCCTGGCACGCTTGGACCGCAGGGGCGCCGGGCGCGCCTGGCACGCGTGGCGCACCTCGCCCCAGCGTCCCGCACCTGGGGTCCGTACTGCTTCCCAGCAGCAGCTCATCCAAAGACGACCACTGAATATGCTGAGGCTCCGGTGCGACTCGTGTGGCTGGAGGGCGGGTGGGAGTGAGGCAAAGAGGTTGCGTCTGGGAGAGGTGTCTTGACCCCTCCCCCCTCCCCCTCCCCCTAAGTATGGACAGGGGGGCGGCGGACAGTTAGAGGATCCAAGAAGGCATCAGCGAGCGAGCAGGCACATCATGGATATTGCTGCGGTTTGTGGCCCATGTTGGCCTCCTTTGGGGGGGGCAGGGCTAATTGACGACCCCCCTTCTTTCATCGATAGCCTGCAAGATTGCCCCAAGACGGCACGAAACGCTCCCAACAGAGCCCATGGAGTGCCCCAAGAGGCGCCCAAGCGGCGTCCATGATGCCCCCGAGAAGCCATCAAGCGGCCCCATCAGGCCTCCAAGAGGCACCCGCTACGCCACAAGAGGCTCTGAAGACTGCCGATGCGCCCCCAAGGGCACCCCAAGAGGCCTTCAGAGAGGCCGCCCGGGCGCCCCGAGAGGCCCCGACTAGCCGCCAGGATGCCCCCCAGGAGGCCATCGCCCCAAGGGGCCCCGACGGGCATCCAAGAAGCCCCTGGCCCACGGAGGGCCCCCTGGGCTCTACGCGAGGCCGGGCTCCCCCGAAAAGGGCAGCTCCCCTTTTGCATGTTTTCCCTGCTGAGCTGTCGGGGGTACTCTTGATCGCGACCGCGAGCGGACACCCGCGCGGCGTCACAAAGTCAGACAGACCAGCGAGGGGCAGCTGCGCGAGCTGTCGGGGATACTTTTAGGTCAACAGGCTCGCGAGGCGGGCCGAAAGCCGTCCGAACACTAGTCGGGCCGCGACTAGGCAGCAGGAAAAGAAAGGCAAGCGAAGCGAGCGAGCTGGCAGCCACCCAGAAGGAGAGCCAGAACAGATACTCCCAAACCCGGTGGCGTGGAAATCCCGTTGGCGACCAGCTGTCGGGAATACGCGAGGCTTTGAGAATCCGGACGCAAGAGGTGTACCGCTACATCATGGGCGCATCCTGCAGTTTCTCTGGTCCTTCTGCTGCTGCTGCGCAGCTGTTCCTTCTGCTCCTCCTGCTTCTCCTCCTCACCACCCATCCCTTCTCAATTTGTATAGCTCCTCCCTGTCGCATCCCGAGACGTGT
The DNA here is from genome assembly GCA_963575745.1 of Prorocentrum cordatum. NCBI lineage: Eukaryota > Dinophyceae > Prorocentrales > Prorocentraceae > Prorocentrum > Prorocentrum cordatum. Next base: position 225,124 of record CAUYUJ010004559.1, on the reverse strand, counting down.
CGCTAGGGAGGACCAGGCGACTCGCCTGAGACTTCCTTACCATCTACGGTCCTGACGCTTCAAGTCTGTAGCAGCTTCAAGGGCGGACGGCAGCTTCTTTTCGAAATGTGCCTCTCGCCTTGGCGCCGCGCACATCCGGCTTCAACGCTTGCAACAATGTCAAGGCTTCGTATGGTTGAAATCCTAACCACTGCGGTCTGGTACGACTTTCGATTGTCAGGTAACGTTGGTTCGTGTTGGTGAAGTCCCAAGAATGGTGTTCTGGCACGCTGGATCGTAGAGACGCAACAGTCACGTTGATTCGCGGCGTGGGAATTCCAGGAATGGAGTTTGGGCACGATTGAGAATTCTCAGACGGTTGTCGTCCAATGCGGCACTTCCCGCAATGAAAACAATTTCCCGTAGGGGCCTCTGCAGAGAGAACTTGGAGGGAGTCCTTGTTGGTTGCAAAATCGTTGATGCGTTTTGGGTTTACACTTGGGTTTACACTGGCCCTCGTGCTCCTCGTGCTCATCATCCTCCTCCTCTGGGTCCCGACCGAAGTCCGCTGGAAAGCGGTCATTGGCCCCTTCTGGGGTCCATGCTTGCCAAACTTTCATCTGGATCGATTCCTGCCGGCCCCTGGGCCCGAAACGGGCCCCCAGAGGCCGATTCAAACCAACGTACCTTTTCGATCACTCCTCCTCGTCCTCCTCCTCATCCTCCTCTTCCTCCTGGGCCTCCAGATGCACGTGCTGCCCTCACTTGCGGTTGTGTTTCACCGACGGTCGTGGAGTGGATCTGGAAGCACGTGGGGCGCAATTTCCCGCGACCGTCCACATTGCGTGTCCAGCCGATCGAGTGCATGGCAGGGTCCGCTTTGCAATTTGGCTTGGTGATCCCCGCAGTGGTCCCTGCCGCATGGGGTCTCGTCTCGACGGCGCTCCACACCCTGACGCCCCATCCCATTCGCAGAGTTACCCCTGACCGTGGCCATCGGCATCACACCAGCAGCTGCATTTGCATACACATGTGTGTGTAATTCTGGCATGCTGGGTTTGACCCTGCGGACGCTGATCGGACGACCCGAGATCGTCCAGCTGCGCATGACCGCGCGCATGCTCGAGTTCATGGTGGCGCTGCAGCTCCCAGGGGTGCGCGACAACCTGCTCGCCCTGCTCGGCCGCCGCAAGACGCCCAACCCGCCGACGCCGCAAAACTGGGAGGTTGCCCGTGAACCCGCGAGCGACGTGCCGTTACTGATGGGCCCCGCTGGCTACCGCCGTACGTGGCAAGTTAGAGGTGACCGAGCAGCTGCTGGGCTCGGCTCGACTTCCTGGTTCCTGGTCTGCGGCTGGGCTTCGCGGGCCTCGTGTCCCCGGGGTTCCCTCTTGGAGCACTGGCGAGTCCCGCGCCCGTGCTCGGCGGCGAGCCCGGGGGGGGGAGTGAGAAGGAGAAGCCCTTACCAGAAGGCTCGGAAGTTCCCCAGCCTTCTGATCCTAAACCTTCCCCGAAGACGCTGAAGGCGCGAGGCCTTCTGAGGAGCCCCGCCGCCTTCGGGGAAGGCCTCCTCCTTCTCACTTCCCCCCCTCGCTCGCCGCCGACATGCATCCCTTCTGCGGCCTCCTGCCTTCTTTTCGTTCTTCCTACCGTGCGTCCCCCCTCTCGGAGGGGTGCTTGAACACGGGCTTGCCTTCGGGGCTCCCCCGTCGAAAATTCTTCCTCCTGCCCGTTCTCGCTTCTTTTCCTGTTTACACTTCGAGCCTCTTTGAGCACCGACCGACTTGACGACAGAGGAAGACGAGGAGGAAGAGCGAACATCCCCTTGCGGACGCTAGTCTCCCCAAACTTACGCAACACCGCTTGGGAGACTGGGACGTAACCTCAAGGAACCGCGAACCGCACGAACCGCGGCGGCGTGGGACACGCACGCGTGAATGTCGGAGTCCTTGAAGCAGTGGTTCAGCCTGAACATGACCACAACGCGGGTCACGCCGTGGAATCTGGATTTCTCCCTCAGCTGTTGGCGTACAGCGCAGATCCCGAGACGCACGAGGAGATCTTGGTGGACCACAGGGCAACGCCACCAGGTGCCAAAGAGCGCGGCAACGCATGCAGTGCTCGAGGGAACCATACTCCAGATTTCGTAATAAAGGGAGGTGGGTCTCATTTCGCGGGGGGGGTCTATTCCAGGCTATCTTGGAGGGCCTGGGGGGTCTGGGGACGATGTTTTGGAGGGTTCTCCCGCGTGGGAGGTCTAAAATGGCTTGTCTTGGAGGGTTCAGACCCCCTCCCTTTTATTACGAAATCTGGAGTAGCCATCGATGCATTTGAAGCGGCAGGACATCTGCTCTGGCACTACATGCAGACGGAGCGAAGTAGTCTGGCTCACCGCATGCGTCTTCAACACGGGCCAGACACGAGATGGCAGCAGAAATTGAAGCACTTCACGAGCCAGGCGCCAACGGCAACGAAAACCATGAGGTAGAGGGTATCAATCGCCGGCCCAGTTCCGCACCCGCTTGCGGATCGTTGCCTCGAACTCATCTGGAAAGAAATGACTGGCCAGGGCGCGCATGTAGGATGGACTGCCGAGGACTGGGCGACGAGCGCAATGATGACGAAGGGTCATTTATGTGCCCGGGCACGTTCGGCAAGGGCCCGCTCGCCGTGCAATGCCGCAAGACAGTGGGCCCGTCCAAGGGAGCGATCCGCATACGCGACACCCTCACGTGCATGAGCACAGCGCCTGTGTACCGAGCATGCGCCTTCACGAAGTCGGTGGGAACGGTTTTTTGAAGGCAGATCTGCCTTCAAAAAACCGTTCTTACAGGGCAGATCTGCCTTCAAAAAACCGTTCTTACAGTGTTGGCCGCGTGGGCGAGGGAACAGGCGATAGGGGACGCGTCCATCCAGCAAGTCCCGTACGACTTGCAAGCTGTATATCTCTGCATGCAAGCGTGTGCGGCGGCCGTGGATTCAAGCGTCGCGTGGGCATCGCGCCGGCGCCGCATGGTAGAAGCCGCCGAGTGCCAAATAATTACTGCCAAGAGTGCCTCGACGCTGTGCGGATCAGCAAATGCAGCCCAACGTCCAAGGGAAAGAGGTTGGCCTGGGTGAAGCTCGAGGAGGCGGTGCGCAGAACTTCGTGCAGAGCAAAGGTTTCGCGCTCCAGCAGATTTGCTCGTCGGCGGGAAGATTTGGCAGACCTAGCTCAGCGTGGTGATGGTGGTGGCGTTGCAAATCTTGGTGCCAGCCTGCAGCGGAACCCGCGGGCTGCCGAGAAGCTGGGAGTGCCCCCACCACTTCAGACTGGGAGCGCGCCGGTGAAGGCCACTGGTCGCTCTAGGTCCGATGGAATGCCCCCAGGAAATTCGCCATCGCCTCTACCTGGAAATCCTTGCAATGGGGTGGACGGAGGCAAGGTGTTCGCGGAACTCGCCGAGGAAGGACTGCGACGGCAACGCCCAGACGGAAACGATCACGCACTTCTTCGCCTGGATCTTGAGACAAACCCGTGTTTCTGCTGCCATCAGGTGAGGCACAAGTATGACCAGGTCGTTCAGCGAGCCAAGCATCACCTGCAAGTCGTCGGCACATGCACGGAGCAGTCCGCGCCGTCGTGGCAGGCGCAACTCAAGAGACATATTCATTATCAGCGGATCGAAAAGGATGGCACATGCTGTCCCCGACAGCGGGCAACAAGGGTCGTCTCTCGCCACCAACGTCGCGACACACCAACGGGAAGCGATAACACGCTTTCAGGAAGGTGAGCATGGGGCCACGTATTCCACTGCGCCGTGCCATCTGCCAGATCCACTGGTGCATCAAGTTCGCGAATGCAACTGCAATATCCATATTCACGAACACCAATCGAAGGACAGGCGAGCACATACCGAGATCGGCGACACTGAACAGCGCGCAGGGCAGCATGGACAACCTTCTCGCCTCCGAGTCAACGGCGATAATTATGTGGAGGAATTGATAGGAATGCCTGCCCACCACGAAGCCTTGCTGCTCCTTCGCCGCTTGTTTAGCAAATTCAGAACCGAATCGATTCGCAGAGCCAGCTAGGAGCTTGATGTCAAGAGGAGGAGGTGTTTTTTTGGCACGGCCGCTGTGCTGCATGCTTAAAGCACACTGAAAATGTCTTGCAGAAGGGTGGCCCCACTCTCCTTGGGGTGGAGACCTTTGCAAATCTGATTCCAGCAATGAGGAAAGGCACGAGGAAGAGGAGGAGGAGGAGAAGGAAGAGGATGTGGTCGACGACGGCGACGACGACGCCGAGGACCTCGACGACCTCGACAACGTCGACGACAACAACGACGATGCCGACGACGACCTCGACGATTTGACGACCTCGACGACGACCACGACACAGGAGCCACCGATGACGTCGATGACCTCGACGACTTCGGCGGCGACGACGCCCACGCCGACATTGATGGCGACGCCGACGCCGACGACGGCCTCGGCGACCTTGACAACCTCGACGACGACCACGACATCGACGCCCTGAATGATTCCGACGACCTCGACGACTTCGTCGACGACTTCGTCGACGACGACTGGCTGCCGTCTCCGCAGCGCCAGCGAGTGGAGGGGAGGACGGGGCGCGTGTGGAGGGGGAGGAGGAGGAGGAGCAGGAGTAGGAGGAGAAGGAGGAGGAGGAGGAGGACGAGCTAGGTGCGCTGGCGTCATATCTGACGTCCTACCCCTCCCTCTCCTCCCTTACCATGCCGTAGATCCCTTCTCTATTCGCAGTTGGATAACCAGCAGGACAGTGATCCTGGAAGGGTGCGCGATGCATCGTAGAGCACAGCATAGCAGGGCGTAAAAGAGCACGGCAGAGCGTAGTATGTCATAGCATGGCGTGGCGTTGCGTAGTGAAGAATTTCGTCACAAAGCGTTGCAACGCAAATAATGGCATCGCACAGCGGCACAGAAAAGAACATGGCATAACATGGCGTTGAAGACCAAAGCGTTGCATGACATAGCATGGCGTGGCACTGCGTAGTCAAGCACTGCATATCCTAGCATTGCAGCTGCAGGCATGGCATCGCACAGCGGAACACAAGATAGCATTGAATTGCATGCCGTGGCATGGCACTGGAAATAATGACACCAGCGCTGCAGCGGGAGCACGATTCGGAGCGAGCGGAAGCGCGGTAACGAGGCCAGCGCTGCAGCAGGAGCACGGCTCGGAACGAGCGTAAGCGCGGAATCGAGGCCATCGCTGCAGCGGGAGCACGGCTCGGAAAGAGCCGAAGCCCGAAAATGAGGCCAGCGCTTCAGCGGGAACTACATCTTGCTACCAAAAACCAAACGGAAACCCAACTCCAAGGAACCCTGGAAAAAACAATACGCGGAGGGGGGCCGGACATCTTCCGGGGAGAGAGGAGAGTAGTATTCATATTGAGTCCTTGTGGAGTGGGAGGAGGAGGAGGAGGAGGAGGAGGAGGAGGAGGAGGAGGAGGAGGAGGGGCACGGAAAAAAGGGGGGGGGGAAAGAGGGGGAGGAGGGGGGAAGAGGGGTATTGTTTCGGATCCCACGGAAGGTGCCAGATTTCCGGTGGCTATGTCTGGCATTGCCTTAGACGAGGCTGCACTGGCATTGGCAACCACAGCCAGCCGCCTAACTACTAGCAAGAGGCTAAAGGCCGTCAACATGCTGACCTGGGGCCCAGAGGAAGAAAGAAGAAAGCAGGATAAGGGTGGAGGTGGGGTCGCCGCAAATGGGTCTGGGGGGGGTCACCGAGATGCAAGCACGAACGAAAAACGATGCTGTCGACTCTGCCTGTCCCAGGCTGCGTTGAAGGCCTTGGCTTTTACAGGGTGCTCTGGCCACCTGCCTCGCGCAGGGTCGTCCGAGTTCAAACTTAGACCTTCCTGCTACCCGCAAGATGTTTATCACAAGGCATGGTCACAAGTATGATGGTGCAACCTGCGGGAAAACATCCTCTGCGAAGACCACTCACTCTAGAAATGGAAACCTAGACATCCCTGGAAGCGGAAACCCTGAAATGCGTAGCTCCGCGTTTCCAACTCTGGACTCCTGCAGTTTTCGTAATGTCGCTCCTCCCAACGCCCGCTCTTCCTGCTCCTCCCTCCCACTGACACATACTTAGATCAGGGAGACGTAGAACTCGGGTTCGGAGGTCTCGGGTTGGCCTGATGGGGCCGTCAGGGAAATGACGAGACCCAATTTGAAATTTGACGCGAGCTCTCGCTGCAGACATCCCACGAACATTGGACTGTCAAAATCCAGGACCAGCTCGCGAAAAAGCACCGGCCAACCCGAGTTCCGGAGAACTCGAGTCTCACGATTCCCCGGATACGCGCAAAAAGCATGCTGGCCCGATAGGAGATCCTCTACTGTCCACTCCGGCCGGCACCTGAGAGAGGCCCCTCCCTCCCCTGTTCCTCACTCTCCTGCTGTTCCTGGCCCTGATCCTCCTCCTCCTCCTCCTCCTCCTCCTCCTCCTCCTCCTCCTCCTCCTCCTCCCCTCCGCCCCTCCCCTCCATTCTCGGCTGGCAAGAGTGACCTCTGGTGCGCGGCTTCTGGGGGGCGCGAGGGGGTCAGACCCAAGCGCGAAGCGCTCAACAGTCGGGGGGGCCCAGTGGGTCCGCACCACAGATCACTCCGGCGAAGGATCATTCTTACGTGCAGTCGGCATGCCCCACTTCTAGGGAAACGAACAATCACATAATAAACATAACAACTCGGAGGTCCGCGCGGATTTCTCGGGTCGGCGCTGGACCCCCCTCCCTGGCGCGCGGAGCGCGCCAGGGGCGGCGCCAGAGGCGCCGCCAGGAGGGTCCAGCGCCGATCCGAGAAATCCGCGCGCACCTCCGAGCTGTTATGCTCATGTCATTGCTCGTTCCCTTTTTAAGTCACTCTGACGTGCAGCCGACGTGCCCCACTTTCCGGCCCCCCCCCCTGAGGCCGCCGCCTCCGCGGGGCCGGTGCCCCCAGCCGCGCCCGCGGCCGGAGCCGCTGGGTGCTGCTGCGGGGGCGTCGGTCTCCCGCGCCCGCGGGCCCCCAGGCGCCTGCGGCGGGCCGCCGACCACGGACGCACGACGTCCACCTCGACTCTGGGGAGGCAGGGAGCAGGAGGAGGAGGAGATGGGGAGGAGCACGCTGGGCCCCAAGTAGAGGCCTCCTAGATGGGGTCGGAGTAGATGGGGACGGAGGATCGCACCGCACGGCCGATGCATCGGCGATGCATCGACGATGTATCGACGATGCACCGGCGATGCATCGTCGACGACGGCGATGCATCGGCGACGTCGACGTGAAGCGAATCGGGCTCCACATCGGGCCGCATCGGCGACGCATCAGCAATGTGGCGCAATCATCCGACCCCATCTACGCCGACCCCATCTAGGAGGCCAAGACAAAGAGAAGGGGACGTAGGCGGCCAAGACCAGGGACGAAAGGAAGCTCGCCCCCGGGGCAGGAGAAGCCCGCTGCTCCGCGGAGGAACTATCCTGAGGTCGGTCCCGTCCCCCCTACAGGCCGATCTTCGAGGAAGAATTGACAATGGTCAAAGATGTTCAAGAATGGTCAGCAATACTACAACAAAAAATCCCCTGACTTTCCTTAAAAACTATGGTTGACTATTCCCCCTGTACTGGGACCTGCCGACTCAAAACTAACCATCCAAGCTGGCCGAGCAAACGCCACCAATCGGGGATGGACAGACCTCCCTTTAGTAAAACGTGGCTTCGTGAAGACGACCTCGGGCCCAAACCTGGCGGGCGCAAGCCTGGAAAGTGACGGCCGCGGCGCCCTCTCGAGCACCGAACAAAAAGGACAGTTCCCTAATCGACGTGCCAGGGTAGGAGGTCTGCCCACCCCCGAACCAAGGAGGGGCGCCGCACGCCCAGGGCCGCCCCTCGGGCAGGTGGCCCGGTGCGCTCCCGGGGACATCCCCCTGGCGGCGGACCTGTTTACGGGGCGTGAAAACGACCACAGCCACTGCTTTTCTTTTGTTGCCGCCTTCCAGCCCGCAGAAACAAGGCAGTGGTTGTGGTCATTTTCGCGTGGAGCCTGGCACCGGGGAAAGGACCACAGCCACTGCTTCTCTTTCGGCCGGCTGGAAGGCGGCGCAAACAAGAAGCAGCGGCTGTGGTCATTTTCCAGTCCCGCATGTTGCTGGAGTCTCGCGGCCGCGGCCGCGGCGGTGCGGCTGCGCGAGCACACTGCCGGGGCTTCCGGAGGGGTCTGAGCCGGAGGGGACCCCAGAAGGTCGATGCAGAGGGGGGGGGGCGGCCAGGCCAGATCCGCTCGTGAAATGGGTGTCGGATCCCTCCGGAGGTGCATCTGGTACATGTGTTCACCCTGGATCCGCTCTTGAGCGTCCTGGGGCCTGAAAGCGGCCCCCCCCCCGAGGCAGAGATAGACCCAGCAAGAAGTCTCCCGAACCCACAACCTCGAACCTCACCCTCCCTTCCTGCTCGTCAGAACTAACGCTGGGCCACATCAGACTCCCAGTCGGCTCCAAGTAGGAAGAAGAAGATTGAAGGGGCACAGGGACACACAAATAAATAGACACTAATAACAGGATTCCCCAGATTTTCCCATATTTTCTAGGTTTTCGTCTTCCCCCCCACTTCCATATTTTCCCATGTTTTCCTGCGAGTCGACAATTAATTGTGTCTGTGTGTTTCTTTCCCTCCTGAATGATCTGAGGAGGCGCATCGAGGATCGAGGAGGAACGAGTGTCGAGGGCCGAGGATCAGGATCGAGTATCACCGATCCTCGATCTTCCTCTTCCTCCTCCCGCCCTCCCCCCCTCCTGCCTCCATTGATGCCTCCCTCGCACCCTCGTTCCTCCTCTTCCTCCTCCTCCGTCTCCTCCTCCTCGTTCCTCCTCCGTCTCCTCCTCCGTCTCCTCCTCCTCTTCCTCCTCTGTTTTCCTTTTCCCCTTGCCCGCTCGTCCTCCTCACCCCTCCTCCTCCTGCTGCTCCCCGTCGCCTGGCTCATCCTTTGTGTCTGCACCGCGCCCGCATGAGAGGAGAGGCAGAAAGAGAGAGAGAGAGAGAGAGAGAGAGTGAGAGTGAGGGGGGGGAGAGAGAGAGAGAGAGAGAGAGAGAGAGAGAAAAAAAAAGAAAAAAAAGAAAAAAAAAAAACAGAGAGAGAGAGAAAAAGAGAGAGAGAGAGAGAGACGGCCCGGATGCGCACGGGGATTCCCCGCGCGGGCGCCCCGCAGCAAGCGGCGGGTGCGCCGAGCCCTGCCGGCTAGGGAAAAGCGTGCGGCGCGGGGGGCGAGAAGATTGACGACGCCGGGCAGGCGCCGAAACGCACGACTGCTGCCGTGGTGAGGCTTCCCCGGTCTCGGGGGAGGGCCCCTCGCGGAGGGGGGGGGGGCTCGGCGAGGCGTCGCGGGCCAGGCCGGGCCGGCGGTGGAAGGCCAAAGGTAGGAGGTGGAAGGAAGTAGGGGGACAACAGCACGGCACAAGCTCGGAGGTGCTCGCGGAGGCCTCGGATCAGCGCTGGGGCCCCCCCGGCGGCGCCCCTCTGGCGCCGCCCCTGACCTGCCTCGTGGGTCCAGGGCCGATCCAGGAACTCCGCGCGGACCTCCGCGTGTTATGTGTACGTCGTCGTCGGTTTCCCCAGAGGCGCGCCAGCGCGCTGGTGCTGGGTCGGGCCTGTCCCCCTCTATACAGGGAGTTTTTGACGAATGATTAGAAGTAGTCGACACAGACTCCAAGCATGCTATAAAACAAACCCAACAAGTCGTCTCAAGTGTTTTCGCTATTTCCGAATGTTCCTCCTGCAGAGGGGCAGGCCCGACCGAGGCCAAGTGGCCGGGCGCCCTGCTCGCCCCGCTGCCGCACGCGGGCGCCTGCGCAGCAGGTAGCTGGCGGAAGCTTGCTGGGCGAAGACTGGTGGTGCCTCCCTGCCTTCATCCCTCGTGTCCCCCTTACCGGTCACCGTCTGCTTGCCTTTCTGATCCCGTCTTTCCTCCCTTCATGTTCCTTTGCCATCCCTTCCTGCTCATTGCCGATCAGAGGCAGGTGGCTGACCTGTGTGCCGCATCCAGACTCATCAGCTGGGGCGTTCCATAAAAGGGCCTTGCCTTCGGGAGTAGAAGGAGTTGTCATCTCTTCCGCGGCGGAAGGCGGCGGAAGGGCCGCGGAAGGTCGGGGAAAGCAAAACGAGGCCGCCTCCGCCGGCGGAAGCCAGCGGAAGGGCGGCAGAAGGTGGCGGAAGTGAAAAATGCGCTCCGAAAAGATGGACATGTTTTTGGGCTCAGGGTTTCCGAAATCGCCCAGCTGTGGATCGGCCTCTTTGTAGTGTCGGAGCGTCGTTCCGAGCGATTGGGCTCATCCGCGCGCCCTTGGCGTGATTGCTTCTAGGCTCGGTGGTGAGCCAAGGTCCAGCCGATTTTGCACTGGTCGCAGGAGGCGTTGCAGAGCCTTGCGGAGCCCGTTGGGGTGGTCGGCATGGTCGTGGTAAGCACGGCCGAGCTCGGTGGAGGCGGCTGAAGACAGCTGACCGAGTGCTGGAGTGGCACGAGAGCGCCTGCTTCTTGGAGAGCGGCGGCGCGGGTACCCCTGCGAGCGAGCCTGGAATCGATGCGCTTATGCTCATTCTTGTCGATCGGCTCGGAGTTGCTGCCCGCAACGGCGCGGCGGGCGCTGGAGTGGGAGAGCGGGCGAGAGCGATCCCTGGCGGTGGGCTGGGCAACCGTCCAGGCGTGCTGGGGCTGAGGCCGGGAGGCTGGGCTCCAGGCCTGGGCTCAGGAGGCAGCCTTGGGCCAAACGCGTAGACAGAGGAAGAGAGAAAAAGAGAGCGGCGAGAGAGAGAGAGAGATAAGGAGGAGAACGAGAGAAATGAGAGATAAGAAAGAGAGAGAGAGAGAGATAGTGATGAGGAGGAGAAAGAGAGAAGAAATGAGAGATAAGAAAGAGAGAGAGAGAGAGAGAGAGCGGCAACAACAGCGGCCTTGCGACAAGAATGAAGACACGGCACGGCGGAGCGTCCGCGCTTGGCACGCCGCTGGATACCTCGTTCGAAGCGCTGCCACGCCGCGGAGCAGTCGTGGAGAGCCCCCATGGCAACGCCGCGCTACGGCGCGCCCCCCTCGGGCCGGAGGGTGGCCGCCATGAGGACGTGGTCGGACGGCTCGGCCAACGACGGGAAGGACCGGATGCCCTGCGGCGGATCCCTGGGCAGCTCTGGGCAGGCCAGCACGCGGAAGCGGCCCGCGGAGAAGACGACGCGCGGAGGAGCAGAGGGAAGCGCGGGCATGAGCCTTCGGAGGTCCGCGAGGCTCTCCTGGCTCGCCCCCCCCCCCTGGGGCGGTGCCACTGCCGCCGCCATCCGGCGCGCCCCGTGCGCCGGAGGAGGGGGGGGCCTTGGCGCCGACCCCTGCAGGTGCCCGCGGACCTCCGGAAGCCGATGCTCAGTGCCACGTCGCGCTCCTCGAGATGTAGTCCAGGGTCTCGCAGAAGGGCGGGTTGTCGCGGTTGCGGGCGTAGTTCGTGAAGCGCGGCTCGGAGCCGTGGAAGGCCTTGTAGGCGCTCCGCAGGCCGCCCGGCGCGGACCTGCTCGCCAGCTGCGCGGCAGGCTCGAGTCCCATGACCTCCTGACGGAACGTGTCGTTTTGCGCTGCCATTAAGTCGGGCGGGTCCTCCTACAGGCGGATTTTGAGCGAAAAATTAAAACTACCCCACAAATATTCAAGAAATACCCAAACATACTCAAAAGATCGTCCCCATACTATTTTTTAAGCTATTTTTGAATATTCCTCCTGCAGAGGGACAGGCCCGACTTAACGCTGCCACTGCGGCGACGTCGCCGCCGCTCTCGAGCAGCATGTAGCTCGAATCCCGCGGGTTCCAGTTGAAGTCGCCGAGGAAGACGCACGCGTCCCCGGCCGCGAACTCATGGACCTTGCCGAGCATGAGCAGGGCGTGAATGTTCCTCGTGCGCACCTTTGACGGGACTGTTTTACACCACCACTACGATAAGTTGGAGGGGGGAAGGAGGAGGAGGAGGACGAGGACGAGGAGGAGGAGGACGAAGAGGAGGTGGAGGAGGAGGAGGAGGAGGAGGAGGAGGAGGAGGTGGAGGAGGAGGAGGACCACCTCCCCCTCCAACTTATGGTGGTGGTGGTGGTGGAAAACAGGCCCATCAACCTTCTCTGGCGGGCCGAAGAGGCACGGCATGCGCAGAAGAACGAAGAAAGCACGACGCAGGATAAGAGAACACGACACAAACATACACTTCCGGAGCTCCGCATGGATTTCTTGGATCGGCGCTGCACCCCCCTCCCTGGCGCGCGGAGCGCGCCAGGTGCGGCCACGCATCGGGCGTTGGCAGAACTGGGTTTCGTGGAACCTGGTTTAGTGATCTGTACTGGGGGCGCCCCCCCGGTCCCATTTCCACCAACTGGAACTGCCGTCACTCGAAGAAACACCGGTTACGGCAAGCCTGGTTTAGTGAATCTGGCCAGTGGAGGGGCCCCAGGGCCTCACCACTAACCGCGTCCCCTTACCCGGGGTCCTGGCTATACCCGCACGGAGGCGCTGGCCAGGGGGGCCCAGGCGCAGGTCCATCGAACCCGCGCGGAGCTCCGGGAATCTGTTCTTTATAGTGCCTGTGCTTCCTCGACGGACAGCAGCGTTCGGAGGCGCGCGAAGACTTCTCCTGTTGACGCTCGACTTCCCCTCCCAGGCGCGCGGAGCCCGCCAGGGGCGGCGCCCAAGACGCCGTGAAGGGGGGCCCATCGCCGAACCGGAGCGTCCGCTCGCACCGCGGAAAGCTTCTCCAAGTAGGCCTGCCCACAGGAGCTGCGATTCCCCAAGCAGTGCTTGCCCCCGCCGACCCGTATCATGAGGATGCGCGGTGAGGGTGCCAGGATCTTGGAGGCCCACGTGAACGTTCTGCGAACGAGGTTGGCCAGAGAAAGTGACCAGGGATGGGCCGAAGGGGCAAGGGTGCAAGGGTACCCTTGGGAAGGCTGCCCATCCTTATTCTGCGGGTTGACTGTAGAGGCTCGTGCTTAGTTTACCTGGAGACTCACATGGGCTGGCCGCGGCTTCTAGAAGAAGAAATCACGCAGTAACGAAATGCTGGGCACTCCGCGCGGATTCCTTGGATCTGCGCTGGACCCCCCTTCCTGGCGCGCGCCGGCGATGGGCCTTCCCGGCGGTGCCTCCGGCGCCGCTCCTGGCGCGCTCCGCGCGCCAGGGAGGGGGGTCCAGCGCGGATCCAAGAAATCCGCGCGGAGCGCCCAAGAGTCTATGCTCATGGCGTTTTTCTTCTATTCGAGCTTCGCCCCGTGCCCGGCCGGTGCCCCGTCGCGGGTCCTGGCGGGCGACCCGCGCGCAGCTCACACCGCATGGCTCACACCACGTGCCTTGCACACGTTGCGCCTCGCAGCTTGCATCGCACTGCTTGCACCACAGCGGCTGCACGACACAGCTTGCACCGCATAGGCTGCACCACATGCCTCACACCACGGAGCCTGCACCACAGACCTTATGCAGCATAGCTTGCGCCACACATATTACACCACATGGCCTGCACGAAAAGATTCTGCGTCCACAATACAACAATTTGGTGTTGGGTCCACGCTGAGATCCGCTGCACCCCATCCCCCGATTGGGCCTTGCGCGATCTTGGGTCTTCACAAGGATTCCTACAATGCCCGGTTCAACAGGCTCCTGTGGATCTCCCAAAGAGGATCCCTAGGGGTATCGCAATGGAATATGATGGCACCGATTCCGATTGGCAATTTAATGAGCTCCTTTGGGCATCTTAACGGCACCGTTGACATCCTATCGGTGTTGTTCCAATGGATCCCCGTGGTATTCCAATGGACCCCTACGGGCATTCCAATGGAATCCTATGGAGCCCCTCGGAGTCAAATGAAATCTGTGGAGACAACTTGAGTCCACAAGACTCCACGGAACTCGGGTGTCCCACTAGAATCAGGTGGAGCCCGTTGGAGCCCTTCGATTCGAATTGAGCTCCATGAAAACTCCCATGGAGTCACATGAGGCTCAGTGGAGTCCAATGGACTTCTGTGGGTATTGTCCACCGGACTTGTCCGGAGCCCGGTGGAGTCCTACGGGCCCACCTGGTTTTCTAAGATGTTGCTACGGGCATTCCGCTGGAGTCCAGTTGGCATACCCATCTACTCGCATGGGCACTCCAAACGGGCATTCCAGCCGATCTCCCTGGTTGCCCAATGGACCCTTATGGGCATCCCACTGAAGTCCAATAGAGTCCTGTGGGTCTTCGCATGGAGGCCGATGGAGTGCAATGCATTTCTACGGAGAACATGGAGATCCATGGAGTAACATGTAAACCAATGGAAACAAAAGGGTCCTATGAACCAGTCCCCATGGAGTCCAATGGAGTCCTGTAGTATGGAGTCCTATGAATATCCCAGAATTGAGTCCACTGGGGACCTGTTGAATCATATGGAGTCTCGAGGAGACCAACTAGAGTCCAATGCAATGCAATGCACTACACTGCAATGCAAAGCAATCAAATGCAAAGGATTGGAATCCAGTGCATTCCAGTTGAATCCTATGGAGTCCACTAGGGTCCTATGGAGCCTTATTGAGTCCGACCATCCCATGCGGCCCAGTCGAGATCCCTTGGCATTCAAATTGAGTTCGATCGTCATCATCACAATCTGAGCGCCCCAGTTTCTCGGACAAACTCAGTTTTTCGGCGGCGAGCGAGGGGGGAAGTGAGAAGGAGAAGGCCTTCTCAGAAGGCGGCGGGACTTCTCAGAAGCCCTCCGGCCTTCCGAGAGGTCTTCTGTGTCTTCGGGGGGGGGCTTAAAACACTTCTCAAAGGGCCGAGGGACTTCCGAGCCTTCTGAGAAGGCACGCCCCGTCTCACTTCCGACCGGGCTCGCCGCCGAAATTTGGAGCTCACGCTGGTAGGAGTGTCCAGAAGTGTTCACGTCGCTGTCTGTTCTTCCGCATGTGGTAGCAGGCCACGCAGAAGGGGCTGCCACCACCGCGGGGCCGCAGCTTCGCCACGGCCAGCTCGTTCCTGCGGCTCCTGGCGACCGCCCAGTCCTCGCCCTTCGGGGGCTCCCTGGAGGCCCAAGCGGCCGCGGGCAGCTGGCAGCCGAGGATCTCTCGCAGCCCCTTCTCGGTCAGAAAGCCGAAGCGGTTCATGCCGTCAGCAGGCCTCGCGTCGATCTTCTGGGCCCAGATCTCCCGGGGCACCGTGTCGGACAGGCGGCACAGCTCAACGTCAACGGTCTCGTACAGCTCGTTTGGCCAGGCGAGTCCTACGCCCATGTAGCCGTTGAACTCCTGCCCATACGAGCAGTCCGCCACCGTGCCCTTGGCACGTGGGGGCGTGCTAGACTCTAGACTGCCTGTGAGCTCTCCAGTAGCGGCTTCTGTCATTTCGCATGGGCGACCCCACCCGTACTCGCGCGCCCCCGACAGCGACAGGACCGACGCGCCCCTCTAGAGGTCACCAACACGCCGCCGAAGGCCTCCATGAACACTGGCATAGCCCCCAACACCCCATCGCATCAACCGTGTACGACGCTACGGATGCGCCACGCTGCAGCATCGCAGAGCAGCTTCCCAGAAGGCCCAATGATGGTGCCACCGAGCCTGCTCGGAGGCCTCGGCAGCACCATCATTGGATGTTCTTCGGCACTGTATAGGCACGGCGGCCGGGCTCGCCGCAGGCAGCCGGCTAGACAAAGGTGTAGTTGCGCTTGCTGAAGGCCGCGTACAGCTTGCCCGCCCACTCGAGCGACACCTCCTGCAGGCCGATGACGGAGCCCGCAGCGATGTGCGGCTCCAGCTTCCGCAGCACCCGCTCCAGGCGATCGGAGCGCACCAGGGCGCCAGGCTCGTGAGCGTTCTCTTGTCCGGCGTTTCGACATCGGGCGGCGAGGGGGGGGAGAGGCGGGTCTGCTGCTGCGGCGGCCTGCTGCTCACTGCGGCTGCTTGCTGCTCACTGCGGCGGCTCACTGCGGCTGCTTGCTGCGGCTGCTGCTCTGGACCTCTGCTCACGGCGGCCGCGTGCAACAGTGCGTCCCGCAGGGGCGGGGCTCTCCACCTGCCTGGAGCAGGCGCCAGAGACAGCCAAGATCTACTCCAGAGGGGTGGGGGGGAGGGGGATGGGGGGGCGAGCGAGGCCCCGCGCCGATCGGCAAAACGGTGAAGCGGAAAACGCGCGCCTCGCACTGCGAGAAGTGCCCCTTCTGCTCCGCGAGCGGCGGCGCGAGCACGTTGTAGGTGACGAAGCGCAGCTCGCCGCCGCCCGCAGCCTCGCAGCGCGCGGGCCCGCCGCCGCCCTCCGCCCGCCGCCCGACGCCCAGCGCGGCGCCCGCCCCGGCGGCGCACAGCAGGGCCGCGCCGGCCCAGCTCCTCGGGCGGTCGCCCCCGGCGGGCGGCGCGGCTGCCGGCGCGGCGGCCAGCGTGGCCAGGGCCGCGCACGCGCCGGGCTCCCGCGGCCTCCCCCCCCCCGCCCGCAGGCCTCCCGACAGCTCGACCGCAGTCGCCGGCCTCTGGGCTTGTCTCCCCCCCTTGCCCGGGACGAGCTCTCTCCGCCACCCGCGTGTCCGTAGATGTAGGAGTTTTCTGCCCACCACCGTGTCCTCGGGCACGAGTTGTGCCCTCTGGTCCTCTGCTCAGTTCCCTGAGCCCCAGTCTGCAATCCTGAAGCTTCTTTCAGGGGCCCGGACCCCCAAATTGTCAGAATTTCTTGGGTGTGGCACGCGGCCCCCAACCCCCCGGGGAGCGTTGTTGCGTTACTTCTTCGGAGCCACGGGGGCCCCAATACGAGAGTCACGAGTGGCCCAGGAGGCCCTCAAGACGGCCCAAGAGGGCTTCAAACCGCCGAGCGAGCGCTACAAGACGTCCCAAGAGGCCCCCAAGACCGCTCCAAGATCGCCCCAAGACGGCCCAAGAGGCCCCCAAGACGGCCCAAGAGGCGCCCAAGACGGCCCAAGAGGGCCCCAGGACGGCCCCGAGAGGGGCCCAAGAGGGGGACCACGAATCGGAAATCCAAGCCTTCCGCCCCACGAGGCGCTCAGGAGACCCAAGATGCCCCAAGAGGCCCCCCACGCCCACACAGGGCCTCAAAAGGCCTCCCAGAGGCCCCAAAGAGGCCCCCCAAACGGCCCCCCGGAGGCAGCAGAAGTGCCTCCAGGAGACCCCCGAGAGGTCTCGACGAGATCCCAACGAACATCCAAGAGGCCTCAGACCCTCCACCCGGGCACGGTGGCGGGATGGGTCGAATGCCAGTCGAGATCTCGTCTGAGAGAACAGCCTCGCGTGTATCGAAGCACTATATGTGTGTGTACCTTTTCCTGCACGTCCCCTTCGGCACCGCCTGATCCCTGGGCTTCGCCCGCCCCCGGCCGCGTGAGGCCCCGCCTCCTTCCGCCCTCTCTCTGCCCATTAAAGCTCTGCGCGTCCCGCGCAGCTTTCCGCGGAAGAGGTTCGCTCTCGCCCTGCAGATCAAACATGTTAGGGAGCCCACAAAGGACGTACGCGCCCAGCTATGTGCATGAACACGGCCCCTCGATTCGCAAGACGGGCCGCGTTAGACGAACATTTGTGCAATGCGTGGTCTCGAAACCAGCGTGGAGTCATGTACATGTACGGTAGGTTCGTGCGGCGACGGCGCGCGCAAAGGTTTTCGACACCGCGTCGATCGTTCAACCTTGAATCGATCGCGGCCCCGGTCGTTCAAGGTTGAATTCAGCCGGGTCCAGTGGCGTTACCGCGTCCCTCGGTGCTTCCGCGTCGCAGAATTCAACCTTGAACGCCTTCGCCGGCGTCGCTGGCGCGCCAACGCCGCACGAACCTACCGTACGTCCTTCTTTCGCTCCTGAGCATGCACCGAAGCACCGCGGCAGAGGGGCAGGCGTGGCGCCCGCGCGCCCCAGCGTAGTCCGGCGGCGGGCACCCCACGCGCGGCAGCAGCCGCCGGAAGGCGAGGGAGAGGGCGGGCACACACCCCGGCGCACAGCCACGGCAGCCCAGCGAGAGGCACAAGGTGTCTGCCATTGAGGGGCGAAAAAGCGACCCTACCCTGTAACAGGGGATATGTCGACCCCTATCCCAGGCTTCGTGGGGTTTCCGAATGGACCAGAAATTTGGGGCCTAACCCTGGGATATACGATGGGGGGGTGCCCATCTTCGATAGGGGTGCGTCCGAATAGCCCCCTTGGGGTGTATCCCAGGGTTTTTCAATTTTTCTGAGCGGCCAAACTTTTTCGGCGAAACTCGGGGATTGGGGGAGAAACATCGCCTGCGACCCTGGGTTACAACTGCGTGGTCTGTAAACCTCCTGGAAAACCCCCAAAGCCTAGAGCCTCCAGGACGCGGCACATCACGCAGGTTTTACCCTGTCAGCCCACAGGAGTTTCAGCGCACAGCGCCTTGTAAATCAGGGTAGGGGCGTTTTGTTTATGCCCTTGATGCCAGTCGCATACAGTCGGGGCGTTGACCTAAGGAACCCTAAATAAGGAACGAGGCCCCTTCTTCCCAGAAGTCAAACTTCGATTTCCCACCGAAACCTTGAGCAAAACCAAAGGCGAACTGCAAAGCAACCAAGGAACACCGAGCCCCTCCCCCACGAAAAGGGTTCCTTCCTCAGCGCCCCGACTGCACTAGCACGCGACCAGGCCAGCCTGTAAGCGCTTTACCACCCTTAAGCCTGTGAGCGCCCACAAAGACACCACCAGCGTGCGCGCGACTACCAGGAACGCTGCAAAGGCCGCAACGGCATATGAACGCCGAAACGTGCTCGCGAACGCAGCAAGTCTCCCGTGAGCATCTCAACAGCTTGCGAGCACCGTGAGCACCGCAATGCGCTTGCGAGGGCCAGATGGCGAGGGAGGCTGGAGCCTGCCAGAACCACCATAGCCTGCCAGCGCCAAATGCCTACAAAACAGCATGCCAGGGCCTGGAGGTGCCACACAAGCCTGCGAGACGAGGAGGAAAAGGAGTAGGAGGAGGAGGACAACGGCGACGATGAGGAGCAGGAGGACGAGGAGGAGGAGGAGGAGGAGGAGGAGGAGGAGGAGGAGGAGGAGGAGGAGACGAAGGGACGAGAAAGAGGGCGACGACGACGAGGATGACGACGATGGCGACGATGCCGACATCGAGGATATCGGAGACGACGACGAAAATGACGACGGGGACGAGGACGACGAGGAGGACCATGAGGACGACGAGGACGACGGAGCAGAAGATGACGAGGACGAAGAGGACGACGACGATGATGACGAGCAGGACAAGGACAATGCGGAGGACGTGGAGAGCGAGCAGGATGAGCAGGACGAGCAGAAGACAGAGGAGAGGGAGGATGAAGAGAAGGATGATAACCACGACAGGGTAATTAGGAGGGGGACATGGCCGAAGGGGGAGGACGGGGAGGAGGACGAGGTGGAAGAGGAGGTGGAGGAGGAGTGGGACGGCGACGACGACGGTCTTGACGGCTGAGGCTGCGCCATCGTCGAAAAAGTTAGGACTCTCCACGTCCCCAGAAAGGGGGGGGGAGGGAGAAGGCAAAGGGATCTCTTGGAGACCCCAGGAACGACGGCGGAGGCGCCCGCCGCAGCAGGCGCTTGCAGCAACCGCTCCCGACCAGAGGGCGGAGGAACCGGTACCTGTCAGGACATCTGCGAGCGCCACGCGTGCGCGCAGCGTCACAGTAGCCTAGCCGACGAGCGCCACAATAGGCTGCGAGCACCAGTGGCCTGTGAACACCACGCGGGCGGTACGACCGCACGTCGCTACGAGGCTGTGGTGCACGCGCGCGCGCTGCAGCAATGCCAGGGGAACACTACGGAGTGGGGGGCGCTAACGTAATGGGGAGGATGGGACCGAAACGCCTGACCTAGCAAAGGACTTAAACAACTCTCCTTGCCGCGCCTTGGGCCTTGGGGGGTCCATCGGAATGATGCCGCACGAAGGCCCAAATGAGACCTCGCCCGCGATGGATGTTGCCAGACGCGCAACTGTCGCCACTTTATGTCGCCACTTTCCAGCTGAACCCGGCATTCCGCAACACACACAAGACACCCCGCCCTCCTTGGGTGCTGCCAGTAGAAGAAGAAAAAACGGCATAAACATAAACGTTTGGCGCTCCGCGCGGATTTCTTCTTGTATCTGCGCTGGGCCCCCCTCCCTGGCGCGCGGAGCACGCCAGGGGCTGCGCCGGAGGCGCCGCCGGGGAGATTCCAGCGTGGATCCAGGAAATCCGCGCAGCGCCAAAAGTTTATGTGTATGCCGCATGCCCCTTTTGCATTTTTGAGCCAGGCCTTCAAGAACCGACGGCGTCCTGCACCCCTGGCGATTGCAGCGGGCTGCGGCCTCACGCAGGCCCGAACGGGATCCTGCCCTCCCTGGGTGCACTGGGCTGCGCAACTGTCGCACATGCGCCCAAATGGGAGGGACCAGCGGAGGGCGGTCTTTCGAAGGTCCAGCCAAGACCTCGCCATCCTTCGCTGCCCGGGAGTTCTTGCAAAGTGCCGGCGCGCAAACAGACCAAAGAGACCTCGCGCTCAACGGTCGCCTCATCCTGAGCGTCTGGGGGATCCGGCAATGCGCCCACGCACGCGAGATCCAACGAGACCTCGCCCCTCCCCGGGTGCTGCCAGGCGTGCCACTGTCACCGCTCCCCTGCGCCACTGGGAGAACCCTGCGAGCTGGTGACACAAGCAGGTCAGCCTCATGCTGGACGTGCCATTGTCGCCGCCGTCCTGCGCCTCTGGCCTCAGAAACAAAGTCGCACGCAGACCCAAGGAGGCCTCGCCCCCTCCCTGGTGCAGGAAGGCTTCCTGCTCCCTAGGGGGGGCGATCCGGCGGAGCAGCAACACACTCAGATCGAACGAGATATCGCCCATCGCCTGATGCCAGGCGTGCCACCGTCACCTCTTCCCTGCGCCTCTGGGGGGGTCCAGCGGAGTGGGGCCTCGCGCGGATCCAGCTAGACCTCGCCCTTCGCCCGTGGCTGCCAGGCGTGCCGTCGTCGCCGCCCTCGTGCGCCCGCGGGCGGTCCGGCGGGATGGATGCCCCCCCCACACGCTTCCCTCCTTTTGCAGGGCCCAGGAGCAGCTTGCAGACACCGGAGATTCGAAACAACTCCGGCTCGGCCGGTTCCGCATCGCGCGATGCCTTGGCCCCCAGAGGTCAGCAAGAGGGAAGAGAAACCACTCAAAGGCCTCGATCCCAGATCCGAGGGTTGCCATGGGTGCTCCTGGCTCCTGGTGTCCCCGCTTTCTCGTGCCATCTTGGGGCCCTTGGGGACCCCTGGGCCTCGTGAGGGGTGCTCGTTGGCCAGGGACACTTCTGGCATCACCAGACTGAGCTTCTCGCGCCAGAGTCTGGAGCCACCCGGCACGCCCGGAAGCGGGGTGCAAGGCTTGGGGACGATGCCCCAACAGCAAACGTGGACTAGGGTTAGGCCGGGCATGTCCCCTACAGGCGGATGTTGTACGAAGCATAGAAAACAGTCGAACAAGATGCAAAACATGCTCGAACCTACGCAGCAGATCGTCCTCAGGCTATCCTCGGACTATTTTTGCACACTCCCCCTGCAGTGGGCCACGCCTGCCTGAGGTCTGGAGAGCCGACAGCGGCCGCTGCTGGGCAGGCGACGCCCACCCCCGAGCGGACGGCGCCCGCGGCGACGCGAGCCCTGCCCAGACTGGGCAGGAATGTGCTGCTGGCCGTCGTGCCCCTGCGTTCCGCCCCCCTCTCGTGAAGGGACCCTGGGACACGCAAAAAAATACACACACACATAAAAAGGATTCCCCATGTTTTCCCATGTTTTCGGGGTTTCTGTCTTCCCCCCCACTTCCCACATTTTTTCATATTTTCTGGGGGATCGACGATGAATTGCGCCTGTGTGTTTTTCCCCCTCCTGATCTCGATCGTACCGTTAGGTCGGGCATGCCCTCCTACAGGCGGATGTTGGACGAAAGATGCAACAAAAAGCTGTGGAACAAGAAGTCCCACCTGATCGAAACAGCGTCCCCTGCCTACTTTTGTTACTATCTTTGAATTCCTCCGGTAGGGGGGCAAGACCGACTTCATCGTGCCGACGCCACGGCCACGCGCGACCGCGCGCGCCGGGCAAGACGTCTGCGGCCAGGGCGGCGCACGCCGCCGCTTCCGAGCACGGGGCCCCGAGACACGGGGCACTGCGGCGAGGGGACCTCGAACGGTGCGGGGCTCCGCCCTGGTGGAGCCTGTGGGAAAACACACACACGCACACACTCACACAAAACACACACTCACACAACACACACACACAACACACAACACACACAACACACACAACACACACAACACACACAACACACACAACACACACAACACACACAACACACACAACACACACAACACACACAACACACAACACACACAACACACACAACACAACACAACACAACACACACAACACACACAACACACACACCACACACACCACACACACCACACACACACACACCACACACA
>CAUYUJ010004559.1:192524-202561 GCA_963575745.1 Prorocentrum cordatum | reverse complement strand
TCCCAGGAGTCGACGATTCGTTATGTCTGTGTGTGTGTTTGTGTGTCTGTGTGTGTGTGTTTTGTGTGCGTGTGTGTGTGTGCGTGCGTGCGTGCGTGTGTGTGTGTGTGTGTGTGTGTGCGTGTTTGTTCCCTGCGGAAGCTCGCCCCCGCATCCCGCGGACCCACCCCTTGGGGGGCCTCTCCGCCTCGAGCCGCCGAGCGCGCGCGCGCCCCCCCCCCCCCCCCCCCCGCCCCCCCCCCCCCCCCCCTCTGCGGGCCCCAGGGATATACACACCACCACCATCATCAGGTCGGGCATGTCTCCCTGCAGGCAGATCTTGACAACGAAAGTGAACATACCCCCCAAACATACCCCAAAGGGGCCGAAACAAATCGAAACAAATCGTCCCCAGACTATGTTTTGACAATTGCTCGATCTCCCTCCTGTGGATGGGCACGCCCGACTTAACACCACCACCTCCATTCCTCCTCCCTTCCTCTGCCCTCCTCTTCCCCTCCTCTTCCCTATGAGAGGGAGGGGGTGGGAGGGCAAGGGTGCACGGAGGTGGTGGTGTGTATACTTTCGGCCCTCCTCCCTCCTGTGGGAGGGAGGGGGTGGAGGGAGGTGGTGGTGGCGTCTATGTTTGAGCCCCCGTGACCCCCCCTGCCTCCAAGCCAGCAGCGGGCCGCTCGGCCGCCAAGCGCCGCAGGGGGGGCGGCCGGCAGCGGCGCCGCGCACGCAGCGCGCGCGCAGCGCGCGGCGGGTGCTGGCCAGTGCGGCCATACGGGCGCCGCGGCGGCGGGCCAAGGTTGGGTCGGGGATGTCCTCCTACAGGCGGATTTTGGAAGAAACAAGAATGAAGGGGAATTGGGACACACAAATAAATACACACAAATAAAAATATCCCCCATATTTTCCCATATTTTCTGAGCTTTTGTCTTCCCCCCCACTTCCCATATTTTCCCATATTTTCTGGGAATCGCCGATTAATTGTGTCTGTGTGTTTTTTCCCCTCCTGAAAGAAAGATAGTCAGCAGAGACCCCAACATGGCAAAAGAAAAAAGCACACAATCCCCCGACCATGTCTGAACTGCTCTCGCATTTCCCTCCCGTAGAGGGGCACGCCCGACTTAAGGCCAGGGGAGGCGCAGTAGAGGCCTCCTGGATGGGGTTCGAACATATGGGGTCGGAGGATCTCGCCGCATCGCAGGTGCATCGGCGACGTCGGCGTGGAGAACGTTGGGCCCCACATCGAGCCGCATCGCCGATGCATCGGCGACAGGGCGCGAGCCCAGGAACCCATCTAGGAGGCCTGGACGCAGAGGGCAGGGGGGGTCTCGGGCGTCCTGCCGGGCCAGAGGAGCGGCTGCAGGAGGAGTGGGAAATATGGGGTGGGGGGGGGAGAGGGCCACGGTCACGACGGCGGACTCGAGCCCTCTAAGACTGCATAAACATCAAACTTTGGCGCTCCGCGCGGACTTCGTGGATCTGCGCTGGACCCCCCCCTGGCGCGCGGAGCGCGCCAGGGGCGGTGCTGGAGGCGCCGCCGGGGGGGCGGGGCCAACGCGGATCCAAGAAATCCGCGCGGAGCGCCAAAAGTTAATGTTTCTGCCGTTTCCGCTGCATCGACGGCAGGGGCGGGGGGGTCGCGGGCGTCCTGCGGGGCCGAGGGAGCGGCTGCAGGAGGAGCGGGAAGGAGACATCGGGGGGCAGGGGGAGGGATGGGGGAGAGAGGGTTAGAGTCACGACGGCGGAAGAGGGCGTGGATCCGACGTTCGCCGGCGAGCGAGCGGCGGAGTCGGCGCACGTACCCTTCCCCACCGCCCGCCCGGCAGGTGCCTTCCCTGGCCACCCCGACGTTCCTGCCAGGAGTCGGGTGGGGCGTGTGAGTTGGGGGGGGGGCATGCTGCTCCTCGGGGAGCATGGGGCCATGCTGGGAGGGAGGGGAGGACCTGGGAGGGAGCAGGGGGAGGAGGAGGAGGGACCAGGGACCAGCTGGGTCCATCGCCCGCGGTGAAGCGGACTATGGCCGTGAGGTCGGCCAGGCGGGGCCTGGCTGCTAGGCGCAGCAGCCTAGAACACATGGACGCCGTGCAAGGCGGACGCACGACGACGGCTCAAAGCCGCAGCGTGCTCAACGCCGCGAGGCGGAGCACAGACCATGGAGGGCAGGTGGCCGCGGGTCCCGAGGAGGGAGAGCCGCGACACAAAGACCTGCGGAGGACGCGCGAGCCACCGACCCTGAACGCCACCCGCCAAACACGAGGGCGCCTAGTCTCCGCTAGGTGGGAGGCTCGCGCCCAGCCAGGACTGAGTCACGGTGCCAGGCCTGGCCCGCTGTGGCTTGCAAGGCGGCAGCAGCGCTCGGAAATGCGGTGCCTCGATCGATGCCCGAGCTCCGCACCTCGCACACACAATGTAAGTCTCTGCGGCCTCCGCGACGTGCTCGAGATGCTGGAAGGTCGGCGGGCGGCGTCGGCTGAGCCGAGCCGTCGGCTCCCTCTCCAGCGAGCTCTGGGTGCTCCAGCGAGTGTCGCACGGCCTCACACCGAGCTCTGGGTAGCGCGCGGCCCCGCCAAGCCGCCCGCACCGTCGCCAGGAGCAGGTGTAGCGGCGTGGGCCTGCAGAGCGCGCCAGGCTGCTCGAGCTCCGCTCGGCTGGCCCTCGCGCGCGCAGAGCTGTGGCACCAGGTGCATCTCACTCCCCTGACGCCCCGCTCCAACTCCACCTCCTCCAGGTCGTGAGCAAGCAGGCTGAGCTGGGGCGGGATCGGCTCCCGCGGTTTTGCGCGAGCGGTAATCTCTGGCGCACTGGCGGCGGCCAGCTGTGCCGCTCTGCTGACGAAGCCGACCGACTCCATCGCATCCTGAAGCTGCGCTCGGACATCGGAGGCGACCACCTCCGACAGCTCGCGAGAAGCGGCCCCAATCCGAGCGAACACAGCGGCTCAGGCACTCCCGGGCAATCCCAAAGACGCTGGGGCCCGTCAGCCCCTGGGGCCGCCTGGCCCCCAAGGGCCTGCTCCGGGTTCCCGCGGGCGGGGGCCCAGACAAGGCGGGGCCGCCCCGAGCGCCCTTCGCACGCGCAACAGATCGCTCGCCAGGTCGCGGCATGATTGCCCGATCCCGCCGACAGAAGACTGCTCCCATCGTTCCCCTCTCGCACTGCGGACAGGTGATCCGACGCTGCCACGGGGCCCCAGACGCCTCTCTCTACGCTCTCGGCACAGTCTGGCGGCCGCCAGCCAGCGGACCGCATCGAGCCCGGATGGGCCACCCCCCGAGCGAAATCTCGACCGCCGACCGGCCGCATCTGGCCAGCTCTGGGAAGTCACCGTGGAGGCCCGAGCCATCCGTGTAGACGCGGTACCCCCAATCCCTGCGCGTCGCTCCCCGTTCGAAAACTCCGCCGCGCTGGGGAATGGGCGGGATGGCCACAGACCGAAACGGAAAGCCATGCACCAACTCGGCCGCGTCAAAGTCGGGGGGGAGCCCATAGGCCTCGCCTTTCAGCCACGTTCGGTGCTCCGGGCAGTCGTCGGGCATGGGCGGAGCGGCATCCGGGTCCACATCCGCATCCCACGGGGCCTCGCACTCCTAAAAACCGGTGCCCAGCGGTGCCGGGCGCTGCCCTGCAAAAGTCGCAGAGCGGGGAGTCGGCGCAGCAGCGCTGGTGCTTCTTTGCTGGGGGCCATAGTCGGGGATGGACAGAACCCCCTTTAGTAAAACGTGGTTTAGTGAAAACGACCTGAGGCCCAAACCTGGCGGGCGCAAGCCTGGAAAATAACGGCCGCGGCGCCCTCTCGAGAACCGAAAACGGACAATTCACTAATCGACGTGCCACTGTTGGGGGTTCTGTCCACCCCCGACATTTGGGTCCACATCCGCATCCCACGGGGCCTCGCACTCCTAAACACTGGTGCCCAGAAAAGTGCCGGGCGCTGCCCTGCAAAAAAGTCGCAGAGCGGGGAGTCGGCGCAGCGGTGCTGGTGCTTCTTTGCTGGGGGCCATAGTCGGGGATGGACAGAACCCCCTTTAGTAAAACGTGGTTTAGTGAAAACGACCTGAGGCCCAAACCTGGCGGGCGCAAGCCTGGAAAACGACGGCCGCGGCGCCCTCTCGAGAACCGAGAACGGACAATTCACTAATCGACGTGTCACTCTCCTCCTCCTAACAGCACGCGGTGCGTCTCGCTCTCCCGACGAGGTCGCGAACCTTTTGCCAACTCCGACCCGCAGCGCTCGGCCCCAGAGGACAATCGGGGCCCGCCGCCGCGGGCTTAAGCTGGCCGCAAAAGCTGCGCGCACTGCGCGCGGCTGATGCCTTCGCGCAGCAACTGCCGCACACCGCTGGGGCACGTAATAAAAAAAGGTGCAGGACATCGCCCTGGCCCATCAAGACGCGGCGCGGCCCGATGATGGGCCCGGCCCGCGCGCCGAAGGGAGAGTCAAACGGCCCCCGCTGGCCCGCGAACCCGCGACCAGCGCGGTCGCCGCGCTGAAAAACTTTGCTGGCGGACTCCCAGGCTTTACTGGGCAGTCGAAGCCAATCCGGCGCCAATCCGGCAGGCCCAGTCGGGCAAGCGGGGGCCATCTGGCGAGGGAGCCGCCGCGAATCCAGTCTGGCGAATAACCCAAATCCTCAAATTTGGCAAAGCCAGATCGGCCCTTAAGACCCAGTCCAGCCTGCCAGTCTGGCCTTCGACTACCCCCTGCGAAATGCTTTAGAAATCATGGGTTAAGAAATTCATAGTCTCAGAACTTGAATAGAAACCCAGAATGTCTATTCAAATATTAGGATTTACTTTGAAACATTAAGAATCATCGAGACTCTGGCCGAACATTTGGGCTTTCTTAAGCATCGCCCAGGGTGTACCCAGGCCTTACGCAAAGCAGCATCCGAGACCCCTCGCCGCCAAACCTAGCAGCATCATCGCTGCGCGAGCGGGGCCGTC
This sequence comes from Prorocentrum cordatum, assembly GCA_963575745.1. Classification (NCBI taxonomy): domain Eukaryota; class Dinophyceae; order Prorocentrales; family Prorocentraceae; genus Prorocentrum; species Prorocentrum cordatum. The sequence continues at coordinate 197,626 of CAUYUJ010004559.1, read as the reverse complement.
GCGTCGACCACGGGGTCGCACGACGGGCCTCGGCGCGTGCACAAGTACGCAGCGACGCGCGCTCTGCCTTTGGCTCCCAACGCCCAAGGGGCCCCAGGACGCACAGATAAATTCACAAATGAGCATATTCCCTATGTGTTCATATATTTTCTTGGTTTTTGCCTTCCCGCCCAGTTCCCATATCTTCCCATATTTCCTGGGGAATCGAGGATTAATTGCGTCTGAATGCGGTTTTTTTTCCTCTCCTTAAGCGCGCTCGCTGCAAACGCTCGCAACGAAACCAGAGTAGCATCCGTCACCCCCGTCCCCCCCCCCCTCCGGTTCCAGCGCCAGGCATCAGTCCCGCTCGCCAGAAACCTGCAACCCGCTGGTGGCCTGCTGCTCTGCGAAGGGTGGCCGCGCGCTTCCGTTTCCCCCGCGGGGCCGAGCGCCTAGTGGGCTCCATCTTGCGGCGCGCCCGCCTGCCATACATGTCGTGCCCGAGGTTACGCGCGTGCTTGCGACTGGCAAACCCTGAGTTTCTTTTCGGCGGCAGTGGTCAACGCAACAAAACGTGACTTGTTGGGCTGGAGAAAGGATCCAATATCTTGCACTTGGCGGCGCAACTCCTTCGCGGCCCCCAGAACCTGACGCGCGTCTCACACATCGGGTCCGCGCCACTGCAAGGAGACATCGTCCAGTAAAGCTCTGGCGCAAACGTTGGGGAACCCACCGATCGTTCGCTCGATGGGCGGGGGGGGGCAACGTGACCGCCGACGCGGCCGAGCAACCAGCATGGACCCATTGGAAATTGACGTAAGCTTCTGACAGCGAGCCGAAAGCATCGATCCTACGTGGTGCCATATAGCTCTGAATCAGCATCCAGCCCACTCAGAGTGGGAAATCACCTCCTCGAAAAATCTGAAAGAGCACAGGGGGCTTGACCATTTCGTAGCATCTGATCATGTCTGATAGGACAGAGACGAGATGGTGCTGCTTGGCCGAGGCGATCTCGGCGACGAAGTCCAAATCAAGCGCCGGGCCCCTCGCGCTCCTCCCGCTCCCAGCTCCCCAAATCCCCCCCCGCCCTATATGCCCTCGCTCCCGAGCTTCCGTCTCGGGGCGACGCAGCCTGCCCCAGAGCCCGAGCAGGGTGTCCGGCAGCGTCATCCGCCCGCGCCCCCCGCCAGGCTTCCCCAGGCCTGACGAGGCGGCTCGCGAGCCGACTCGTGGGCCAGGCTGGGCGGCGCTCGCACGCTCGGAGCATGGCGGCAACGGCCGCGAGCGCGGCATCTGATACATACTGCGTGAGCGGGGCTGTACGCGGCAGCATCCGACGGCTGCGGCCACGGGGGCACGAGCGATGGCCTTCCTCATGTCGGGAACGGTGATCGTCGGAAGCGACGGCCAGTCGCTCGCATCGGGCGGCAGCTCGGGCGCCCGGCAGCCATGAGTGGCCCAAATCTGGGCCCAACCAGAACAAGTCGCATCGGCAAGCTCGAACGGCTGGGCTCGATCGGTAGAGGCAATCGTGTCCTGAACCCCCTTGGCTCGGGAACAACGGCGGGCACCTTTGGACCCGCCCTTGAAACTCTCGGCGACCCAAGCCTGCCAAGAGGCCTCGCGGCGGGCCAAAAAGCGCCCCTGGCGCACTTCCGCCGACCCAATGACCCGTTGCATCTTATCGTCGGTCTCGGGATCGGCGGGCGCCTGGGGGCCAGCGAGGAGGAATTCACGCGTGAGCGTGTCGAGATGGGCGAGGAGCTTGCTGTGCTTCGCTATGTTGCTGGAGAAATGCTCCGCCTCTTGCAAGACCCTGGCGACCCCCATGCAGCGGTGCTTCAGCTGGCTGTCGTCATTGTGCAGCTTGGGCACGCAGGCCACCAACACGGCGCGAAAACGTCCGACCTGCCTCGCCCAACGCGCGGCCGTACAGTATGCCGTGTACTTTGGCTCAGCACGAAGAAGCTTAATCTGAGGTGTCGCCTGTAACATTGCCCAGTGAACTTCGTGTTTACCTGCCCTGCCTGTGTGCTCATCACGCTGCACGCCGATGATGTCATGCCTGTCGGGACGCTCTTCCTCTATGCCAGCGGTGAGACAGCCCCAAAGCATAGCAATATCTTCTCCCGATGATGCGTGCGCAAGCTGCTCATGAAACGATGTCCAGTAACGTGGGTACCAACTGCAGCCGTGTGGAGCTAAAGTGGGCACGGCCCACGGCTGTCGTGGCACTCGGACCCACAGCTGCGTATTCTTGCCGTTGATGCTCAAGGACACTGGGCGATGCGTGGAGATGTTCCGCATTCATGTATACATGCGGAACCTGCGACGATATAGCGTCTTTATGTGACACTGCACAAATAATCAAGAACTGCACCAGGCATGCTCTGGGTGCAAGTCGCCGTCGTCGTACAGATCATCACGCCACCAGTGGTACCAGCCCAATCTTGCACTGTTTGTGGTGTCATGTTGAAACCACCTCCCACCACCCAAACATATCCCAATGATTGCAGCGTCTGGATGTAGCGCGAGACCGTCATAAGTAGTGCCACGCTCTTGGGCCCCAAGCCTTCGTCCACCCAAAGATACACTGAGATGAAAACCACCCCTGCCTTGAATGCCGTGTGCACATGCGCAGCAATTGAACGAGGCGGAGGAGAAGGAGGAGAAAGGAGGAGGAAGAGGAGAAGGAGGAGGAGGGAGGGAGGGAGGGAGGGAGGGAGCAAGGAGGACGGACGCAGTCCGAAGGTGCCATGCCGAATCGAATTCCACATCGGCTGGGATGTCCGAGCTCATCTCCAATGGGGCTCCTTACCTGCACAGGCCCAACACGTGGAGGCCTCGTCCTTCGCCTCCTCGTTTCGCCCCGCGTGGTCCCACTCTCCAAGGCAATGCCGCACCCGTGCACCTTTCAAGCCCTCCATCTGACATGCCATGCGAAAGTATGCCGCGGCGGCGGGGTCTAATGCACTGATGCCTTGCGCGGAGCCGCCCGCGGTCTAACCGCTTCAGAAAGGAGGAACGTGTGCAGAAGGGTTTTTCTTGCTTCAACTTGTGGGCTGTGGCTTCGCCGTTCGATCTAGTACCAACATAGGCACGCATGAATGATTCGCAAGCGTCCTGGCCAGGGAGGCAGCGCGGCCGACTTGGCCCCACTGAGACCCTCACCTGCCGCGCGGCTAAGATCCCAGTGCTCTATCAGAGTAGCTACTGAGCACACGCAGCGCAAGCAAGCCAGATCACGATGCGGGCCGACCGAGGACACGAAGACGACCTCATCGACGAAGGCCGTGTCGGAACGGCCGCGGCAACGACCGAATGAACCCCAAACATGAGACAGCGTACGAAAGACCATTGCCATTAGTTCGGTTATAAAGCCGAGAGTAGGCCGCCCCCCCCGAGAACAGAACTAACGGCCGCCGCTCGTCGCAGGCGGGTTCTGCGCTTTGTCCGTCGTGCGATCTCAAGGTCGCAAAGGGGGCAGGCGAACATTGAATATCGCCTCTGCTTTGCCCTATTTCACCCTTTTCCACGTGCTTGTGACCAACAGCCCCCGCCGACGATGGCCAGGGCCCCCGGGAGTCCAAAAGAGGTCTTTGCCACTGCCTCTGCACTCGAAATTGCCCTTTCCCTTGCCGTGCTGTGTAGGGGTGGCAATTTTCCGTCGAACCGGAAGGGGAAGGGAGCAGAATGGGGGAGGGACGAGGGGGGAAGTGAAAGAGGGAGGATGAGGAGGGGAGGAGGAGAGGGAGGAGGAGCAGGATGTGGATCACAACGTGCCAGATGACGTCGACGACGGCGACCGTCAGGACTACCATGACAACGGTCAGCACCCGCTACAACAGCGGGGTGAACCAGGGACGGCCGCCAAAGGCACCAGCGTGCGGAAATGAAGGGTGCACGAATATATCCCCGTGTGCATTTGCAGCGGTCACAGGCTAAAGGTTACCAGTAGGTCCAGCAACACGACGGTCCCGCAGGCGACGACGACGACGACGACGACGACGACGACGGCGAGGGCGACATCGACCACGATGGCGAGGGCGAGGACGACGGCGAGAACGAAGGCGACGACGACCACGGCGACGACGACGACGACGAGACCAACGAAGACGACGACGAGGACGATGACGACATCGACGGTGAGGATAACGATCTGAGTGAAGCTCTGGGGTAATACCTGGAGGAAGACCTGGAGGAAGATCTGAAGGAGAGATCTCGGGGAAGATCTGGGTGGATATCCCGTGGGAGATCTGGAGAAGATCTGGGAGGAATTCGGGTGGAAGATTTGGAGAAAAATCTGAAGGAAGATCTGAAGGAGAGACTCGGGGAAGATCTGGGTGAAGATCTGGGGGAAGGTCTAGGGGAAGGTCTGGAGGAAGATCTGGAGGAAGATCTGGCGACACATCTGGAGGAGAGATCTCGAGGAGGATCTGGGTGAAGATCCGGTTGAGGATCTGGAGGAAGATCAGGAGAAAATTTGGGGGAAGATCTGGGGGAAGATCCGGAGAAACATATGGTGGAGGATCTGGAGGACAGATTTGGGGAAAGATCTGGGCGAAGATCTGGGTGAAGATTTTGGGGAAGATCTGGACGAAAATCTGGGGGCAGATCTGGAGGAAGATCTGGGGGAGAGATCGGTGGGACAATCTGGAGGAGAGATCTCGGGGAAACTCTGGATGAGGATCTGGGGGAAGATCTGGAGAAGATCTGGGGCAAGATCTGGAGGAAGATCTGGAGAGAGATCTGGGGAATATCTACAGTAGAGGAGAGATCTCGAGGAAGATCCCGGCGAAGATCTGGGTGAAGGTCTGGACGAAGATTTGGAGAAGATCTGGAGGAAGATCTGGAGGAAGATCTAGAGAAATATCAGGTGAACAATCTGGGGGATATCTAGAGGAGAGATCTCGAGGAAGGCCCAAGTGAAGATCTGGGCGTAGATCTGGGTGAAACTCCGGGGTAATATCGGGAGGAAGATCTGGAGGAAGATCTAGAGGAGAGATCTCGGGGAAGATCTAGGTGGATATCCAGTGGGAGATCTGGAGAAGATCTGGGGGAACTTCTGGTGGAAGATTAGGGGAAAAATCTGAAGGAAGATTTGGAGAGAAGATCTGGGTGAA
>CAUYUJ010004559.1:137524-190024 GCA_963575745.1 Prorocentrum cordatum | reverse complement strand
GCACTGCTGCCCGGGCGGCCAGCGCAGGGGCCGCCAGTCTGGCAGGCGTCAGCGAGGCTAGCAGCGCGCAGCCGTCGGCCGTCGAGCGGCACCGCCAGGAGGTCAAGCGCATCGAGGGCTTCCTCGCGGCCCCTGGCGAGTCCATCGACGAGGCACGCCTGCAGTCGCTGCGCTCGGCCCTCGACCGCGAGCGTCGCAGGCTCTCGGCAGCAGAGGCGGCGCTGGCGGAGCGCAGGAAGGCCGACACCCCCCTGCCCAAGGCGCTCCACGGCGCCGGCAACGCCCTGGCGAAGCTGGTCAGGCAGGGGCGGGCCAAGGAGCAGGCGCTGCTCAAGGCCGAGGAGGCCCACGCGGCAGCCATCGGCGAGCGTGAGGCAGCCATCGCGCGAGACGCAGAATGCGCTGAGGCTGTTGAGGAGTGCCGAGCTGCTCTCGAGGCTCACCGCGAGGAGCAGAGGGCCGCAGAGGCCAGGCAAGCCAAGGAGGTCGGCGCGGCCTTCGTCGGCACGGACTTGCTCGGGATGGTCTTCGGCCTCATCCAGCAGGTCGAGGCCTTGCCCCAGGGGTTCGCCGCGGGCAACGGGGAGGCCGCCTTCGCGGAGGCCGCCATGCAGATCGCGGCGGTCCGCAGGCATGCACCCCCCGAGGCTAGGGGTCGCTCTTCCTGGGCCGACACCCCCCTCGACGTCTCCGACGAGGACCTCGACGGGGATGAGGAGGAGCGGGTGCGGGCCTCGTCAGAACCCCCTCTGCAGGACGCTGCCGAGCGCGGGAAAGCTGCGCGGCGAGGAGAGGCGCACGGTGCGTGGCCCTCAGCCCAGCCGCTGGCGAGGGACCTGGCCAACGCTGGCGCAGCCCTCCTTGACGACCAGCCGCTGGCGACGGCTGCTGTTGGCCGTGTTGTTGTGGGCCGCAGTCGGGGTTGACGTCGACTCGGCAGGCCCGTGTTCGGTAGTGGACAGGAGGGTCAGACGGCGCTCGGGTGAACAGGCGCCAGTGGAGCGGGGAGCCCAATGCCTTTCCCTGGGCTTGGGCAAACCTGCGAGTGCGGCACCTGGCCAAAGGGGAGCGGTGAGGGCCGCCGACGGGCGGGTGGCCGATGCCCCTCACCCCCCCGCGCTCCCTGTCGAGGCCGCTGACGAGCGGGTGGCCGAGTCCCTCGACGGGCGCAGCCAAGCCAAGGTGCCAAGTGACCAGCGGACGAGGTCGACGGCGGAGGAGGCCTGCATTGGCAAGGCTTATCTCGGGCCGCAGCCCGCCCCTGAGTCGGGCCCTCGAGATTCTGATGGCCGTGGCTGCGAAAGAGCGGACTGGATCCACCACTGCTTCGCGGGCTTTGCGATGGCCGCCCCGCCCGTCGAGGAGGCCAGCCTGTTCCTAGGCATCTGCAAGTTCGTCGGGCACGTGCGCCACGACGTCCTTTGTTTGTCCGCCCTGCGCTTCGGCTTCAACCTGAAGCTGCTGCGCGGCCTCCCCGCCATCTTCCTGGCCCCGAGGATCGCGCTGGCAGGAGGCATGGCGTCGGCCCCCTCTGGGGCCAGTGGCGCAGTGCTGGCGGGCTGCGCGTGCGCGACGGCTGCTGCTAAGCTACCCCTACTTGGGGGCCTCCTCGCAGCTGGGGATCAGCGGCCTCTTGCCACCCTGCGCAACTTAGAGGGCGACGTCTCGCTCCAAGCTGTCGGCTCGGCGAGGCTGGTGGTCGACCAGCTCGTGGGGGCCAGTGGGGAAATGCTGCGACACCTTCGGGATCACCACCTCCCGCTCAATGAGGGCAAGTCCGTGTTCCTGGCCTCGTCGGCACAGGTGGCGGACGGCCTTGCCGCCAGCTGGGCAGCCCTTGGCTTCGAGGTCAAGCGCGGGCCCCAGGCCCGCAATATGGGCACCGACGCCTACGTGACCAGCAGGGGAGTCCACGAGGGAGGCGCCCGCGCGGTGGGAGGCCGCTCCCGCGCCAGGCGGCTGAGAACCCTGGGCTCGGCGGGGGCCTCGGTGGTGCCCTTGCACCGCGCTGGCCCAACCGCCGCCATGTTTCTGTTGCGGGTTGGTTGGCGCCTCTCGGCTGGGCGCATCTTGCACACCGACGAAGGCCACGCATTGGACATGCTGATCTTGGGCCCCCGCGAGCTCGGACTGCTGGCTGCGGCAGGGGCTCGCAGGGCCTCCGACAGGGCAGAGATGACGCGGCTTCGGCACGGCGCCGCCCCCGCCATGCCCTTGTTCTGGGACGCTCTCGGCCAGGTCATCGGCCCGCGCGGCAAGTCCAGCGGCAGGGAGAAGGCGGCCTGGAGGTCGGACGCGGTGGCAGTCATGTGGGTGAACAGGCCTGCCGACGGGCTGCTAGGCGGTCGCCTCTACCTCGACGGCTCGGCGCTCGACCCTGAGTTCGGATGCATCCGCAGGGCAGGCTGGAGTATCGTGCAGTGCGACGAGTTCGGCAACCTGCAGGCGGCGGTGTACGGCACGGTCCGCCTAGACCTGCGCCCTTCCCAGACGGCCAAGGACGGCGAGCACTTCGCGGTCTGGCTGCTGAGCCGCTACCCCGGGCCTTCGTTCATCGGAATCAACAGTGACTGCGCGGCCACAGTCAGCTGCTTGCAGCCCGGCAGGAGGTATGCGTCGGCGGCCAACAAGCCCAACGCTCACCTGTGGTCGGTCGTCTACGCCTCGCTAGACGTCGACTCGCTCTTCGTGAACAAAGTTGAGGCCCACTGCGCCGAGATCGTCTTTCGTGGGGGCAGGATCTCGGAGGGTCAGTGGCTTGGGAGCGCCTACGCCGACAGGCTGGCGAAGGCGGGAGCGGCCCTCCACAGGGCCAGCGCGGCTGCCAGGCGCGAGTTCTTCGGCACGAAAGAGGTCGTGCGTGGGCTCTCCAGGAGGATCGCGCAGGTTTCGATCGTCTGGCAGGGCAGGGCCTCCAAGGGCTGCGAGAGCCTCCCCGTGTGCGACGAGCGAAGGACGGCTGTCACCTTCGCGGTCCCGCTGAAGGAGCGTGCTGGCGGTCTGCGGGCGGCTCCCGTGTGCGAGTCGGACGCCGCGCCCGCCGCCGTTGAGGCCCGCGGGGGGCTGGCAGGCAGCCGCCCCGCCGCCGCTGGCGCCTGGGCCTCGGCTGCACGCGACGGCGGAGTCGCGCTGGGCGCCCTGGCCTTCGCCGTCGCTGGCCGCGCCCTCGCGTTCGCCAGGTGCGGTGAGGACGGCGACGAGCAGGTGATCATCGCGTGCACCAGGTGCGGAGCATATGCGAGGCTAGGCGGACGCCCTGGCCCGCAGCCCAAGCTCAGGGAGCGCTGTCCTGGGGCAACAGGCCTCCCCAGGTCGCTGCGTGGCCAGAAGTCGCCGTGGGAGCGTGGCCTACACCCTGGAGGCACGCCGCACGCCCGCGACACGCGGAGGAAGGGGGCGGAGGCCCCTCGTCTTCGCAAGGAGGCTGAGGTGCCGCAGGGCGCCAGAGAGCGCTTCCTGAAGTGGCTTGGTGTTCAGCCTGGCGCACCAGCAGGCGTCGCGAGCAGCGCCTCGGCGGCCGACGCTGCTGTGAGCGGCGCAGGTTGCGCTACCTCCTCGTCGGCTGCGGTGCCCGCTGCGGCTGGAGGCTCCGCGGCGGGAGAGGGCTCGCGGAAGGCCTGGCTGGATGCTCACGGCCTCGACGAGGAGAGCCTGCTGAGCTGGTCACAGGAGGCCGAGGAGGCCCGACTCGAGCGCCAGAGCAGGAAGCGACGCAGAGATGACGGAGATGGAGGTGATTGAGTCCGCGCTGGCCCCAGCCTTGGGGCGCGCGATGCGCGCGATCTCGCGTGCGCCGAACCTTGGCCGCTCCTGGCGTTGGAGCGCCAACCTGCCTTTCCTCCTGTCCTTCCCTCTGCGTCCGTCTCCCGTCCCCCTGTCCTCTTTGGACCCCTGGTGGCCGCGGGCCTCTGCGCGTGGGCGTGAAGCTTCCTGCGCCTCGCCCGCCTCGCCGCGCCGCTCGGGGCTGTGCAAGCATGTTTGGGGCGTCGCCCGTCGCGTGCCTGCACGTTTGTATTTATTCCAGCGCTTCGCGCTGATGCCCCTCGACGGGGGTTTGAGCTGACTCGCCGAGCGGTGCCTCGGGGCCGATGTGCCCTGCTGGCTGCCTTCTTCGGCTCGTCTGGGCTCTCGGGATCCCTTGTGGCCCGCCCCCTGTCGTGGGATGGCCCCTTGGGGCTCTGGCCCCTCAGTGGGGCCTGGGTCCTTGGTGGGCTCTGTTTAGCCTTTATAGGCCCCGCGCTAACACACACACACACAAAACAAACACACACACGCGGACAGGCACACGCACGCACAAGCACAGGCACACACGCACGCACGCACACGCACACGCACACACACGCACTCACACACCCGCACACCCGCACACCCGCACACCCGCACACACACACACACACACACACACACACACACACACACGCACGCACACACACACACAGACACACACACACAAAACAAACACACACACACACACACACACACACGCGGAAAGGCACACGCACGCACAGGCACAGGCACACACGCACGCACGCACACGCACACGCACACACACGCACTCACACCCCGCAACACACACACACACACACACACACACGCACGCACGCACGCACGCACGCACGCACGCACGCACGCACGCACACACACACACACACAGACACACACACACACACGCGCGCACGCACGCACGCACGCACGCACGCACGCACGCACGCACAAACACACAAACACACAAACACACATACACACAAAACACACACACACGCGCAAAGGCACACGCACGCACTGGCACAGGCACGCACGCACGCACGCACACGCACACGCACACACATACACACACACACACACACACACGCACGCACGCACGCACGCACGCACACACACACATGCACACACTCACACCCGCTCACACACAAGCACACACACGCATCCACACGCACACACACACACACCAGATGCGCAGCAGCAAGATGCCATAGTCATGGCTGCGGTCGGGGAAACACATGCAGGAAAGATAGAGGGCCCCAAGATCCCTAACAGGGCCCCAAGAGAGCCCCAAGAGTAACCCCAAGAGGGCCCCAAGAGGGCCCGCAAAGAGCCAAAAGGCTTTCGACGTGGCCCCTTGTTCTTCCCAAGGTGACTCGAGGCGTCTCAAGGCCTGTTCGTATGAAGTGATACTATTTGGCTGAAAATTGCTCCACGAGGCTCCTCGAGGTGTAATTCAACAACTGTTGGCCGCATTCCTTCACTATCTGCTGACCTACGCCTCTCCTCTAGATCCTTCCCCTGGGCATCCATCGTGTCTGGAGGACTGATGGGGATACGGGGAACGCTCAGAATCGTGGCAGACTTTAGACGACAATGCAGGGCGTTATGGCGGGAACGGGATTTTGAAAACGTCCTGGCCTCCATTCTTGAAGCCCACGCGAACGTTTACAAAGAATGTGCGCGACGCTCAAGCGAGAGCCGCATGTTGAGAATGAGCAGGCCTACATCCTTGAAGCTGTTTGCAAGCTTTTGAAACGAATGCACGCGGCGCTAAGGCGAGACCCGCAGTTTGGAAACTGCCCGCCCTCCATCCTTGAAGCTGTTGAGAACTATCAGTAAGAATGTGCGCGGCGATGAAGCGAGAACCTTCGATTGAAAACGACATGCCCTACATCCTTGCAGCTGTTGGAGCGTTTCACTCCAGGATAACAGATTGCACAGAAGTCTCAAGCAACACGCCCAGCCCGACTTACAGACGTGTCTGGAGTAGGAGGGGGGGGAGGATGAGGGAAGAGGAGGGAGGACAAAGAGGAGAGGAGCAGGACGAGGAGGAACAGGAGGGAGGCCAGGGAAGAGGGGGAAAACGGTAGGCGGCAGGAGAATTGTTACTGATGTCCCCCCATGGGCCTCTGGCGGCAGCGCACGCGGCGAAACAGCTGCGCCGGGTTGCTCGGGCATTCGTCCGGGCGTACAACATCGCCCGGAGCGCCCATTCTCTACACGCCCCGGTTGAACTACTGGGTTGCCCAAGGGCTGCCACGACCACAATGACAATGCTGGGAGAAGCTGAGTCCAGCCCGAGGCCCACCAAACAGAAACCCCTGGCTCCCACCAGACCTGCTCCAACCGGACATATCGCTGCCAGAGAGAAGGCGGAGTCCGGCTGGATGCCCACCAAACGAAACCCCTCGGCTGCGAGCGGACTTGCCCCGACCGGCCTGAGCGTTAGGTCGGGCATGTCCTCCTACAGGCGGATGTTGGACAAAAAACAACAGATATCACAAACATGCTCAAACAGTGTCGAGAGAGACAGACAAATAGTCCCCAGACGATTTGACTATTCTTGAGCAGTCCTGCTGCAGAGGGGCATGCCCTCCTGAACCTTAGCGACGCCCGACCGTGGCATGCCCTCACCCTCCACATTTCGCACCCCTGCGTGCGGCAGGAACCGAGCAGCGGCGGCCCAGGCTGCCGCCGCGGACGCAGCGCGGAAGGCCCTGCCGCGCGTCGGGCTTGAAAGGCGGAGGTCAAGGGCTGCCCCTTCCACCCGCAGAAGGGGAGGGGAAGGGACTCCCCACCAATGGTCGAGGCGGGGATGGGGAGGAGGAGGAGGAGGAGGAGGAGGAGGAGGAGGAGGAGGAGGAGGAGGAGGAGGAGGAGGAGGAGGGCGAGGAGGAAGAGGAGACGCAGCAGGAGGAGGCCAAACCTCACTGTCACGGCGGCCCTGGCCGCCCCGAGAACGGCAAGCACTGCAGGCGGCCACTGAGCCACCGATGTAGCCTCTCAGATGGCTGCGGCCGCGGTGAAGACGGCGACAGGGAGGGGCGGGGGGACCCATGACGCGGCACCGGCGGTAACGGCGGCGCTGCCTACCAATTATGAGCACCAGCGAGGGCGGCAGGTGGCAGGTGGGACGAGCGGCTGAGAACCATGAATTCGCACGCCTTTTGATGGCGCATGCCTGGCTACCTGCCTGTCCGTCACCCGCCGCAGTGAGCAAGGACTCCCTGCGGCTGCGGGCCGAAGGGAACGCTCATGTATTCGGACGGGGACCGCGTAGGGATGGGGAGACTGCGAACGATCATGTCTTGCTCCTCCTCCTCCTCCTCCTCCTCCTCCACCTCCTCCTCCTCCTCCTCCTCCTCCTCCTCCTCCTCCTCCTCCTCCTCCTCCTCTTAGTATTCATGCACCCCCGTCTTCAATCTGCTGCATGAAATCCCCGGAGGCCTCTGGAGGTAGAGGCCACCGGAGGTTTCCACGAGGCCTTACGTGGGCCACAAAAGTCCGAGCCTCAGCACTGTGATCCTCAAACATGTTTTCTCGATGCTTCATCCTCGAGGAAGCGCAGGCGGTGCTCCTCCTCCGTCTTCTCCTCCTCCTCCTCCTCCTCCTCCTCCTCCTCCTCCTCATCCTCCTCATCCTCCGCCCCCCGCCGTGGTCCACGACCTTGCGGTGTAGCTGCGAGCTCATTCTGCAGGTTGAGAGGCCCTCCTTCGTCTCCTGCTCCTCCTCCAACTCCTTCCTCTTTCTTCCTTTCTCGAGTGCGGCCTCCTGCTCGTCCTCCTACTCACCATGACTCTCATCTGCCTCCTCCACCTCCTCATCCTCACCCTCCTTCCCCTGGTCATCCTCACCTTCCTCCTCCGTATCCCCGGCTCTTCATCCGTACACTCTGCCTGCTTCGAATTATCGTCATCAGCAGCATCAGCATCAGCATCAGCATCAGCATCATCGTCATCAGCATCACCATCATCATTATCATCGTCATTCTTATCATCATCACCATCACCATCATCATCATCACCATCAGCATCAACACCATCAAACACCTTGGTCGTCATCATCATCGGCATTATGGTCATAGCCATCATCATCAACAACATCAACACGATCACAATCAGCACCAACATCATCATCACCACCACCATCATCATCATCGTCATCATCATCATCACCATCACCATCACCACCATCATCATCAACACCATCATCATCATCGTTGTCTTCATCAAAAGCATTATTGTCAGATCCAGCATCATCAACAACATCATCACGATCGCAATCAACACCAGCATCATCATCACCACCATCATCATCACCATCATCATCATCATCAGCATCATCATCATCAGTATGACCATCATCATCATCATCAGCAGTAGCAGCATCATCAACATCAGCATCGCCATCATCATCGCCATCAGCCTGGCACGATCATCCTTACCATCATCAGCAGCAGCATCACCACAACCACCATCACTATCGCCATCTCCATCATCACCATCATCAACAACATCAGCATCATTATCATCATCAACATCATCACCATCATCAACACAATCATCATCATCATCATCATCATCATCATCATCATCATCACCAGCATCATTATCATCATAAACATCATCACCACCAACATCATCATCGGCATCACCAACATCACAAACACCAACACAAACCGCATAATCTCCACCACCATCACCATTCTCACCATAATCATCATCAGCATCAGCATCAGCATCACCAGAACCACCACGACCATCATAACCATCATCACCATCACCATCATCACCACCACAATCACCATCAACATCATCATCATCATCATCATCATCATCATCGTCATCGTCATCATCATCATCATCATCATCATCACCACCATCATCATCATCATCATCATCATCATCATCATCATCATCATCATCATCATCATCATCAATTTTCTCCATTCTCCCTGTCCCGCATCATCTCTTCCTCTTCGCGTCTTCCTCCTTCTCGCTCCCCCTCCCTGCCCCCCCCTCCTCGCCTTCCCCTCCCCCTCCTCATCCGCCCTCATGCCGGAGTGCGGCAGTCGAGGCCGAGCGGGCCTCAACCGGGGCCCTTCGGACTTCCTGCCCTGGTGGCCGGATCCCGACCGGGGTCACGACTTCATCCACCGACGGAGAGCTACCACCGCAGCGATGCAGACTGGGGAGGCAGCGCGGCTTTTTCGGGCGGGTGGTACTGGGGGGTGACTCTTTTGGTGACGAACCAACAACACACACCCATACCCATAGGGGGATCGGAGAGGGCCATGGGCACGTGTTGTCGGATGGGGGTCCCCGCTCGAACGGGAGCGTTCCCCAGGGTCCGACAACCCACACCCATACCCATAGCCAGTCCTCCTCCCAACGACCCCCCTATGGGTATGAGTGCGTGTTGTTCCTTCGTCATTTGGAGCCAGCAGGGGTCCAAGAGGGGCCCCCGAGTGCCCCATCCGGGTGGGGCAGCCGACCGCCCCCGGCTCCGCGAGGGGTCCCCGCTGGCAGGCGCGAGTGGGGCAGCCGTGGCGGCGACGGCGGCGGCGGCGGCGAGAGGTGGGCAGCTCCGAGCCCCGCGGGGGCAGGGCGCCGCTCGCTCCCTCCGCCGCGGAGGGAAGGGAGAGGGATGGGGGGAGGGCGGGTAGGGAGAAGAAGAGGAGGGGGGACAGGGAGGAGGGGAGAAGGACAAGGGAGGAGGGTCGAGGAGGAGGGGGGAAGGGAGGAGGTGGAGGAGCATGAATAGCAGAGGGGGGCGCAGGGGAAAGAAGGCATCAATGGGGGAGAACGAAGCAATGAGGTCGACGATTTGAAGGGGGAAGACCAGCACGCCCGCTGTGTGTACGGTCCGCCCATCAACCCCTGACCCCGAAATCCAGTCAAGATCAGCCCGCGGACAACCCCCGTGGTCCATCGTGGTCCTGACATCCTGACCTTGTCAGCCGCATGCATGGCCACAGTACTTCCTGCAGCGAGGCTGGACCAGTGGATTCTCGCAGCGCACGGACCGCTCCTCTGCAGGATAGAGCCTGGCGAAGGTCTCTCCGCCAACCGTGCGCGAAGTGTCAACTGGCAGAGAACCGTCCACGGTCAGGTGCAAGCACGCCGAAACGGCTTGGTACCAAGATGTGGCTGGGCTTCAGCTCGGCCAGGCCCCCCCCATCGTGGAGGGACTGCTTGTGCGACTCCCCGCGGCTGGCACAACATCCTGCAAGAATCCCGCGGGCTCCTGCATGCCAGGCTCGCTCTCGCTGCTGGTCCGGTCGCAAGTTGACTGTGCACCAAACTACCACTTCTCCAAGTCGGTCTGGCGAGCCTCAGCAATGATCTCCCTATCCTCGTCCGCTGTCCGCTCGGCAAATTATCGGGGACCCGCAGGCTTCGCATCCGAGGCGGCGAAGGCGGCGAGACGAGACGAGACGAGAACACAGTCCGGCCGGCGCCCGACCCGCGAGGGGCGCTGTGCTGGAGCCGCGGCCCTCAGAAGTCGACGATCTCGTTGGCAAAGTTCAGCCAGTCACCAGACAAATTATACCAGGAATCGTGGAACCCTTTCCCTTGGCGTGGTGAAGGCGGGCGCCCTCAAAACTCTGCAGACAGCTACGCGGTCTCATCGCTGGCCCACTCAGAAGTTGCCACAAAGGTGGCCACGGCGTGCAGTAACGTTGCCGCCCCACAAGATGGCTGCACCCTGTAGCCTGATGGCGCCTTCGGCTGCGACTGCGAACGGCCGCCTCGGTCGAACACCAAAGTCAGGAAGCGGCCACGCCCATACGCCCGTCCTGGCCTGGACCTGAAGACTCATCAACTCTACCAGCGTCTCGCCGCTGTGCACTGGCCAGGTCTGCACGAGCATCACAGGAGGAGGAGGAGGAGGAGGAGGAGGAGGAGGAGGAGGAGAAGAATGAGGCGGAGGAGAAGGAGGAGAAGGAGACGGAGGGATGAGGAGGCGGAGGAGGAAGAGGAGGCGGAGGAGGAGGAGGAGGAGGCGGATGATGACTGGGGGCACACAAGGAGGGCAATCAGCGCCCACTTCCTGCCCGCCCACGGGCCGGGCCTTTCCTGCACGGCGCCAGCCAGACCTTCCACGTTCTCCTCGGCACTCGCGGGCTGCAGCGGCCGGTGCATGCCCGTGAGGCAGGCGAGTCGTGTGCGGTCCTGTCCTCGCCGTCTGCGGAACGCCGCCAAGGCGCACCTTCGCCGCGGCAGGCCAACAGCATCAGCGGGCGGATCGGGGGCCAGAAACGACTGGTGGCTGGCGACTCCCGGTGTCCACCTTTCAAAGGCTGGGAGACGGAGGGACAGGGGAAGATAGCGCAGGTGCCATGGACCAGGGAGGAACCTGCGTCAACGCCCTCCAGGTCACCAGTGCACCAATGCATGCATGAAGGCTTCATTTTCTCGAAGCGAAGCGCGCGATCACCTGGAAGGGGCGGCGTCTTTGAAGGCAGCGCGGTGGCGGTCTGTAAGGACCCCACGGTATTTCAGCATCCCTGGGGGCAGGCGGCCCAAGAACCAGCAGCCCTCCGCGAACAACCGCCGACGATAATCAGAGCCCGCCGGTCGCCGCGGGGAAACCTGAAGGGCTGCTCTGTGCCCCCCGTGCTCACTGCCGACAAGCAGAAGGCACAGGCGCGTCAATTCACAAGCAGGGGCTGCATATATCGAGCCGAGGGCAAGAGCAGGAGCAAGACGCTGGACACATGATCGGATATAGAGGCAGCGAGAGCACGGCGTTCCAGAGAAAGGCAGATCTACCCTGACAGGAGTACCGAGCTACGGCAACAAAAAACACAATAACCAACTTTCACCTTTCGGACCTCCTCAATAAGATTACCCCCCCACACAGAAGATGCTGGACATCCACGGCGCCTTCTGCACAGGCAACCCTCTCGATGAGGCTTCGCCAGAAAAGGAGGACCCCGCCTGGCCTGGGGACCCGTCCTGGAGCGCAGTACGACCAAAACCTCGAAGCAGGTCTCACCGTGGCGACGAGCCTCCCTATAGGAGGCCACAACACATGCCGGCAGCGCGCGTCGACCCCAATCCCGATGGGCGAGCACTGTGGTGGAGAACCGCGCCTGCGTCGTTGTCGTGCCGTCTCTCGTCCCCGTCGTCGTCGTCGTCGTCGTCGTCGTCGTCGTCGTCGTCGTCGTCGTCGTCCCCGTCGTCGTCGTCGTGTCGTGTCGTTCCCCGACGCTTGCCACGGGGCTCCGCCTGCGCTTGTCAGCGAAGAGAGTGGTGGAAGACGTGTGCGGCAAGCAGCGGGCAGCAAGCCGGAGCGGCTGACTGTGGCCCACGCGGAGCCATAGTGAAGGGGAACTGGAACACACAAATAAATGCACACAAATGAAAATATTCCCCATATTTTCCCATATGTTCTGAGTTTTCGTCTTCCCCCCCACTGCCCATATTTTCCTATATTTTCTGGGGAATCGACGATTAATTGTGTCTGTGTGTTTCTTTCCCCCTCCTGACATAGGCAGGGAACCCCTCGGGGCACCAACCAGAGGGCACCGGGAGGGAACGGCCGACTGCGGCCCAAGGGAAATCGCAGCCAGGGAGCCAGAGGGGCACCAAAACCATCGGGCACCCCTGGAGCGGCCGACGGCGGCCCCGCGGGCCACCGCCTTTTGACAACCAGTGCGCACTCCTGGCGCAGCCCGGGGCAGTATACGCACACACGCACGCACGCACATGGCACATGCACACACCCACCTAACCTCTCTGGCGTCGCGGCAACGCGCTCAGCGACGCGGCGAAGCCAGTAGGAGACGCGCGCAAGAGTGCCACCAGCTGCTGAAGCGGCGGGGGGCCCACGCAACAAAGAGCACAAGGCCAACCCATGCGGAACCGCGCTGCGCTGGCGTCCCCCGGGGGGCAACTGGGAGGAGGGGGCGAGCGGGCAGGCTGCCAATGCGAAAGCCGACCTGCGCGAGAGAAAGAGAGAGAGAGAGAGAGAAAGAGAGAAGAAGAGAGAGAGAGAGAGAGAGAGAGAAACAAAGAGAGAGAGAGAGAGAGAGAGAGAGAGAAAGAGAGAGACAGAGATAGCAGCAGTGAAACGCTCGAGGGCGCACCAAGACGCTGGGCAACGGTGGTGGGCCGCGAGGGGCCGACAATGACGACGCCGCGGAGACCATCGAGCCGACGAGAGGGGGCCACGGCGAGCGGAGGGGGGCGGCAGGACGTGCGAAGGGCAGGCGCGAGCCCGACTGCTCGGGCGAAGGCCACGGCAGGGGGGCACGCCGCTGGCCGCGGCGGCCAGCGGGCCGCCGGGGCCCGGCCAGGGCACGCCGGGAAGGCAGGCGGAGACAGCGCCGGCGGCAAAGGCGCAGAGCCGGGGCGCGACGAAGGAGGTTAATAAAGGGAAATTAGGACACACAAATAAATACACACAAATAAAAATAGTCCCCATATTTTTCCAATATTTTCTGGGTTTTTGTCTTCCCCCCCACTTCCCATATTTTCCCATATTTTCCTGGGAGTGGACGATTAATTGTGTCTGTGTGTTTTTTCCTCTCCTAAGTTAATCAGGAGAGGACTGCCGGGAGCGGCGGCAGCGAAAGCGACCGGGGTCGCAGGGACGCAATGCGTGCGGGGGGGGGGGAGGGGGGGGAGGCGCGACGCGCTCTGGCTGGACCGACGCGGCGACCAGCCCGATACAGACAAGGAGCTTCCCGGGGGGCCTGCAAGGGAGGGGCGCGGGGGAGCGTGACAGGCGTCCCTCCAGTCACCGCGACCAGGTCAGGCGAACGAGGTGGCCGCGGCGAGCCAGCCAAGCGTGGCGCAACCCTCCCAGTGCCCCGCAGAGCTACCCCCTGTGAGATTGGGCGCTTGCGGAAGGGTGGGACGTCGAGCTGAGAGATGGACGCCATGAACTATTCCTGAATCCACCGCGTGGTGGCCGCGAGCGGGCGTGGAAGCTGTCCGAGACCTCCCGGAACTCCGAAAGCGCTGGAGGTCGCCGACCGCGTGGCACATCGAAGTCGCGCGCCTGATGCCCAGGCAGTGGCGCCCGCCCTCGCGGGCGGCCTGCCCGCTCGCCACCGCCGCCGCCGCCCGCGAGAAATGCCGCGCCTCCTCGCTCTCGACGGCCGCCCCGCTCGCCCGGCGGAACAGCGGGGGCGAGCGCTCCGACACGCCAGTCCCCAGTGGGGCCCCATCTCGGCCAAGGCGCCCACGGGCCAGAGGGCCGCGCGAGTCCTCTGCTGGTCCCTCGCGCCGCCCGCGCTGCAGTGGCCTTTCTTGACCCTGCGTCGGCGATGCGGAGGGCGCTCGAGTGTCAGGGCTGCAGGCTGCCCAAGGCCACGCGCTTCGGGGCGAACGCCCCGCTCCCTGCGGCGGCCAAGTCGACGACGAGGTCGGGCGCGGCGCCTGGCGGCGGCAGCGGCAAGGCCCCTCCCCGGGCTGGGCCGCGGCTCTCGGCGCAGCTGGCCCAGGCGCAGCGCGAGCTGGCGGGCCTCAAGGAGCTGCTCGAGGCCGGCGGGCCTGCCAGCGCTGGCGGGCGGCTCGGCGGAGCGCAGTCCGTGGAGGTCGACGACGGCGAGGGCGCTGGTGCTGGCGACGCGGCGGCGCTCGCCGAGATCCACATGCGCGAGTCGGGCCTGCGCGCCATCAAGGATCAGGCGGCGGACTGGGCCGCGGCGCCGCGGGCGGAGCGGCGCGCCAGGCTGGAGAAGGCCAAGGCGCGGCGCTTCGCCGGCAAGCCGCCCCACGCACGGACGCATGCCATCGCCAACAAGGTGCGCCGAGCGCCTGGAGGAGGCGGAGGGCAACAAGCGGAAGGCGCAGGAGGCCTTGCGGCGGGCTGTGGAGGAGGTTGAGCGCGCGGAGAAGGTGCATGCCTACCTCCTGGAGCAGCAGGTGGCGCAGCTGCAGCAGCAAGCGCCCCAGGCTCAACCGCCGCGGCCTGCGGGCCAGGCCACGGCGCAGGACGTCATCGGCGGGCTCGGCATCACGGTGGGCGAGCTGGAGGCCGTCGTGATGCAGCAGCTCTCGGCCCACCCGAACGAGGAGCAGCCAGTGCCAGCGGAGGCGCAGAAGCGCATGGCAGGCGCGATGGGCGAGCGCATTGCGGAGTTGTGCATGTCCAAGCGGGCGCGGCGCGAGGGGCCCCCCTCTGAGGAGCAGGCCAGCGCCAGCCAGGACCTCGCCAACACCGCAGGAGTGGTGCATGCGGGCGCTGAGCGGGGCGGGCAGTCCCAACTAGCGCCCGAAGCAGCAGCGCCTGGAAGCGGCAGCGGCTCAGCCGTCGTGCCGCGCTGGCAGCCTGAGGAGGAGTCGGTGGAACAGCTCCAGCAGCGGCTGCGGAAGCATGGCCCGGGGCTCGAAGGCGGCGAGGAGTCAGCCGTGCGCGCCCGCTGCACTGCGCTGGCCAGCGGGGGCTTCCAGCCTTGCTAGGATCTCGCTGTTCCTCAGCACGTGGCTTGGCGCCATTGCGAAGGGTAGCATCTTCACGGCGAACGTGACGGCGGGGGGGTCCCTGGCGCGGTGCGCCGAGGGCGTCTGCGAGCGGGCAGAGGCCGTGGTCCTCCTGGTCCAGGAGCACCGCGCCAGGGACCACGACAGGCTGGCCGCCTTGCAGCAGGCCGTGCTGGGCCACGGGCACGCGGGGCTCTGGGCGCCAGCTGTCCAGGGGCCCCGCGGCGAGGCAGGCACCTCTGGCGAGGCGGCGGTGCTGGCGCGTTCGCACACCACAGTCACCAGCCCGCCTTTTCTGGAGAGCCCCGTGCTTCTGGCCGCGCGGTTGGTGGCCGCCCATGTGCACTGGGGAGTGGCGGGCGGCTTCGTCGGCATCGCTGCGTGCTTCCACAGCAATTTGGGGTGGAACGCGCACAGCCAGCACGTGGCGGCCGTTCTCATGAAGCACCTGGCCAAACTCAACGCGGCTGGGATCGACTGGATCGCGGGCGGTGGCTTCACCATGGGGCCCGCGAGGTTTCCTGCGCAGCAGCTCCACGGGGTCCGCGGGCTGTGGGCGGCGGCAGGGGATGCCACCTGCAGGCCGCGTGCTGGGGCCTGGTCGACGCTGGACTACTTCCCCTGCGCAACCAGCCTCGCTCCGAGGCTTGGCAGGCCGCAGGCCGACGAATACGGCACGCCGCAACCGCGCCTGTCTGTCGCAATGGAGATGCACACGCAGGACCTTCCGTTGCAGGTACGGGTGGTGAGGGGCCCGCGACCGATCGGCCCTGCGCCGCCCGTGGGCTGCAGCCGCGGCGTCGACGACTGGCGCAAGCCCCTGGCCACGGTGCGCGCAGCCGTCAGCCGAGAACACCTCCCCGAGGCATGGGGCGCTATGGTGGCTACGGCCGAGCAGGAGCTTCTGGACCGCTGCGACGTCGCCGGGCACGACAGGACCAAGTACGTCGGCAGGTCTGGCGCTCTACAGACGACTCT
This sequence comes from Prorocentrum cordatum, assembly GCA_963575745.1. Lineage (NCBI taxonomy): Eukaryota > Dinophyceae > Prorocentrales > Prorocentraceae > Prorocentrum > Prorocentrum cordatum. Next base: position 173,843 of record CAUYUJ010004559.1, on the reverse strand, counting down.
CGTCGCTGTCAAATGGCGACCCCCTCGACGCAGGACCGCGCTTGGTCGCCGGGCCGTGGCGTGCCGCGTGGCGTCGAGGCGGGCTCGGCACCTGATGGGTGTCGGGGCGTACGTCGCCAAAGCGGCCCGCCAACTCCACGGCGCCGGCCTCCTCTGCCCGCTGTTCGACGCCCAGTTTGACAAGCTGGCGGTTTTCCTGCTGGAGGCGGCGTGCCTCCACAAGATCATCGCCGGCCGCGGCACGCTGGCGCTGCTGCCGCTCTGAGAGCAGGACTTCCTCGCCAGCGGATGCTGATGTTCGCGCAGGCCGACTTCGCGGGCCAGGCGTCGAGGGTCGTGGAGTACGCAAACGGTCAGTATGAAGCGGCCCTTGCGGCGCAGCAGAAGGAGTGGGTCAATTGGGCCAGCGAGTTCTTCTCCCACGGCGCTGGCCGCGCCCATCGGTGCTCCAAGGTCCGGGACTTGCAGGAGGTGATCACGGCCTGGCATGGCCAGCAGCAGGACGCGAGCCCGCACCTGGCGCGCGATCGGGAGATGCAGCCGTGGGCAAAGGTGTGGCGGTGCCATGGGCTGCAGCAGGCGCGCAGGCCTGCGGACATTGAGGAGTGGGAAGCGCTGCCCGAACTCACCGTCGACAAGATGAAGAGGGCTGTGCTCTCATTCCCCGCGGGCACGGCGATGGGGCCTGCCAAGATAGGCATGCGTGCCCTGTCGTTCCTGTCCGTGGAAGGCATGTATGTTTGCGCGCAGCTCTTCATGCGCATGGAGAAATTGGGCACGTGGCCTGAGGGCCGCCTGGGGCACGCCGTGCGTCGGCTGCCCAAGCCCTCTGGAGGATGCCGCCGCATCGCGCTCATGCATTCTATGGTGCGCATGTGGTCGCGGGCGCGGGCGGACATCTCCATGGGCTGGCTCACGCAGCACCCCGGCGTCGACATCTGGGGGCTCGGCGCGGGCAGGTCGTCGTCTGATGCAGCGTTCGACCTGAACCTCGAGACCGAGGTGGCGGTCGCGTTGGAGGAGCAGGTGTTCACCGTGCTCCTGGACGCCCGGAAGTTCTTTGAGACGGTGACCCCCGAGGCCCTCATCCAGGAGGCGCGGCTGCTCAAGATGCCGCTGCCGCTGGTCTGGCTTGTGGTGGAGCTGTACAGGCAGCCCAGGCGGCTGCAAGCGTTCGGCTCGGTGTCCTACGAGGTTGTGTCCTGCCAATCCTAAGGGGTGCTGGCTGGATGCACGCACGCGTGCGCGCTCGCGTCGGTGCAGATGTACCGCGTGCTGGAGCGGGTGCGCTGCATAGGCGTCACTCCCAGGGCCCTCGTGGACGACGTCATCCTTCAATGGATCAGGACCGCGGGCAGCAACGTCAGCGTCTTGTGGGCCGCGGTCACGCGCTTCCGCGAGGAGGCCAAGCAACTGGGCATCATCGTGTACCCCGCCAAGTCTGGCTACGTGACCTCGTCCAAGGGCCTAGCCGCAGAATGCAGGAAGCATGCGGGATCCCGCGGCCTGCAGCTGCTACACTGGGCTCGCAATCTAGGGCATGACCTTGGAGGAGGCAGGATCCAGCGACGGCGGACCAAGCTGCGGCTGAAGGCGCCGGCGCGGCGGCGAGGGCGCCTGGCGGCGCTGAAGCGTGCTGCTGGCCGCAAGGTCACCGTGCTGTGGCGCACGGGGCTGCTCCCTAGCGCAGGCCACGGCGCGGGCGTCGCGGGCATCTCCGACGACGAGCTGCAGCGGCTGCGGGCTGAGGCCAGCCGGTTGGCGGGTGCGCGGCCAGGTCCGCCGGGAGCGACGATCTACCTGGCCACGCAGCGCAGCGCGAGGTTTGATCCAATCTGCGACGAGGCGACTGTGGCGCTCGTGGTCAGGTACTCCAGCTGGGCCTGGGAGCAGAGGACATCGTTGGGCAGGCTTCAGCGAGCGTGGGCCTCCATCACGCAGCGGCTGGTCGAGAAGCCGACGTGGGGGCTGGCGGGCAGCCCGATCGCCTCGACGATGCTCACGCTCTGGAGGGAGGATCGGCTGGTGCATGTGGTCCAGTCTGGTGTTGGTCACTGAGGAGGAGCAGCATATCTACCTGCTCGCCACCTCGCCGTCGGACCTCAAGGCTTTCCACGTCGAGGGGGTCAGCCGCTGGCAAGGGCGACAGATCCTGAGCCACTTCGGCGGCGGGCAGCCCACTGTGCCGATCTGGATGCGGGTCCTGAGGCTCTGCGCGGGCGGCAAGGGTGCCGCTGTTGCCGAAGGGCCTGCTGCCACCGGCCTCGGGATCCACTGGGCAGGTGCGCCGTGGACCAGGCAGGGGCAGCTAGACGTCGGGGTCGCTCCCGACGGCAGCTGTCTGGCGTGCGGAGGGGAGGAAGACACCCCTGGTCACAGGCTGCGCGGCTGCGAGGCCCTGCTGCGCGCACGCCAGTCTGGCCCCCCTGGTGGCAGCGAGCTTGGCACGGCACGTTTTGTTGCGACTCGGTCGTCGGTCGAGCAGGACGTCTTCCCTGATCGACTGCAGCAAACATGGACTACCATGCGTGACAAGGGCCTGCAGGCAGGCGGCGCGGGGGTCGCGGACTTCAGCGGGTTCGCGCACGAGGCCGGGCTCCCCGTGACGCCGCCGCGCATGCTGCCTGCGGCCGACGAGGCGGAGGTCCGGCTCGGGGGTGGCTGGAGCGGCAGGAGTGACGAGCAGCGCGGGGACATTGCGTTCACCGATGGCTCGGGCTTTGCGAGCAGCATGCCCGAGCTGAGACGCTGCGGGCGGTCGCTGGGCTCCAACGGGGTTCCCGTTCGCGCGGCCTTCGGGGCCCTTCCTGGCCGCCTGCAGACGGTGGGCCGTGCCGAGCGGCATGCGCTCCTGCAGGTCACCGAGCTCCTGGGGCAGCAGGCGCGATTCGTGGCCACCGACCTGCTGGCGCTGGCCCAGGAGGCTAGCAGCTGGGGGCCAGAGCTGGAGCGAGTCAAGGCGGTGCACGCCCCGGTGTGGAGACTCCTGCGGCAGCAGCCATGCCACCCCTTGGTGTTTTGGGCCCCCGCGCATCAGGACGTCGACGGGTACCTGGCGGCGGGGCTTCACCCAGTGCTGCGCGCGGGCAACCTGTGGGCGGACTGGTTCGCCAAGCAGGGGGCATTGCAGCACGCGGTGCCCCAGGTATACACGGAGTTCTACGCCATCGAGGTGCAATACTTCAAGCAGGTGGCGGACTGCATCGGATGGGCTATGCAGCGCTGCCTGGCAACCGGGGACTCGCCCCCCGAGGCGCGCTACGTACCCGCGGCGCCGCCGCCGCCCGTGCCGAAGCTGACGGCGGTGGAGCGCTCCCTGGCGCGCGTGCAGGTCAAGCGCGGGATGTTGTGCACCGAGCGCGGGCGCCGACCCCGTGCTGAGGCAGGCGCGGCGGTGCAGCAGTACGTCAAGTCGAGCTGTTTGCCGGCGCCGCTGGCACGCCTCAAGGCGGCGGCTGAGGTGGTACATTTCGGCGCGGGGCCACACTGCATGGGCGGCGCTGAAGGCCTGGGGGCCGAGGCGCTGCAGCCGTGCGACGGTGGCAGGCCCTGCAAGCTGGCGCCGAGGCCGAACCCTTTCTTGCACGAGGGTGACGGCCGTGGCGTGGTGCTGCGCCTCGGGCATCGGCTGCGGCGCGCGGCGCCCGCCATCTTCTGCGAGGTCTGCGTCGCGTGGATGCAGACCCGAGCGGCGAGGGGGCTGCAGAAGGCGTGCTGCGGGCCGCCCACCGACAAGGGGCACCACCAGCGCACCTACGTCAGCAACCTGGTGGCCAGGAGGGACAGGTTGCTGCGTGGTCTGGGCCCCAAGACGGGCAGGTCATGGGCTACGGGCACTCTGGTGCACGACGAGCGCAGTTCGGTCGACGACAGCTCCGAGGAAAGCACCGGCGAGGCGGTCGCGGCCCTGGGCTCTGCGGTGGCCCCGCTGGCGGACGCGCAGGGGGCCGCGACGCGCGGGTCGCCCGCAGCGCCGTGTGGCGGGGGGGCACGGAGGAGGCCCCGCTGGCGGAAGCGCAGGGGACCGCGACACGCGGGGCTCCTGAACTGCCGAGAGGCGGGCGCACGGAGGCCAGCCGCCTGCTTGCGGAGGTCGTGGCGCGCCGCAGCGTTTGTGCGGCGCCAGCGCCGTCCTGGCAGGAGCGGCTGGAGCGCGTGGCGACGCGCGAGGCTGGCCCGGCGTGCGTTGCCGCTGGTGGGGCTGGCAGGGTTCCCAAGGCGCAGGTCGTGGAGGCGTTGGCCGACACGGGGTGCGCTGTTGGTGATCGCGCCGGGTCATGGGCAGTGCGGGGGCTGGCACTGCTGCGGCGGCTCCATGCGCGGGCCGAGCGGCTCTGCGGCGGGGCTGGGGCGGCCCCCAGGGCGGCGCCTGCGGGCTTTGCCGCGCGGCTGCGGCGGAACGGCATCCGCGTGGCGCGGCCGCCGCCCAGGGCGGTCCTGCCGCAGCGGCCGCCGCGGCCGCTGGCCTTGGAACGCAGGCTGGACCGCTGGGGGCGGTGGTGAATCGAGCCGCTACTCGACGCCGACGGTGCGGCCAGCGACTGGCTCGACCACTGCGTCCCGTACGCGGAGGCGGTCCTCGCCCAGCCCAGGTGGCGGCGTTTCCTCAGGGCGATGGGTAGCACGGCTCGGCAACTGGCGGAGGCGCGGTGCCGCCGCGCTTGGAGTCGCGGAGCGAGGCTGCGCGGCGCCTACGCCAGGTATCGCTCGGGCCTCACGCTGAGGAGCCAGCGGTGCGTCACCGACGGCATGCGGAGGTACGAGGTGCACTGCCTCCGCAGCTGGCTGGCGGCGCCTGCGGGCCTGCCGCCCGCGCAGGGCTGGGCTCGGGCGGCGCGCCGCTGGCCGCGGCCTGGGGCGGCGGCGGCGCTTCGCGAGGGCCAGGGCCGCCTCGGCGCGCAGGCGGCGTCGCAAGACCACCGCGGCGGCGAGGGCAGCGATGCGGGCGAAGGCGTTGCCTGAGCGCGCCCTGTCGCTGTCCCTCTGCGCGCCCAGCGGCGGCGGCGGCACGTTGCGCTGGCCGCAGGCCGCATCCCCCAGCCGCGGCGTGGAGGGAGGCTAGGCTGCGGCCTCCACGGCAGCGGCGCGGTCCACCTCGCGCAGGTCGGTTGGTGCCGCGGCTCAAGCGGTGACGCGGTCGTCGTGTCGTTCGGCCTGGCCATCGACCTCATCATCTGAAGTCCCCCGAGGCGCTGTTTGTCAGTCAGCTGTCAGACGGCGCCCTCAGGCTCCTGACCTCCTGACCTCCTCCTCCGCCCCCTCCTCCTCCGCCTCCTCCGCCGCCTTGCGGGTTGGCAGGGTGTCCCCGTCGCGCACCTCCGCGCCGCGGCCCAGGCCCTCTCGGGCCGCGATTCAGCCTCGCCCTTGCCGCGCTCAGTGCCCCGAGGCCCTCAACAAACATAGACAAGAATGTCGACGCGATCGCTGGCGGGGGGGCCGAGAGGTCCGGCTCGCCCAGGGCGGCCCGGTCGTTCAGGGGGCCTCGGGCCCAGCGGTGCGCCCGAGGGGTTGCAGGGCGATTCCGGCCAGGCCCTGCCACCGTCGAGGGCCAGCCAGGGTGGGCCAGAGGCGAGCCTATGGATCAGCGAATCGGCGCGCCCCGCGACGAAGTGCGCGCTGCGCATGGCGAAGAGCTTTCAATTTATGGCGCCGACCATTTGGCGCAGCACTCCGGCATAGACGATGACGAACGCCATTGCGTAATCTTCGTAGATGTTACGTTATTCCCTGTCCCGACAATCCAGCCAGGACGGCGCTTGTTGGCCGCTCGGGAAGCGAACCGCTGCTTCCTGCCCCCATCGTATCCTGCGCGCGCTCCTTCGGGCAACTTTTGCATCGGCGCTGCGTGCTTTTGTCCGCCTCGTCAACGCTGTAGCGGGCGCGCCCCATCTCCGGGCGCTCGGCTGCTGCGAACTCGGCGCGGGCGGCGCCGAGGGCGCTGGGCGCGCCGAGCCCCCCCGCCAGCGTCTGCCGGGCCTCGCCCCCCGGTTCTTGCTCGCCGTGGCCTTGCCCTGCAGCGGCGCCCCTGGCGCGGAGGCCTCGGGCTCGGGCCCTGGGCCAGATGGGCCGCGGCGGGGTCGGGGGGCGCGCTGGGCCCCTGCGTCAAGTCGTCCGCGATGTGCTGGAATAGGACACGGGGCTCTCTTCCTCCGCCCCCTGTGGATCTCGCCCAGCAGCGCCCCGGCCTGGCCGTTGCGTGCGCCCGCGAGCAGCGGCAGGGGATCCCCCCTGGGGGTCGCCCACGCCCGCGCCCAGCGGATGGCGGCCATCCAGGCGGCCCCCCTCGGCCAGGACTTCGCGTCGCCCCGCGCGCAGCGAAGGGCCCGCCCTCAGGGCCTTCGTCGCCGTCTGGAGGAGGGCGCGCGCCGCCTCGGTCGGCATCGACCTGGCGGCGCCGCGAAGCTTTGCGTCCACCGCGTAGCCCTTGCCCCAGCGCGCCGCCCAGTCCTCGGTCGCGCCGCCTCGGGCGCGACAGACCTCGAGCGCGGCGAGCGCCCCGACCCGCCCCCCGCGGCAGCAAGCGACGCGCAGCAGCAGCGCTCTAGGTCCTCCAGGTGCTTGCCGCGGACAACGCGCCGCGCCGGTAGGGCAGTCCGCTTAGTCGATCAAGTGCTTGGCCCCGATCGATCCGCGGACGTGACGTGCCCCACTCCTCGCCGTGCTCGCCAGGCCAACGCCTGCTTTGCCCGCACAGCTGAGGCCGATGTTGCGCGCCCGCGAGGTCGCGTCGCCGGGGCGCGCGCAAATTGCCTCAGAAGGCGTGCAGCAGTACCCGAGTCGGGCGAGGCATTGGGTCAGACGCCCTTGCTCCAGCTGATCTGGCAAGTCCACGACTGGGCGCCGACGGTGGTCAGCAAGGTCCAACGACAGGCTGCCCATCGCCCTGTCGACGCGTCCAGAGTCGGGCGCGTGGGGGGGGGGGGCCCTAGCTCCTCCCAGACCCTGCCATGCGCGTGGATGGGGGGCTCGCTACCTCCACGCAAGTCTGCCCCGCGAGCGAGGGGGGGCCGTGGCGCTGTGGTCCCGCGCCGCAGCGCCCCGTACTTCTCGGGAAGCCGCAGCAGCCTCATTCGCTTTGTCCAAGGGCGCCCCCCAGGCCTCAAGTGGGTCTGGGCGCCGCCAATGCCGGCGCCCCAGCTCGTCGCGCGCCGCCAGCAAGGTTTTTTGTTTGTGATTCAGTCGGCCGCCTCGTCGCGGCACGTGCGGATGTAGACGCTGGCCACCGCGAACCCGTGCCACGCCTCGAACCCCTGACCAGCCCTGGCGCACCAGTGAGTTCCGTGTCCTACGATGGCTCAACCACGACTTCACGCGCGCGTTGACCGACGCGACGCAAACGAGCTGCCCCCCCCCCCCGAGCCTTCGCCCCGCATAGTGGCCAGCGCCGCGATCGCGAGGAGCTCGACTATTGCGATGGCCCACCCCTCCCCCGCGCTCGGCTGGGCGAGGGCACCCCCGAGCTGCCGCGGTTGCGGCGCTGCTTCTGCCGCGAAGTCGAGGGGCGCCTCGGCCCCGCCCCCTTTGACGGCGAGCTCACAGGCGATGCCCCCTATCGTCTCCCTCGTTGCGTCCTCGCCAACCCTTCGGGCCCCGGCCGCGAGGCCTGGCAATGCAGGGCAAACCCGGGGCTCCAGCATCTGGATGGCGCTGCCAGGAATGTGGCTGACAACGCCTCTGGCGCGAGGGTTCTGAAGAATTCCGCAATCAACGGGGACTCGCCCCAGGCGAGGGCCACTTCAGCCTCCGAGCCCCAAGGTTCCGCCCAAGGGCCATCGCCCCCGCGGAGAGGCCTGTCCAGCGCGGGCAATTCCGCGCGCAGGCTGGTTGTGGCCCCGTCTAGAATCCTACCAGCCCTCTGGGCGTAGGTGGTCTAAGGCGTTTCCTCGTCCACCCCTCCCACTTCCCCTTCGGGGAAAGGTTTATCACTGTTCCCTGTTAATAAACACCCCCTCCCCCGAGCGACTGGTAGCCAACCAGGAACCATGAGGGCCCCCCCCCCACCATCCCTTGTAAAACAACAATGTGAAACACACTCTGCCTCCAAATTCGGAGCCAACGCAGCCAACCCGATGCGGCCTCCCCCACCATCCATCTAAAAAATACCATGTGACGTACCCAACACATGTGTATCAATGGAAACGAGGAGTTGGCCGAAACTTGTATGGACAATCAACTTGATGTGTAAGCTACTTGGGAGGCGTCACTGTGCTGGGCCCCGCAAGCAGGCCTCGAAAGTGGCGACAGTTTCACAGATCACAGCCCCCCAGGGATGGCGAGGTCTAATTTGAATCTGCGTGTGGCGTCACTGCTGGGGCCCCCAGCAGGCCTCGAAAGTGGCGACAGTTTCGCAGATCGCAGCCCCCCCAGGGATGTCGAGGTCCCATTTGAATCTGCGTGTGGGTACCCACTGTGCTGGGCCCCTCAGCAGCCCTCGAAAGTGGCGACAGTTTCACAGATCGCAGCCCCCCAGGGATGGCGAGGTCAAATTTGAGTCTGCGGTGAATACCCACTGTGCTGGGGCCCTCAGGAGCCCTCGAAAGTGGCGACAGTTTCACAAATCGCAGCCCCCCAGGGATGGCGAGGTCACATTTGAGTTTGCGGTGAGTACCCACTGTGCTGGCCCCCCCAGCAGGCCTCGAGAGTGGCGACAGTTTCACAGATCGCAGCCCCCCAGGGATGGCGAGGTCCAATTTGAATCCGCGGTGAGTGCCCACTAGCCTGTGCCTCTCAGCAGCCCTCGAAAGTGGCGACAGTTTCACAGATCGCAGCCCCCCATGGATGGCGAGGTCGAATCTGAGTCTGCGGTGAGTACCCACTGTGCTGGGCCCCTCAGCAGCCCTCGAAAGTGGCGACAGTTTCACAGATCGCAGCCCCCCAGGGATGGCGAGGTCCCATTTGAATCTGCGTGTGGGTACCCACTGTGCTGGGCCCTCAGCAGCCCTCGAAAGTGGCGACAGTTTCACAGATCGCAGCCCCCAGGGTGGCGAGGTCCTATTTGAATCTGCGGTGAGTGCCCACTGTGCTGGGCCCCTCAACAGCCCTCGAAAGTGGCGACAGTTTCACAAATCGCAGCCCCCCAGGGATGGCGAGGTCACATTTGAATATGCGGTGAGTACCCACTGCGCTGGGCCCCTCAGCAGCCCTCGAAAGTGGCGACAGTTTCACAGATCGCAGCCCCCCAGGGATGGCGAGGTCCAATTTGGGTCTGCGGTGACTACCCACTGTGCTGTGCCCCTCAGCAGGCCTCGAAAGTGGCGACAGTTTCACAAATCGCAGCCCCCCAGGGATGGCGAGGTCCCATGTGAGTCTGCGGTGAGTGCCCACTGTGCTGGGCCTTCAGCAGGCCTCGAAAGTGGCGACAGTTTCACAGATCGCAGCCCCCCAAGGATGGCGAGGTCCAATTTGAATCCGCGGTGAGTACTCACTGTGCTGGGACCCTCAGCAGGCCTCGAACGTGGCGACAGTTTCACAGATCGCAGCCCCCCAGGGATGGCGAGGTCCCATTTGAGTCTGCGGTGAGTGCCCACTGTGCTGGCCCCCCCAGCAGGCCTCGAAAGTGGCGACAGTTCCACAGATCGCAGCCCCCCAGGGGTGGCGAGGTCCCATTTGAATCTGCGGTGGGTACACCCACTGTGCTGGGCACCCCAGCAGGCCTCGAAAGTGGCGACAGTTTCACAGATCGCAGCCCCCCAGCTGGCACGCAGCGACGAGCGAGGCGAAAGGCAAGGGGGAAGAGAGGGGCGGGAAGGGAGGAAAGAGACGCGCAAGCAGTGCTCTATTCAAAACGAGAACCCAACGCAGGAGGGTTGGGAAATACACAATACACTTGGCGGCGGCCGCGGCGGCGGCGGCTGCGGCGGCTGCGGCGGCTGCGGCGTCGGCGGCCGCGGCGGCGGCGGTGGCGGCGGCGGCGGCGGCGGCGGGGGGCGGCGGCGGCGGGCGGCGGCTGCGGCGGCGGCGGCGGCGGGCGGCGGCGGCGGCGGCGGTGGCGGCGGCGGCGGGCGGTGGCGGTGGCGGTGGTGCGGCTGCGTCGGCATCGGCTGCGGCGGCGGCGATTTGGCAGCGGAAGCGGCGGCGGCGGCGGGCGGCGGCGGCGGCCGCGCGGCGGCAACGGCGGCGACGGCGGCGGCGGCGGCGCGGCGGTGGCGGCGGCGGGCAGCGGCGGCGGCGGCGGCGGCGGCGGCGGCGGCGGCGGCGGATTAGTCCCCAGTAGCTGCCCATCCGGAAACGGCTGCTGAATATGCTGAGACTCGGGCCAGACTCGGGTGCTACGTATGTGTTGGGAGGGCGGGTGGGAGTGAGCGAAGCGGCTTGCGGGCGGGGGGGGGCTCTTGACCCCTCCCCCTACCCCTACACCCCTGACCTGGACGGGGCGTTTCGCGAGCGGTCGGAGCGTCCAAGATGGCCAAAGATGGCTCCAAGAGGGCCTCGGAGAGCCCAAGACGACCTCCCAAATGTCAAGATGGCTCCCAAGATGCTCCAAGAGGCCCCAAGAACGCTTCAAGACGTCGGCAAGAAACCGCAGAGAGAGACCTCCAAGGAAACCCCGAAGATGCCCAAAGCTGCCCCAAATATAAAGGGATATCATGTTGTTTGCTTTCTCGACTTTCTGTTTCTGATGGCCGTCCGACGCCTCAATATGGCCCTAACATGGCCCAAGAGGGCCCGAAGAGAGGCCCAAGAGAGCTCCAACACGGCCCCCAGAAAGAAAGAGCGCTCCAAGAGAGCCCTAAGAGCGCCGTGAGAGGCGATATTTGGGGCTCCCGAGGGGCGAGGCTAATTAAAACTCCCCTCTTTTCGGGTCGATGTCCTCCAAGATGTCCCCCTCGAGCACCCCCAAGAGGACCCCAGGAGGCGCCCAGGCTGCCCCAAGAGGCGCCCAGGCTGCCCCAAGAGGCGCCCAGGCTGCCCCAAGGCTCCCACGAGACCCCCAAGGAGCCTCAAGAGGATCTCCGAAAGGCATTTAGGAAGCTTCTGGCGCTTCGGTTCGCCGTCCTCCTCTTCCTCATCCACCTCTTCCTCCTCCTCCCTCCTCCCCCTCCCCCTCCCCCTCCTCCTCCCCTCCTCCTCCTTCTCCTCCTTTTCGTCATATTTCCCACGTTCCTCCTTCTCCTCCCTCTCATCCTTCTCGTCCTCCTCGTACTCGCCCTAGTCAATCTCCTCTTCCTCCTCCTCCTCCTCCTCCTCCTCCTCCTCCTCCTCCTCCTCCTCCTCCTCCACCTCCTCATGACCCTCATTATCCTCACTATCCTCCTCCTACTCCTCCTACTCTTCCTCCTCCTCCGACGACGACGACGTCGACGACGATTCCTCCTCCAACATCCCCTCTTGGGGTATATGACAGTTTCCCTCGCCATTTGTTCTTCTGCATGCTCCCCCGCTTCCCTGATCATCTCAACTCCCCTGGGCATCTTTTCTGGATGGACTGGTGGGGATACTTTTTTTTACAGCCGCAGGCGGAAGCGCCGGCGGCGGGCAGTCGCGGTCGGGCTGCGGCCGCGACTAAATTCCCGGGCGCGCGCGGGGGCCGCGGATCAGGCGGCGGGGGGGGGCAGCAACCCAGGGCGTCTGAGAGGCCAGGCGAACGTGCAACCCAGGGAGTCTGAAAGGACAGCCACCTGAGAGGTCGTGCAAGCTGCGACCCAGGGAGTCTGAAAACAAATTGCGTAAACAATTGCGCTGCGCATCGCAGATATGTCTGCCAGCTGGCGCGGCGCTCGCCGAGATCCTGGCAGCAACTCCGGCTCGGCCAGCGCGTGGGCGGCCTTCTTTGATTTTGGCTCTGGGGGCCGCGCGACCTGGGTTTGCGCGTTGATGTGCAGCCCCCTCTGACGATCCGCTCCGCGATGAACTCCCCAACTTCTCCGCGTCACTCGCCTCTCGGCACCGAGTGCACCACGTTGCGCGGTCGAACGCGTCGGCCGAGAGGCGTGGCCTCATCCCTACCAGCGGCCCCAGAATGATGCCATCGTCCGTGGGCGTTGCCGACGTCAACCTCACCGCGTCGTTGGTGGGGGGGTCCGCGGGGCGCCGAAACTCGCGGGCGCGCGTGGCCTCTCGCGCGGGCGACGCGCGCTCGCCCGGCGACCCGACCCAGCCGAATGCCATCACGGCGTGCCAGGACATGTAGAAGCGGAAAATTTTCACCTGTACCTTGAAGGAGCTATGTGTTAAAAGGAAAGTTAGTCAAGTGCTGTTGCTCTGTTGTGCGACAACAGCGGCGGCGCGTCCGAATTGCCGAGCCACGCCCTGCGCTCGCGCCCTGAATCTCCTGTCAAGGACCATCTGCAACTCGCTAGAAGCATATCCAAGGATCGCCACGACCTGGTGCAACGCGACCCTGATTACTCGAGCAAATACATCGCGAGGTGAACTGGCAGTGAAGACAGGGCCGACCAGGCCCTGGCCCCGCATCACTACGGCACCCCCAGGGCTTTACTAAGGCAGACCGCGGACTTCACTAAAGCGAGGAAGCGGCTGTACTGAACCGAAGAAGCGGCTTACTAAAGCAAGCAAGGCGGCTGGACTAAACCGAGGAAACGGCATTAGTAATGGCGCGCCGCTCCATGCATCCCGGGGGGGAAAAACTTCACTGCACTGCAGCGAAAAAGATGCTTGAGTAAAGCGGAGAGACGGGCGGGGTAAAACTGCGCACATAAATTTCGCTCCTCCCATAGAGTTTGGCGCGGGACTCCATGAACGAGGGCGGGGCGCAAGTTCGCCCGTGGGCCCGGGCCCCGTCGCCGCCGTCGCCGCGGTGTTCGTCGTCGCCGCCGTCGCCGTCGCCGCCGTCGTCGTCGCCGTCGGCGCCGACGCCGCCGTCGTCGTCGCCCTCTCCGTCGTCGTCGCCGCGACGCCCGTGCATTCGCATTATTACCAGCGGCGGGTCGCGCGCAACCGCGCGCGCTACTGCGCTCGCATTTCCCGCTCTTCCGACGGGAGCCCAAGCGGACATCGTACTTTGATTTGTCCATGTGCAACTGTTTTAAAGCAGCGGTGGGAAACAACGCCTCTGAATAATGGCGCGGCATGACGGCTACGTCGACGGAGGCAGACGCGATGTTGATTGCAGCGATATTGGTGGCGACGAGGGCGATGGCGACGGCAAGGCAAATGACGGCGCCGATGCTGATCATGCTGATGACGACGATGGCGCCATCGCAACGGCGATGTAGGTTTTGGAAGAATTTCGACGCGCGCGCGAGACCGACGGGCGCGAGCGGCCCGCGTGGATCTATTTGACAGGGATCGCGACCCTACCCCCCCAGCACGCGCGCAAGCGCGTTCCAATGATTTCGACGTGCGCGCGCGAGAGTCCCGCGCGGTTGTGTCTGCTGTAAGAGTTGAAAAACCTATGGTTTGCTCCGGAGCTCGCAGGAGGGCGCGAGCAGACTAGTCTTCTCACTGGAAACCCATTCGGCCGTCGGGGCCGCCCGGCAAAAAACCTCGGACCTTCGCAGATCGCGCCCGACCCTGGCGCGATGAGCACAGCGACGAAACAGGTTCTCCTTGCCCCTGCAGCCTCATCCGCCAACGTGGCTCATGCCATTCTCGCTTCGAGAGAAGGCCGAGGCTCCAGCGAGCCCAGTGCCCGCCGAACCGAGGCGTCGGCCTGCCACTTGCTCCCGCGCGCAAGCGGCGCGCTGGTCGGGGCCGCGGCGCGCGGGCGGCTGGCCGCGCCGGCCATCCGCTGCGCCCGGGCGCTGCCGCACGGGCGCGCCGAGAGCGGCTTCCACGAGAGGCTGTCGGGCGCCGAGGCGGGGCCCGCCGAGGCGGGGGGTGCCGTCGAGGGCGCGAGCGCCCCGCGCTGCCCGACGGCGCCGCGGGCGGGGCGGGATCGCATCGCGCGCGGCGCCGCCGAGCGCGGAGCTGCGGTGCCGTCGGTCGCGGAGGTCGGGCGCCGGCATCCTGAGGCGCGGGCTGCGTCCGATCCGACCGCCATCGCGACGAGGCGCGCGGGGGGGAAAAAGCGCGCGCTGGCGACGCGGGCGGCGGCGGCAGAGTGGGCCGAGCACCCAGGCGTCTCGATTGATCAGAGGGGATCGCTCATCACGGCGGCCGAGAGAGCGATCGCGCGGCTCGAGGTCGAGGACGAGAATGCGAAGATGAAACGCGGCAAGAAGCCTCCACACAAGAAGAGGAAGGGCGCTCGCAGCGGGTGCGTCTACCGGCTGGCGGGCGGCAGCGGGAATGTGTTCATGGCGCTGTGGGCACAGGGGAGCTGGGGATCGCGGAGACCCGTCTCGTTTCTGGCCTGGAGGCTGCGGCGCTTGTTCCGCCTTGGCCTCGTGTTCCCCGCGGGCTATGGCGGGGCCAAGTCGATCTACGAGACGGCCGAAGACGCGCAGGCCCTGTTCGACACCGTCTGGGAGCACTGCGAGTCGGGGGGCCTGGAGTGCATCTTCGCGGCGGCCGGAGGCGCGGTCCTTGCGGGGCACCTGCTCTGGGCCTGGCCCTGTGGCGGCAGCGCCAGGGACCTTGCCGTCGCTCGGACGTTCATATCCCGTGCATTTTTCGATTTCGTGTGCGTTTTTTCGTCAATACTCCAAGATGGTCCTCGTGATTTCTCGCCGAGAAAAAATGCACACGTCCAAGTGATGCCAAGGGACTCGGGCTCGGAGAACGGTTCGGTCGCGAGCGACGACGACGGCGTGGCGATGGGGGCGCAGGTGGCGGACTCGGACGACGAGCCCGGCCCCGGGCGGCTGTCCGCGGAGCTGTCCAACCAGCAGCAGGCTTATGTCGGGCGTGTCCCCCTACAGGGGGATTTTCGACGAAAAATTAAAACACATACCCCAAAAAGGCAACAAACAGGCAACAAAAACAATCAAAACATAGCCCCTGGACTATTTTTGGACAATTGTTTGACTCTTGCTGGGGTATGTCTTATTTTTCGTCGAGAATCCCCCGTAGGGGGACACGCCCGACTGAACAGTACACCCTGCGAAATGCTTTAGAAATCATGGGTTAAGAAATTCATGGTCTCAGAACTTGAATAAAAACCTAACATTTCTATCAAAATCTTAGGATTTACATTGAAACGTTAAGAATAATCGAGACTCTGGACGAAAACTTAGGTTTTCTTAAGCATCGCCTAAGGTGTAGGCGCTGCACCGTGCGGCGAACGACCTCGCAGGAGCCGTCCACAACCGGCCGAGGGGCCCGCCGCCGGGCACCAGGACTTCGGCATGCGATCGCGCTCGCGGGGATCTGAGCGAGCCTCGGACGCGGGGCCGCCCCGCCCCGAACCAGCACGTGGCGCGACGGAGGGCGACGCCTGGCCGACGTCGTCACAGATCGACGACTCCATCGCGAAGCTGAGCGAGCACGAGGAGGCCGTGAAGCAGGACACTCGACACGTGCCGCCATCGGTACTGGCTCGCCTGCGAGGTCGATGGACAGCACGGGCTCCTGGGAGCAGGTCGGCCAACAGGACGAAGAGCTGCAAGGCCGCATCCAGCTGCTGAAGGAGCCGCAACCCGCGCGACGGGCTCCTCGCTACCCTCGAGGAGTTCAAGCACGTGCGCATGGCCCGGAACGGAGGAGTGAAGACGAGGGTGACGACAACCGTCGTCCACAAGCTGCACCGTTCGGGGCGCGCGGTCAAGGTGGAGCTGAACGAGCGGCCGCGGCCGAAAGAGTTGCAGCGAGCCAGCATCAGCAGCGAGGTTACGATGTTGGCGATGGTGCTGGACCACGCGGTGGCGGAGGGCGCCCGCGAGCAGCTCATCAACAGCCCTGCCGCGGAGCTGGCTCGCATCGGGCTCTGCGCGAACTGGAAGACCTACGAGAACGTCAAGCGCATGAACGACTGGCAGAGGGCGAGGGGCCAGCAGACTGGCAGCAAATGGCGTTCCAAGGTGGACTGAGCGTTGGCGGACGAGTACATCAAGGTGGACGAGGGCCGCGAGTTCTCCAACTTGAGGGCCGACGACGGGGCGACGGAAAAACTGAAGCGGAGGGCGACCGTCGCCAAGCACCTGCAGGCCGCCAAAGGACGGCAGCTCGGCAGGGGAGCGCGCACAGGTTGAGGCCGGGGCTCCCGTGGCAAGCCCTGGCCAAGCGCACGCTTGAGGCGTTGGGCCACAGCTTCCGTATAGGGGGCTGCTGCTGGGCTTTCCCGGGGGCTCGAGAGCCTTTGAGGCAGCAGGCTGGCGCCGGGTCGCGGTTCCGTGGGCGTTCGGCCTCGGAGGCGGGGTCGAAATATTTTCGGGCCAGTCAGAGCTGGACATCGTCGAGCACGACCTCCACTACAACGACACCCGTTTCGCTCGCGTTGGGGCGCAGATCACCAGATGGCCCCACCTTGCGAAGATGATGGGCGAGAGGGAGAGCGACCCGCCGCGAACGCTACCCATCCTCCCATCCTGCCCCAAGACGGCTCCCCGAACGCCCCAAGACGGTCCAAGAGGCCTCCCAAACGCCCAGATGGCCTTGAAGATGACCCTGAAGCGCCCCAAGAAGAGGGCCCAAGAAGGCCCAGAGAGGCTCCCAGGACGGTTTCCGACGGGCCAAGAACTCCGTAAGACTGCCGAGGCCCCAAGAGGCCCCCTAAAGCTTACAAGAGGCCCCGAGAGGCCCCGAAGATGACCCCAGGAAGCTCCCAGGAAGTTTCAGAAATGACCGAAGAAGCTCCCAAGGGGTCTACTTGTTCCCTTCGTCCCCCACGTTTTCCCTTCCCCGAAGGGCTTCAACAACGGCTGGGGGAACGCATGGTCCAATAGCGTGGCCAAATTTTGCCCAAACGTTTGACCACACAGGCGCCTCACAACTGGCAGGGGGCGGCGGAGATTCGCCGCAGGCGTCGTCGATTGGGCAGGCAATGTGTCTGGGCCGCGCTGCCACAGAGCGGCCCTTGGGTCACTCTCTTGGCGACACTTGCGCAACCCTCGACATCCGCCTCCACTTTCCAGACCTTCCGCATGGTGGCCGCCGCCGCGGCGCGGCTGCCGCGGCCGCGGCGGCCGCCGCCGATGAGCGGCATCTGCCGCGCGGAGGGTGAAGAAATGAGATGGGTGTCGAAGGAGGTCTGACGCGAGCAGCTACGGACGCAGCCTGCGCGCCGCACGAGCTGTATCTGCACGGGCATACCATCCTAACACGCCGAGTCTGGCTGCGCCACGGTGTACATCACCTTGTTGAACCTCCGCTGCAAAATGCAATAAGAAACAGCGAACGACAACACCGCGATAAAGCCGACGGTGCCGACAAGCATCATTACACTCCACTTGTCTGTGAAACTCTCATGTTCGTAGATAAATTCCTGCACCTGCTCCAGGGCATTCTCCTTCCTCTGCGAGAAATTGAACATTTTGGTGGCGATGTCCTCTACGCCCGCAGATCTGGCCAGGGCAGTTTTGCAAGCCATCGAGAAGCCATCTGCCTCTTCCTTTACGTTTACCTTCAAGCACACCATCATTCGCGAATCTCCAGCAGGAGTGTCCTTACAGAACGACTTCATCTCATTGGCGCATTTGGTCCGGATCGTGAAGTCAATTGTCGCATGAGTGCCCGCCACCTTGGCGAACACGGTGACCTCCTTCTTACACTCCGCATTTGAGATGTCATCCAGTTTCTCCCTCAAACACTCGTGCCACCTTGCCGCACCGGCCTCGACGCCTTCGCAAAGGCGATTGATATCCTGGCGGCGAGAAGGAGGTAAGGGAAAGGCGGGCCTTGATACAGAAAACGTCAGAGGACGAAGAGAAGAAGAAGACGAATAATAAGAAGAAGCGAACGCGGATGAGAAAGAGACGGAAGAGAGAGATGACTGGGACGGGGATGGGCTTTTTTTCGAAGGTGGCGGCGACCGCCTACTCCCAGTCGTAACTGTTCCTGTAGCGTGACCCGCGCGCCCGCAAAACAATCAATCCTCCGCCCGACGCCGTGGACACACACCGCGGCGACATGAAAATCAGCCTCGCGAAGGGTCCAAGAACCGCTAGCACGTGAAACGAAGGGTGGCCCCGAAGCGTGTGAGAGGTGCGCCGCATGGGGCGGGGCCACCATGCAGACTTTGCCTCTGGGGCCTTCGGTGGAACTCCCCATGGGGCCACAAAACGCCTGAGAGGTGCGACGAAATGGGGCGGGCACGCCATGTGGACTCTGCCACTAGGGCCTTCGGTGAAGCTCGCAGTGGGGCCACGACAGCGTGGGGGGTGCGAGGAAATGGACGATCAGGATGATCAAACAGATCATGATGATGATGACGATGATGATGTTGCTGCTGCTGATGATGATGATGATGATGATGATGATGCTGACGCTGATCCAGAAGCTGATGATGCTGCTGCTGCTGCTGCTGCTGCTGCTGATGATGATGATGATGATGATGATGATGATGATGATGATGATGATGATGATGATGATGATGATGATGATGGGGAAGATCACGACGAGGACACGCGGAGGGCAGAGGCAGGGGTTGGGAGGAGGGGAGAACTGGAGGAGAACGGAGGCAGGGAGACGCGGGACGCTGCCTCCTCAAAACGAGGACCCGACACCACGAGATCGCGCACGGCAGGGCAGCACCACGACCGCGCGAGGCCCCGCCCCGCCTCTGCGCGGCACCCCCCGAGCCGGATCGACCTCTGCGGAGCGGGAGCCACGGGGCCTTCGAAGCTCGGGCCGGAAGCGCCCGACGTGACTCTTTGGCGTACACCCTGCGAAATGCTTTAGAAATCATGGGTTAAGAAATTCATAGTCTCAGAATTTTCATAAAAACCCAGAATGTACATTCAAATCTTGGGATTTACATTGAAACATTAAGAATAATCGAGACTCTGGCCGAAAACTTGGGTTTTCTCAAGCATCGCCTCGAGTGTAGGGCGCGAAAGTCCGAAAGTCGACGGCCTATCTCGGGTGCCGCGACCCTCCCGGCAAGCGCTCTGTTCAGGACTTCGAGGCAAAGGGGGGGCCCTCTCGAGGACGCAGCAGGATGACATGTATGAAGGAAAGCTCCTCCTCATGCGCCTCCTCCTCCTCATCCTCATCCTCCTCCTTCACCTGCGGCTCCTCCTCCTCCTCCTCCTCCTCCTCCTCCACCTCCTCCTCCTCCTCCTCCTCCTCCTCCTCCTCCTCCTCCTCCTCCTCCCCCTCCTCCTAATCCTCCTTCTGGTTCCCTCCTTCTCCTCCTAATCCTCCTCCCAATTCTCCCCTGATCCTCCTGCCCCCCCATCCTCCTCCTCCCTCCGAGTCGCTCTGGTACTGTCGCTGGCGCCTCAAGCCGGCTGGCCGTGGCCCCCCCAGGGAGGGCACTCGATGAGGCGCAGACGACAGAGGGCACGCCCAGGCCCGAACTCTGCCAGGAACCATCAGAGCTTGGGGAAATCTTGTGTCACTCGCCCTCCCCGTTTTCTGATTTACAAAAAAAAACCCTAATCCTTCGGAAAGGGGCCTTGGGTTAGTGAGGAATGGAAGAACGCCACTATACCCTGGGTTACAAGCGCCTGGTCGGTAGACCTCCTGGGAGCTCCCACAGGCCAGGGAGCCGCCAGGACGCCGCGCGGCACGCGCGATGCGCAGGGTTTACACTGTCAGCCCACAGGAGATTCATCGCGCAGCGCCTCATAAACCAGGGTAGGGGCCTTTTTTTCTACGCCATTGAAGTTAGGTGTGTCGAAAACATGAGGAATAGGGCCTCTCTCCTGCAGATGCATCGGACCAGACCGCCCAGACGTTGTGTTCCTAGTGCAGAGGCGGCGACTCAGTGCGGCCACGTCACGGCTTCTTGGCGGCGCGCACAAGGGGGTGGGGGGAGGGGGGAGGGCTTCTTAGAAGCAGGCTGCTTCTTAGAAGGCGCCGGCCTTACATCTATAGATAAGGCCCGCGCCTTCTAAGAAGCAGGGGTGCTTCTAAGAAGCCCTCCCCCCTCCCCCCACCCCCCTCTGCGCGTGGCTGAGCTTCACTGTGTCAGTGGGGTTAGGCGTGCTTTTTATTCTCGATGACCTTCCTTATTTTCATGTGCGCCCTTTGGGACAGCGCGAGGCCCTCCGCGCCGCCCACCTCCCTGCCAGAGCCACACCATCCGAGGGATGCAGACTAATTTGGGGGCGGGTCCTGACCAGCGGTTGCGGGGGAGGGGGGGGGTGCTGCTGTGACCGCGTGCTCCCTCAATTATGGAGCAAACACCGAGCGATAGTTGCAAAGCGTACGTCGTTGCCTACATCCCAAAGCCAATATACGAGCCAACGGGATGAGAGGGAGAAGGACACGCTGAATTAGAGAATGAAATGCATCATTGCACCTTCTGACTTTATACCGTCACACGCAGACAACTTTCGGCATCGCATTATGGATTGCCTCTGGCCTGCAATTTCTGGATCGGGGGGTTTGACACTGGCCAACTTGTGACCTATGGCTCAGGGCATTCCGCTAGTCCTTGAGACTCGCTGCTGGTGCCGAACATGCAGACGAACTGCGGCTGGCCGTAAAGGGATGGGGAGTAGGAACAATCATTCAGAACACCAGCGGGAGACTCTGGCTCCTCGTTCTCCCTCCACATCCTCTTCTCCTCACCATCAACCTCACCCACCCGCGCTAGTCCTCGGCCTCCTTCTCATCTTCTCAAACTTTTTACTGATGGTCCGCCTGGTCTCCAGCGGACCTCCAAGAACACGGCAACAAAACTTCGGCGTTGAATTCGCCAGCGTCGGTGCTGGCGGTGATTGTCTGGCGCCACACACGGGGGCAATGGCTGGCAACAATGTCATTGCAGGCCGCATGTTTTTGAAGGGCGGCGAACCTTTCCGTGATCCCAGGACTGGGTTGGCAAAGATGTGGACCCCGCCCCCGCAGTACGGCGCTAGCGAAAGCGCGGCCTGCTTTAAGGCCGCGGGACGTGCCAGCCGCGAAGCGGTTGAGGCGGGCCCTCAGGAGACGATGGCGATGATGGCGGCAGCGGTGCAGCCCCCCCCCATTTTGCTGCTGCGCTGGCCGCGCGCTCCTCCCGCCGGCGGTGACACGCCAGGCGGGCCCCTCCTTCCGCCACGCGAAGCGGGCCTCGCCGCCGGTGCCGTAGGACACCGAGGCAAAGCCCAGGGTGGGTGGGCAAAAGAGGGCCCCTTTGGGCCCTGGGAGGGCTTTGAGCCCCGAAGGCTTGAGCGGGAGAAAGGGAAAGGGAAGGGCAAGCAGAGGCAGGAGCAGGGAGAGAGGAAACCCAAGCCGACTGGGGAGGGCGGGGTCCAACCGTTTAGGACAAACAACTAAGACCCCGCCCCCACAGTGCGGCGCTAGCGAAAGCGCGGCCTGCTTTAAGGCCGCGGGACGTGCCAGCCGCGAAGCGGTTGAGGCGGGCCCTCAGGAGACGATGACGATGATGGCGGCAGCGGTGCAGCCCCCCCCATTTTGCTGCTGCGCTGGCTGCGCGCTCCTCCCGCCGGCGGTGACACGCCATGCGGGCCCCTCCTTCCGCCGCGCGAAGCGGGCCTCGCCGCCTTTGTTCTATCATACGGGTGCTGCTGCCAGTGCCCCCGCACACTGGCCGCCTGGCGGGTTCTACGCGCCGGCGTGCTGTGTGGGCGCCCTGATGGGCGTCGCCAAAACTGGGTGCCAGGCGTTGTGTTGCCGGCACCGTCTAGGCACTGAGTCACGCATCGCCTGGCGCGTGCGCCGGCGTGCGTGTGAGGGCCCGACTGGCCCTCTGTCTGCCGACTGCCGCCAGGCAACTGATGCCGGCGTGCGCGGCTGTCCTCCGTGAGGCTAGGCCTTGGGCTCGCGCCGGTACCTTGATTGCCGGCGGAGCCCGACCTCGGGCTGAGGCCCGAGGGTGTCGTCGCTGGCGCTTGGCGCGGGCCGGCACTTGGCGTCCCCGTCTGCGCCGCGGCCTCCAGATCTCCCGGCTCCCTGCCTTCACAAGTGCCCAAAGTGCACGGGGCGGGCAGGGTCCGGCCCCTGACAGAGGGGGTTCCCCGGGCCGGCGCTGGGGCGCGGGCCCGCGCCTGCGCATGAATTCGAGCGCTGCGGCCACCCGGGCCGTCAGACTGCCAGCTACTGTAGCACAGCTGGCGCCAGTATGCCCGGCACGCCCAGGCTTGGTATGGAGAGCCGGCGTGCCAGGCGGGTTCCAGCGTGATCCTCGTCCAGGGCTGCAAGGGGACCCACAGTATCCCAGGCGCTAGTGGGGCCCTGACGGACGGACCTGCACGCATGCTTTTGCCGTGAGGTATTAGCCAGTGCTGAAGGCACGGGCGGGTGTACCCTGCGAGCGCGCGGCTACTCGCCGGCGGGGCAGGTGGCTGGTGGCTGCGCCCAAGCACGCACGGCGTGAAGCCGGCGGCTTGGGTTGGGCGCACGCCAGGTGCGTAAGCACCGGCGGCGCCCGCTGCGGCCTCTCATGGGCTCTCGCGCCTGGCGCTCTCGGCGCCGGCGGCAGCTCTGCTGGGGGCGCTGTCCTTCGCCGGGTTGGTCAACGAGGAGTTGTCCCTGGCCATCTTGCCGGAGATGCCCTTCATCGGCTCGTGCGACTCCCACAGGTAGCCGTGGAACGCGTCTGACTGCCAGCGCCCGAATCGGCGCACTCGGGAGAGGTCCTCGGTCACGTGGTACATTGCAGTTGCCCCGCCGATCCTCAGGGAGTGGCTGCCGATCTCTTCCCTGGAGAGGCCGGCGGCCAGCCCCGCGACCGTCAGGAAGTGCTGCACCTCTGCCCTGCGGATCGGTGTACCTGGCGCCCAGCGGAAAAGGGGCAGCCGTTCCTCGGTGCCCTTTATCCGCTGAGGATGGTGAGCCTGGAGCCGCTCCATCGCCGCGATCGGGCAGAGCGATGTGCCGGCGCGGTAGTGGTTCCTCACCGTCCCGACGTTGAGCTGGTCCGTCTTGCTGCCCTTGATGTAAATCACCATCTCGTCGGCGTCCTGGAAGCTTGCCACGCGCCTCCCCTCCTTCTTGGGCTCCACGTCCTCCCCGTGCAGCACGCGCTCGAAGGACCGCGAGCGCCCGTCCTGGAGGAGGTACTCTGAGGCCCTCAGGAGGAAGAAAAACGCTGTCACGATGGCCGCCCAGATGACCACGGCATCCTCCTCGGGGAGCTTGGCCTCCTGCTGGAGAAAGCCGCGGAGCCATTCGAGCATGGCTGGCGTGACGGGCTTCTTCCGCTTGGTCTCGGGCCCCTGCCAGCGCTTCAGCCCTGCCAGCGTACTCCAGAGGCGGCCTCTGTGGAGCAGGGGGTCCGAATAGCCAGCCACCAGGTGGGCGTAGCGCACCGCGAAGAGCTTCTGCTTGATGGTCCCCTCGGTCCTCCCGACGACCCGCGCTAAGAGGACGGCGAAGTTGATGAGCGCCTCTTCATCGGCCAGGCGCTCCTCGCGATCACGTCCTGGGAGCCAAGGGCTGAGCCCCTGCGCCTGGCGCACGGCAACCCAGAGCCGCCATCCCCCCTCGTAACCTGCCCTTGTGCCTTCACTGAGTTTCTGCAGCATGGCCTCCATCTTCTGCTGCGCGAACCAGCCGGCGTAGTTGGCTCCGCCAGGCTCAGCGCGGCCGGCGGGGGCGAGCTCCTTCCCGGGGTAGTTGGTCTTCCGAGCCACGCCCAGCGCTTGCGGTCTCACCAGGTCGGTGGCTGGCATCTCTTTGGCACGCCGGGGGCTCTTTTTGCGAGGACTTTTCGAGCGTGTCACACTTTTATCCAGCTTGACCTTCTCGGCGGCTGGGGCCTCGCGGGGTCCGATGAGCGTGTCCTCGTCGATCATCTTGAAGCGGACTGCCTGGGCGCGCCGGCGGTTCTTGTGCATCTCGTCGGTGAGCGCTCCTCCGGCCCTCACCTCGTCCTCTGCTGCCAGTGCCAAGGCGGGCTGATCCGGTGCCTGGGCCCAGGCGCGGAACCAGCGCTTGGTGGCCTCCCACGCAGCTTGCTCCTCTGGGTCATGGCACACCCCGGCCCGCTGCGTGCTGGTGCTGTCGAGAGCCTCTGTCACCGCGGTCAGCACTGCCTCCGCGGTCCTCGGCGGGAGCGCCCTGGCGGCGCCCTTGAGGAGTTCGTCCTCGGTGAAGCCCTGGGCTCGCAAGTGGGTCCACTCGTCGTTGGTCCCTCCCTGCGCTCGCCAAACCTCTTGGGGCGTCAGGGCGCGGACCGTGCCTCCGCCCCCTCCGGTGACACGGAGGAGCGTCGCCCCGGGTCCTTGGAGCTCCGCTCCAGGCCAGCGGATTGTGCCCACCGGCCCCTCCTCGCTGTAGATCAGGTGCTTCGCCCCATCCTTCTTGAGGTGCCCGACCGGCTTGAGGAGGAGGGGGTCGCTGGTGGACTGGATGCGGGGGTCCCATGACACCTCGCCTTGTTGGTCGAGCCACAGGTGGTCCTTTCCCTTGTCCAGGAGGGGCTTGACGCTGGCAGCTCGGGAGCAGGCCGGCGGCATGTTAATGCACGCCAGGCCCACCCCCGCTTTCCGACGCCCGCCCACGAGCACCCGCCCGGTCCGCGTCGTGGCGTCCCCGTGGTGCGTGCAGACCACCTCGAACTTCGAGACCATGTAGCCCAGCTGCTTAAGTGCCTTCTCGAACCTGGCTGTGTCGACCCCGGTCGGGGCGTCCACGACCACCACTTCAGGGCTCTCCTGAGTTGCTGCGACGAGGAAAGCCTCCATCTCTCGGCCCTTGGGGTCCAGGGACAGCGACGCCATGAGCCATCCCACCTTCTGGTTCTCCTCGGGCTCCGATCCCCCGAGGCGCTTGAAGGCCTTCGCGTACGGGTTGATGAGGCTCCCCACTTCTCGACCCAGCTTCCCGCGGAGCGGGAGAGCTCTCGGCAGTCCATGTCCTCGCTGAAGTGCTCGGTGTCGAAGGGCAGCCTCAGCCACGGGGCCCGTCTCTCCAGGGAGCCTGAGAAGGCGCTCCTTGGCGTCCTCCAGTATCTGGCCCCAGGCTGCGGGAGGCTCTAGGCGCGTCCACCCTGAGGTGGCCAGCGTGTCGTGAACCTTCTTGACCTCTTCGCGGGTAAGCCAGTCGGCCACTTCATTATGGTAGGTCCTCACGAAGAACGAGACGATGCGGCATCCGTGCATGGCTTCGATCCTTTCCACCAGACGTATCAGGTGGCGGGCCAGGGCGTTCTTGGGGCTTCTCTTGGTGAGCCAGGCCTTCACATTCTGGTTGTCCGTGACGTAAAATACCAACTCGCCTTCCCACTTCGAGCCCTGCTTCGTGGCCAGCGCGACCACCGCCAGCAGCTCGACCACCGCTATGATCCAGCCTTCCTCGCCACTCTCGCCTCTGACCGCGTGACTCAGGGCCTCGAGCAGTGGTCCGGCGTCCGTTGCCATGTACTCCGGCGTCGGAGCGGCATCCCCTGCAGTCGCGCTCCCCCAGTCGATGGCACCGATCGAGGAGGTGGTAGCATCTCCGCCCGTCCACCTTGTGGTACGTGCTGTCCCTGGCAAGGCGAGGCGTTCGCGCACCGACAGGGCCTGCGTGAAGCTGGCCTGGAAGGTCGTGCTCCAGGCCTCCGGGACGTCGAAGAGCATCCTCAGAAACCCCACTGACGCGTCCCACTCCTCCCAGGCGAGCTCGACTTCCTCAGGCGTACCCTTCGGTTCTGCCCAGCTCGTCCCGCTGCTGAGGAGTCGGTCCAGGGCGGGGAGCTCGGGGCGGAGTGCTGGCTGTGCTGACGCCCAGAACTGGGCACAGCCTCGCAGCTCTTGGGCGACCTTCAGCGGGGCCCGCCTGGATCCTCTGAGCTCCGGGAGGGCGAGCAGGTACTGAGCTTTGATGCATTTGGGTTCTGGGAGCCGGACCACCTTCGTGTCGAAGTTCATGTGGAGGCCCCGGATCAACTGCTCTGCCGCGAACTCCCCCTCGACGTCCAGTTTCTCCTCGTTAACTGCGTCCGGGCCCCAGACTCGCTTCATGGCCCCGTCGAGCTCCTCGGCCGAGAGCCAGGGTCGGAGGCCCACCAGCGGCTCGAGGACGACCCCGTCGTCCATGAGCCACTTGGAGGCGTACCTGACGGTATCGTTGATCCTGGGCGCCGGCGGCTTCCTCCTCTCGTGCTCGCTCTTGGCCGCCCAGGCGAACGCCATGTGCTCGCCCGGGCTGCCGGCCCAGCCGAAGACCAGCACGCCGTGGATCAGGATAACTCGCCCTGGCACCCCGACCTCCTTGCCCGGGAGCGTCGTCCCGAACTCTGGCACGGCAGCTGGCTCCAGGTGGTGCCACTTGAAGGCCCTGGCCACGTCGCGCTTCGCCACCACCTGCTGGACGCCCGGGTGCCTCGCCCCCACCAGAGGCTGAGCCTCGCAAGCCCCCTGTGGAGGGGCTGCTTCGCTGGCGGGTGCTGCTCCTTCGGGGAGAAGGCGTTGGCCGCCCGCATGTCGTGGATCGGCCGGCCCTCTTTCGAGATGGTCCGATCCGGCAACATCTTGGGGACCCTCCCGCTGGGCGACTCGACCAGCGCCGAGGCGGCGAGCACGTCCTCGACCTCGTCCGAGGCCCAGAGGACAACGCCGTAGCGGCTGTCCTTCCAGGCCTTCTCGAACATCTCCAGCGCGTGGTCCACCGCCGAGGAGTGCGACTTGGCCTGCGTGCGCGTCCGCTCCTCCGTGCGTCGCACGGGTACTCCCCCGGTGGCCATAACCCGGAGGTAGGCGGCGTGGTGCGGGTCCAAGGACTTCTGCACGTCTTCTTGGAGTACGCCGCCCAGCGGGTTCCCATGGACCTCCTCCCGCGCGTGCTTCAGCAACTCGGCAGCCCTCTCGATGCTGCCGGCGAGGCGGAGGAGTGAGTTGCCCCGCTTCACGACCTCTGGCACCTTCTCGGGCTGGAAGGTGGGGTGGTCCGCGCACCACTTGACGTAGTCGCGCGCCTCCTCCTGTGCCCTCCCACCGCTCGGCGCCGCCGGCGCCTCCCCCAAAGGGGGTCCCCCACAGCGGCCTCCCCGCGGAGGGGATGGCCAAGGGGGCGGCATCATCGGCGGCATCCCCGGCGGCCGGGCGAGTTGCCCAGGGAGAAGCGGGCGCCACCCTGGAGGTCTCACCAGGGGCCTGACTGCGTGATCTGGGGGCACGAGCGGCCTGGCTGGATCATCTTGGCGGGGTCTGGGCTGCGATGGCTCTCCCTTGGAGGTGGCGCGCAGCTGGGCACCCAGTGATCTCGGCTTGGGCCTGAGTGTGAGCTTCTCTCCGGACGTCCCTGCGCTGCCGGCGTCGGCCCCCCCAGTAGGGGGGTCTCCGCTGAAGGTCGTCGACCTGCCTGCGGCACGCCTGGCTGCTTCCACGACTGTCATGGCCGAGCGGCTTCTCCTCGTTGGTGCGGCCTTCTGGGGGATCGTGGCGGGGAGTCTGCTCTTCCGATGCTGGGCTGGGTCTGAGGGGGTCTCCAGTCCCTCGGGCGGTGGAGGTGCACTCGGCGGTGGCTCTGCGCCTGCGGCGGGGGCGGGGCCTCCACTGCCGCTGGCCCCAGGAGAGCTCTGGAAAGTCTCCTCCCTGCTCCGCCTGGCCGCCTCCGCTTGCCCGGGCCAGAGGCTCAGGGGATCTGGGTCCTCTGGGAGGGGGGGGTCTATTCCCTCCTCGGTCCTCGCGTGCGGCTTCTCCACCACCTCGTCTTCCGAGCTCTCGTCGGAGTCCTCGTCGTCGCTCGTGGGTTCCTCCTCCGCCTTCTCGTACACGATTCTCTGGCGCTTCCTTGCGGGGGTGTCGTCCAGCTCCCCTGCTTTCACCATCTTGCGGGTCAGCTTCTCGAGGATGTCAACGCACTCGCTCGCGATCTCGCCTTGCTCCTCGTAGGGGGTGCCGGTCCAGCTCCGCGGTAGGTCCTCGAACATGGAGCTGATGCCCTCGATCAGGAGCTCCCGCGCTCTCCTCCTCCGATCAGGACCCGTGGGATCGTCAGCTGGAACCCCGAGCAGGTTATTCAAGATGCACTCCGCTTCGTGGCACTTGTTCTCCCCATCCAGGATGGCTGAGGGCAGCGGGGTCTCGTCCTCCCAGGCTGGATCGAGAGGGGTGGCCGCGCCCTGCCCGCTGGGGGGTTCTGAGCTGGCCCGGCGGGGATGCCTGGCTTGCGCTTGCTCTGCTCCGCGCTTGCCGGCATCCCTCGCACGACGGGCCCGACGGCGCTCCTTAGCCTCTGCCAGCTGTATTTGCAGCTCCTTGATGCGCTTCTCCTCCTCTTCCAGGACACCTACCTCGGCGGCCTTGGCGGCTTCGAGCTTCCTCCTTATGCTCTCCAGCTTGATGCTGTCGGCTGAGCTGCCTCCGCTGCTGGACCCTCCAGCGGGCGCCTCGCGGCTTTGTCTCTGGAGGGCTTGGGCGGCAGCCTGCTGGAAACGCCTCCCTCCTGAGTGCGGCGGGGGGGCCCGCCTGTTCCAGACAGCGCCAAGCTCTGGGCTGCCAAAGCCCTGGAAGCTGACGCGGTCGGCGATCCTCAGCGCGACGCTGCGGTGGGACGCGGGGGTGGCCTCGCTGCGGTGCCACGGCGCCTCCTCACGCTCCTCGTCCGCGGCCCTCTTGATCCAGCGCGGCGCCCAGGCTGCCCAATTCTCGATGTCCTCTTTCCCGATCCACAAGATCAGGCGTTCCCCGGGCTCGACACGATCGTCGTCTTCTAAGGGAGGTCCCTCGGCTCCTGCGGTGTCCCCCTCGTCGGTGTAGACGAACAGGCGAAGCTCCTCGGGGCTGAGGACGTCGTCGCGCAGCCATCTGCAGGTTATGAGGACGCTCTGGAGCTCGTGCGCGTACATGGGGGCCCCCGGGATTGGTATCCATCGGCCCCCACGCTGTGGAAGGATCACCTTGACTGGCTCATCGGCTTGCTGCTCGGCTTGCCTGGACTTCTTGACCCTCCTGGGCGGCTCCTTCTCTTCCTCTTCCTCCTCTCCTTCTCCTTCGTCTCCCCCAGGTTCGTCGTCTCCGCCGTCTCCTCCAGGGCCCGGTGGTGGTGCTCCTCGGTCGGGATCCCTCTTTCTCGCCTTGTTGCGTTTCCACCCTCCTCTCTTCTTGCCTCTGTTCGCGCATTGCCATTCTCTGAGCTCAGCTGGATGGTCCTCCTCCGCCTCCTTCTCCGTGACTGGCCCATCCTGGAAGTGAAAAGGAGGGGGGGGTTCCGCCAGGTGAACCCCGTCACCGGCTCCCGCCGCCATCTTGTCTCCGGCCCTCGTCGTGACGATGGGCTCAAGCTTCTTCAGGAGCTTCGCGGGGGGGGTCCCCGCTCCCGCAGCCTTGACGACCTCGGCCCAGGCAGCGCACAGCCTCGTCGGGTACTGGCCGGCGTAGCGGGTGCGACGAAGTCCACGCTGACCGACCTGGAAGCCGAGGGTGCTCAACTCCTCCCGCAGTGCTTTGGCCAGTGGGGGAGCTCCGCTGAGGACGCGCCCGCCACCGTGCAGGCACGGGGGCGACCGGTGTGAGATCTTGGCCACGAAATTGTCGGCCCGATCACGTCCGTAGTACAAGGCCACGGCGCCCTCCGGGAGGTCCTCGAAGGCCTTCCCGGCGCGTGGTTCGACCCGGCTCCAGTGGAAGTTCACGGGCCCCAGCTTGCCGACGAGGTCGTTCAGCGGGCGCAGCAGCTCGGGTCCGAGCTGTGGGGTTTCCAGGGTCTTGGTATCTGCGGCGAGACCCTGAGCCTGCACGCCTGCCAGGGCTAATCGATTGGTCAGGCTCAGGATGTCCTTCTGCTCGGGCTGACTGAGCGAGAGCTTGGAGGGGTTGTAGTGGTCGATCTGGGCCTGGGTCAGGTCGTAGGGGAGAGGCCCTTCCAGGGCGACGTGTTCGTGCTGGTTGGTGCAGCGCCTCGCCAGAGAGAGCGCCCAGGGGTAGAGGCCCTTCGAGACCATCCAGAACGTCAGCTTGCGGTGCCGTTTCGCAGGCTCCTCTGGGGGCCCTAGCCCCCACTCGCACATGGCGACGGAGATAATCCGTGCTCCTGTGCGCTTCTGCAGCTGCCTGGTCCTGGCCCTGTCCCAGATCTTCGGGCAGCGTCCGTCGCTGGCCGTGTTCTCGAGCATCCACTCTCGATCGTTGGCGTCGAGGCGCTCGCAGAGGTCGGCGGCAAAATCGGTCATGATGTTGCTGTCGATCTCCGCCTGGACCGTCCCGTCGCCGTCCGGGTGCTCAAACGTGCGGGTCCCGCCGTTCTTGAGGCACCAGGCTGAGTGGGTCGTGCACGGGGGGGCCAACTGGTAGACGTTCGCCTCGTCGGGGCCTGGCGCTGCCCCAGCGTCGAGGAGGAGCCTCTCTCGCACTTGGGGGTCGAGGATGTCGTGCTCCTCCTGGGGCCCGGTCTGGGCCAGGGGGTCCTGGAAATACTCGACTGACGGAGCCGTCTGGAGTCCAGCTTCTCGCATCGCCTTGGTCCAGTTCCCTGTCCCTGCGAAGATCTCGCGAGTGCGGATGCCCCACGCGAAGGCGGGTCTGCGCAGGAGCGGTGCGAGGCCGGAGAAGTCCTCCTCCTCGAGCTCCTGGTTCCCGACGGCGCCCTCACGCGTTGGGAGCTGAGCCTGCTGCATACGTTTGCAGTGCATGCAGGGCGGGGGCCGGCTCGGGATCACGGGCCCCGCGACCTCCTCTGACTCCAGGTACATCTCCCAGCCGACTGTGAGTAGCTCGCGGACGGGTTTCCCAGCTAGCGTCCAGGTCTTGAGGATCTCCCCAAATGCCCGGCCTCGCTTGTTGGGACTCTGGCCGCCGATGACCGGTGGCCTGAGCACCCGCATATGCCCTCGGTGGATCATGACGTGGACCTCCCTCTCGCTGGTCTGCGTCGGCAGGACGGAGTCGATCTCGAGCTGGTTCCAGTGGTTGATCCTCCAGACCCGGACGGTGGTCGTGTTGAGGGCACTCAGGGGGAAGACCGAGATGCACCTGAAGTCCTTGTCGTGGTGCGGGTGCTGGACATCATGGCAGTGCATCCGGAGCTCGGCTTCACGTGGTGAGACGAAGGGAGGTGCGTCCCCCAATGCGGCGGAGGCGGTGGTGGCTCCATCCCACAACTCGCGGCGGAGCTGAGCAGCCAGGGCCTTCACGGCCGGCGCATCAGGCTCCTTATCCCCCCAAAGCAGGGCGGCCGCGATGTGGAGCACCAGACACTGCCTGAGCTCTGCGTCGCCTTCCTTGAGGCCGAGCCGGGTTCTCATCTCTTCGTCGGGCTGAAGCTCGTCCTGGAAGTCGAGATAGTCCCATTCTTGATCTTGCACCGTGAGCTTCCCGCGGCCAACTCCAGCCTCCTCGTCCCAGGAGGCTCCTTCAATGCTGAGGTCCTGAGTGCTGCTCCTCCCCGCCTTTGATCCCAGCCTGTCGAGGGCCCGACCGGCTTCCTCGGCGAGGGTTGGCCCCCCGTCCCGAGTCGCCTCCAGCAGTACTTCCTCCAAGCTCAGGGAGATGCCCTCTGAGCTGGCGCGTGCGAGCCTGGCCAGGGCGTGTGAATGCAGGTAGTCGCTGATGTCGCCCAGCGTCGCGATGGTCCCGCTCTCCAGGATCTTCTCAATGATGTTCCATCTTTCGAGAGCAGCGGGATGAGTCGTCTCACTGGTCCCCTCCACCGCGGGCGCGTTGGCGTGGGCGTCCAGCAACCAGTCCTCTTCGGGGCCCTGGACGGCTTGCCTGAGCTCCTCCTCGAGGGCGGTGGTCTGAATCTCGTCGAAGGCAGCTGGGGGGGACCAAACAGCCGGCGAGCCTCCCGCTCGGCTGCCCCCCGCAGGGGCCCCGGGACCTTCTCCGGCGCCTCCCCCAGCCCTTTTGCTGTCTGCTTCGGCCTTGGCCTGGGCCCTGAGCTGAGCCACCCGCCCGTCGACCGAGGCGGGGTCGACCTTAGCGCCAGACTTCAGGCCGCCGCGCCTGATGAGCTGCGCCTGCACGGTCCAGTCCAGGCTGCCAAGCCCCTTGATGGCCTCGTGGGAGTGGGCGCAAGTCCCTGCCGCCTTGGGGCAGCCAGCCCATGTGCAGGCGTCCCAGCAGATGACCTTCCCGTTCTTGTCCCGGGGGGCATGCTTAACTGAGCGCCCGATCTCGCTGGATGTCAGCGCCTTCCCTGCTGGGTACGCCCGGGCGGCGGGCCGCTTCTTAGCAGCAGCCTTCTTGACGGCGGCCCCTGCCTTTCCAGTGCCTGGGCCAGCTCCGGTGGGCGCCTCCTGGTCTGCTGGGGTGTGTTCGTCGGCCTTCCCAGCCTTGGGGGTCCTCGAGGGGCCGGCGTGGAGGTTCTGATGAAGGAACCTCTGCAGCCGCCGGGCCTGGCGAGGGACGCACACCACCTGGTAGTACCCGTCCGGTGCGTCGAGGTCGTACACGTTCGGGAAGGTCAGCCACGCACTCCCAGACGGTCCTGTAGGGGCGAGGGCGATGGTTTTGATGTCCTCCCGGCGCGGGTTGGTGAGCCCCAGGATGCGGCACACCTCCCTTCGCTTTTCCCGAAGCTGCTCGCACCAGGTTGCAGCAAGCTCCTCCCAAAGGCTGTACACATAGTCTGCTGGGAAGGCCACGTCGTCCTCCTCGTAGGCAAGGCGGAGGGTCTCCAGGGCTCGGCGTCGCTCGGGCTCGTGCATCCGCCCGTAGACCAGCCCGAAGACGGTGATGGCGTTCTCGGCCTGCCTCACCCACTGAGAGAAGACGACCGGGTGCCGAGGGCGCGGCTCGAGCTTGCACGTGGTGGGCATGGTGTAGGCGTCGAACACCTCTGCTTTGCAATGGGGAAAATCGGCCACGGAGATCGACCACTCGGCCAGATCCTCGTGGCCCCGCCCCCCCCAACAGAAGGCGGCGATGCCGTGCGCCATCCTGTTCGTCACCGTCGTCGGCCAGTTCACCGCCTGCATCACGTGCTTCGCGTGCTCGCAGGCGCGCTTGAGGCCATGGAACAACTCCCGCCCGGTCAGGGTACCGCAGACCTCTACGTCGAGGGTGTCGCAGCCCCGCGTCAGGTACACGTCCAGCTCCTCGGCCCGTCCGATGGCGCCGAGGGTGCCCCGCTGCGCTACTTTCTCTTCCTCGCCGGACCTGCGGAGGCTGTCCACCGCCTGCAGCAGCCGCATGTTGTCCAAGTGCTGCTGTTCTTGACCGTTCTGGAGGACTTGCGCGTAGGTGGAGAAAGCGGCTGAGGGTTCACCTTCCCCGGCTCCTGCGGCGTACCTACGATCTGGCTGCCCTGGGGTTTTAACCAGTCCTCCGTGGCCATAAGCGCTCCTGTTAGTGAACATCTGCCCGAGATTCGGTACAAGGCCGGGCATCACACCTGGCGGAGACAAACGAGTCGCTCCCGGCACGCGCACGCCAGGCGGGGTAGCCGGCGGCGGCAATGGCGGAGCGCTCGTGGCGGCGTCCAGCCCAGGGGGAACTCCAGGTGGGCTGGGCTCTTGGCTGGCATCGGGCTTGCGCTCGGTGTCTAGCTTCAAGAGGCCACTAGCGAGGGGTGGGTTCACCCCTTCATCTTTTTCGGCTCGAACCCGCTCCAACTTTCTTTCCCACCTGTCGATGTGCGCCTGGTACTTTGTCCGTTCCTCGGTCCCGCTGCTGCGCATGAGACGCTTGGTGTACTTGATGAGATGCTCCAAGACCACGGTGATGTCCTCGTCGTATCCTGCCGCCACGCTCTGCAGCGCGGAGGCGTCGTCCGATCCTTCTTCGTGAGCGGCGAGGCACAGCCCCAGCATGGCCTCCCCGGTGTTCTCCTCTTCGTGGTCCTTCCCCGCCGGGCTGCGTGAAGAGCGCCGAGGGGCTGAGGAGGCCAGATCACCCTCCTCGCCCAGGCCCCACCCGACGCCGAATGGGGGCTTGGGGGAACTGCTGCGATCAAGCCTCGCCCAATGCTTCTTGAGCTGCGTGTCCAGCTCGTCGGAGGTGGGCTGCGGTACTCCGGGGGCATCACCTGAGGTGCCCGCTGGATGCCGGTACACGAGCAAGTCCCCGCGGGCCCGAAGCCGAGCCCACTGAGGGCGGCCGATACGCTTGGTCTTCCCGCCGACGGGGACCCCGTTCCAAGGACGCAGCTTCTCCCACATGGTGCTGCTCACGACGACGCCGTGCACACCGATCCCCATCTCCTCGGCCCCAAGTGGTGGGTGATACAAGAGCTCCTCCAGGTAGCCTGCGGGGGGCCTTCCCTGGTCGCTGGCGACGGGGGCATACTCGATCCCCGCGGTCTTGAGGGTGAAGCAGACGTTCTCCTGGCCTTCCGCGGAGTAGTCTTTGCAGTGCGGCTCCTCCACGTCTACTACAGTCGTGCTGCCATCTCCAGTGGGCCCTCCCCCTGGACGGGACTTCCCCAAGAAGATAACCCATTGCGGGCCGGCGGCCCAGTGGACTCGCACACGCAGTACGAGAGAGTCACCCTGCTCGATCTCCTCGTCGGGGGCGGGGCTGGCGTCTCGCGGGAGGGGCACCCTCGGAGAAGGCGGCGCTTCGAACCTGACACCAACAGGTGGACCTCGCGGAGAAGCTGATGCCTCTCGTCGGTGTTGCCCAGGGGCTGCGTGTCCACGATGGCCCTCCGGTCCCCGTACTCCGTCTGCGGGGGGAGCTGCGTTGACTGGGACGCCCTGCTCGCGCGCCCGTGGGCTGCGACTGCGAACCGTCCGACGCCGCAAGCCCGAGCTCGAGAGGAATCCGCGGCCCGGGACGGCTGCCGCTGCCTGCGCTGCTCGACCTGCTTCTCCACCCAGATGATGAAGACATAGTGGTACGCCCTCTGCGTTGCCAACTGCCTGGCGGTAGCAAGTCACTTGCGAGCATTTGTCACGGTATCGAGATGCTCGGTAAACCTGGGCATGATGTGCGCAGAGATGGGCGAACGAATTCCGCCCGTCGCTGGGTGGCGGGAGGTCCGAAGCTTGCCCGTCTTCGAAGAGCAGGGTGGTCGGCTCTGCCTCCGCGGCGTCCCTGCAACCGTCGGGTGCCAAGGGGCGAGCGCCGCCACGTAAAACGATACCCACCCGAACAGCTTCACATGGCCTGTCCTCGGCCTCCACTTCCGACTCTGACTCCTGATCCAAAACTTCTGCGATGCTCCCTGCAACGCCTGGCTCCGCAGCGCCTGTCTTGCGACGGCGGCGTCGCCGGCAGCAGAAGGAGCAACCGCAGGAGAGGATGCAGTAAAGGAACACGATCACTTTCCAGATGGCTCTCCCCAGGTCGGCGACGGTCCGCCAGAGCAGGAAGACGCCCCGGCAAGAGGTGAACCTGGCGTGGGAGCCGATGTCCACGATCGCCTCGGAGTCCAAGGCGGCGTACTCTTTACAATGAACTTCTCCAGGTTGATCTCTACAGGCCAGGTTGCGGCACAGGTGAATGGAACGGCCCTCGAGCGACTCCAGTTTCTGACGGAGTGCGCGTGAGCTGGCCCCCTTCACGCCCAGGTAGTCTATCCAGAGGCCCTTCCGGTCGATCCGCTTGGGCTCCGAAAGGTCGATCTTCAGCCGGGCCACGTGGTCGTCGATCTTGATCAGCACGTCGTTAGGCCGCCTCCCAGCCCCACGACCCTTCACCTTCTTGCTGTAATACTCCGTGGTCGTGGCTGGTCCGGTCTCTGGCCCCAT
Source organism: Prorocentrum cordatum (assembly GCA_963575745.1). Lineage (NCBI taxonomy): Eukaryota > Dinophyceae > Prorocentrales > Prorocentraceae > Prorocentrum > Prorocentrum cordatum. The sequence continues at coordinate 138,394 of CAUYUJ010004559.1, read as the reverse complement.
CCAATTGATCTGGGTAAGGGCAGGCGGAGCCGGCGGCAGGTACCTTTCGGCAGCTGCATCGCCAGGCTCTCGCCGGCGGCACTTAGTGCACCGCGCCAGTAGACCGATCAGCCAGAGAGCGGCTGCGCATGGGGCCAGTAGGGTACGACAGATGTGAGTGAGAAAGGCCATTACTGCCAGGAAAGCCAAGAGGATGAACGTCCATGCCACGGCAGGCCAAGCGGCCCCGAAGACCGTCAGGCCCAGCTTCTCGAGACCATGGAAGAACCACCCACCATCCTTGGTCAGCCAGCCCGTCTCGGCATGGGTGGAGAAGGCGCTCCCAAGGCTGTCGAGCTTCTCGTAGGCGACTCCGCCCATGCCACTCAGGCGCCAGGCCCAGGTGCCCGCACGTGGAGGCTTCAATCCCAGCGCCCAGACACCCCAGCCGCCCACCCAAGACTCCTCGCTGCCCGGGTCCTTGGGGGGGTCGCTGCTGTTGTCGACTCCTCCGGCGGCCTGGGCTGGGGGCGGGGGCGGCGCTCCCGGCGGCCCACTGTCGGGCGGCGCCTGGGGGCTGCCTGCATCTCCGCCCTCCTCCTCGGGCTCGCCGATCTCCGTGCCGTACTCGGAGTCGTCGTAGTACGGCACGGTGTACCCGAACGGGGCCTCCTGGGCCGCAGCCGGGTGGCCCCAACTGGCGCGGGCGACAGCGGAGCTGAGGGGCCCGCGCCAGTCGCAGGCGGCGGCGCTGGTGACCAGCGCGGCCAGCCCGCGGGCCGCACCTGCCAGCGCAGGGCGCCGGGCAGCCATGGCACGCACGCTTCCGGGCGCCGCGGGCGCCCAGACCTCCTGAGGTCGGCTCCAGGGCTTTGAGCCCCGAAGGCTTGA